>ML781617.1:53664-70294 GCA_009831015.1 Picea engelmannii | reverse complement strand
TGATCCTCCCAAGACTTGCTATAGATTAGTATATCATCAAAAAATACTAACACAAATTTTCAAAGGAAGGGCTTGAAAATGGAATTCATCAACCCTTGGAATGTGGAAGGTTCATTTGTAAGGCCAAAAGGCATGAACAAAAAATCATAATGGCCTTGATGAGTTTGGAATGTTGTTTTGGGGATATCTTCTTCCTTCATTCTGATCTGATGATACCTTGAACAAAGATCCAATTTTGTGAAATCGATTGCTCCATGTAGTTCATCTAACAATTTATCAATGACAGGAATGGGAAACTTATCTTTAATAGTGATCTTGTTGAGCCCTCTATAATCTGGACACATAAGCCATGAGCTATCTTTATTGAATACCATTATCACTAGTGCAGAGTAAGAACTTTGGCTAGGTATAATAATGCTAGCCTCTAACATTTCTTCAACCATGCACTCAATTTCACTCTTCTAGGCTTAAGGGTATTTGTATGGTCTGATGTTAGGAGGAACACTCCCAGGAATTAGGTGAATTTCATGATCATGATTTCTAGTGGGTGGAAGGCCTTTGGGAATATATTCAAATACTTTGGAATGCTTATCAATGATCCTTTGGATATCTTGAGGAATAGATGGCTTAGATGTTTGAACATCTAGTGATTGTAGTTGTGCAATAATGCCTTGATGCCCCTTTTTCAATAATTTTTTCATGCCATTAGAGCTTATCACCTTACCGGGTTTCCCTGTGATACCTCTTAACTCAATTTCATTTCCTTCCAATGAAAATTTCATGAAAAGTTCTTGAAAATTAAAAGCCACTGTTCCTAATGATTGTAACCATTTGTTGTTGGGAAAAACAACCTACGGACTAGCAAACTAGGGTCAGACTTGCATGCAGATTTTGACCGAATAGAAACTACTTTTTTACCTACAACCCAAGATTTAAACCCCTTTTTCACAGTAAATGCATGGAAAGGGACCACCAACCTTATTACCGGTGTTCGATGTAGATCCTCCGTTGCGCTTTGATTACTTTCTTGCGTTGCTCCTTCCACAGATGACCTGCACTCAAGACAAACAACAACTATGCATGCATGCTACTTCTATACTCAATGGTTAGAAATCAAGAATAAATTAATCAAACCATAGACAATTCATGCATTGGGATGGGACAACTATTCTTTTTATTACTGAAAGTGAATCAACTTACAAAAAAGCTGAGGGAAAGGCTAAAGGGTTGGGACAATGGATTACGTAAATGGGCAGAGTTTCTTCGCTATATTTTTTTTTCCTCCAAATGGTACCCCTACCCCTTCTTTTATAGGCTAGAAGGAGCTAGGGTTTTGGATGAACCCTTGGCCATGCATGGCCGGGAGTTTCAGTTAAACGACCCATAGCTTTTTGTTCCGTCGACAACTTTCTTTTTTTCATTCTTTGTTAGGTACACGCGGGCTGTTGTGAGTCAGCCAGCGTGCACATGCATGCAGTAATGGGTTAGGGCCCGTGGGCCTTGACACAAGAGGATTTTCAAAGAGTTGTTCAATAGAGTTTTAGCAAAGAAGGGATATGAATTGGCATGATGCTAGGTAAGCATGTGTGGTGCAATTTAGGGTTATAACACCATTGTATTCCTAGTACAACATCTGAACCACCCATGGGTATAGCAATCATTGCAATATTCATTACATATTCCCCCATAGTAAGATTTATCTTATTGCATTTTCCTGAGCAATTGATAGTTCCTCCATCTGCAATCATTACTTGAAACTATGGCGCTGGATATACAAAGCAATTGAGATCTTTGGCTAATTTATTGTGAATGAAATTATGAGTACTGCCAGAATCAATTAAGACTATTACCTTTTTCTTTTTGATGTATCTTTCGATCTTGAGGGTTTGAGGAGTGTTAATTCCAGCCAATGCATTACACGATATCGTGGGAGTCAACTCTTCAGATGAAAATGCTTCTATGCTTTCATCCTGAGATGGTTCTTGTTCTTGTTCTTGTTCTTCTTCCTCTTCACAATCTATGTAGAATAATTTCTTCTCACCACACTTATGTCCCTTACTATACTTGTTGTCACAATTAAAGCATAAACCTTTTGCTTTTCTTTCCTCCAATTGTTGAGGTTTCAACCTTGTAGGTTGAGGTGTTTTAGAGGAAGGAGCATTGTTCTTTGTATAGATGTTAGGATTGGTCCTTCTAGTAGCCATAGCCATATCTTTACTTTCAACATTTCTTGCCACTTTAAATGCATTCTCCAATGATTTGGGTTTCCAAAGGCGAACCTCATGTTGAATGTTATCATTTAAAGTTCCTATGAATACATCAATCAAGTGCTCCTATGGAATATCGATTACCTTTATATTCAATCTTTGGAAGTTTTCAATGTGCTCGATAACTGAACCCTTTTTCTTGAGATTTATCAATAGGCTAAAGAAAGTATTTCTCCTTGTATCCTCATAGTGTTCTATCATTTCTTCCGTGAAAAGTTTCCAGGTGACGAGTGATTTGTGAGAACAAATCCATCTATACCATACAAATTGATTAGGTTCTAAATATAAAGAAGCAATTAATACCTTTTGTATATGTGGCACATTATGGATATCAAATAATTGCTCCATCTGAAGTATCCATGTGATTGGGTCCTTGCCATCAAACTTCCTCATATAAATCTTAGGAACGTGTTTGGTCTTCAAACCAAAGTTGGAGTTTCTCCATTCATGATTCACCTTCCTTGTTTCCTCATCATGAATTTCATGGGATGCATTTTCACTTTCAGGTGTCTTCTCTGTTACAAAATTTTTCAATAGTTCCATGATCTCCCCTTTTAAACAATCCATCTTAGTATCCAACTTAGATTCCATTGAATCCATCTTAGTATCCAACTTAGCTTCCATTGAATCCATATTCTTTTGTAGTTCATTTATGTCCCTACGCATTTCTTCACCTTCATCAAGAGTCCAAGTAGGATTTTCTGGAGGCTTAGTTGGTGTAGAAGTTCCCTTTTTTGGTGGCATGTTGGCCAAGTATCACTTTTGAACCTTGATTTTGAGGTGTTCTGCTAGACAATATTTCTTCTGTTGTATCTCCCAAGTTTCAGCTCTTCTGGGTATGAAAATTTATTTTATGTAGTTCTCTGATATTTCTTCTCTGCAATTCCATAGGTCCGATCAAAATTGGATGTGCCAAGTGGAATTTACGGTAACTTCCCCACAACCTGCCAATTTTTGTCCTTTCTAGGATATCTCACTTGTATATCGTGCCCCGCACAAAATAATTGATATAAAATTTTGAAACTCGCACCAAAAATACTAAATACTATCCACAATCCAATGAAACCGGTCCCACTCAATTTGGATACTCTAGGAAAAATTTATGATTGTTTTACTTGGAACACCTTCTTGAGACTAGTCAATAGGACTAGTCAGATACCCTATCTTACACAGGGTGTATCTACAAATTTAAGATGAACCAGATTATGAATGTTTTACCACAAATACCTTACTAATTTCTGTAAATAGCCTCCAAATTTCAGGGTCTTAAATGTTACGGAAACATTTTTATAGAAAACATTCCACAATGACTCATTTCAGGATGATTCCAAAACCCTATCTTGTATAGGCTGTATCTTTGAAAGTATAAGGCTTCATGAGCTGAATTTTGAACCCAACGTACCCTAATCTGTCTTATAAATATCCTCCAAGCCGTTTCTTCTGAAACTTTGTAGAAAAAAAGTTATAGAAAAAATTCCAAGGTGTCTTAGATGTAGCAGTGAAACCCAAAGACCTTGAGCTCTAATACCATATGTTAAGAACCAAATACCAATATAGCATAGAAAAACCTCAGAAAAAGTACTCAACACATTGAAAAAGAGATAGTTTAAGATAATAATCCTCTTCGAGGGGGAAACCTCCTTTTTTCCCACTTAAATGTTCAAACACAAGATGATTCAAAATGAAAATGTCTCCTTGGTATATATAGGAGACTAGGAGGTATAATTACAACTAATGGCCTAAAACTGACATAAATAAAATAGCATTACTAATATAATATGCCCCAATTAAGGGGTAATGAGCCAATATTAGGGTTTAACACGATTCCCCTTACGCATCACACATTGTAATTCGGGGGGAGTTGAACTTGAAACCTCATGGAACTTCATTTTCACGGCACTTGCCAATTGAGTTGCCCCCCGGGGGCTACCTTCTAGTGTTTTAACCTATGTTTGAAGGAACCTTTCTCTGATACCAATTGAATAAAACACGACCCAGACTAAGAGGGGGGGGGGGTGAATTCGTGTGTGGTCTATTTTAAACCTTTTCTTCTTCCAAGTTACCATTTAACACATAATTGAACAGATTGATAATAATCAAATCATAATCACATTGAGCACAGAGACACCAGATATTTGTATAAAATTTTGCATAATTGATATCAACATAAATATGAATATATGTGATCGAGGATTTTCTTTTAGCACCAACTAAGTGTTTCAGTACCAACTGCTATGAGAGAACCAACTCTCTGAGAGCACCAACTCTCTGCCAAGACCCAGCTTTGCGCAAGTCCCAACTTGCTGATAGAACCTCGTCTATCCAACTAGAGTTTATTCAACTCCAGTATTATTGATCCATTACAGAATCAATTCTTTCTTATGATTAGAAGTATATCATAAGACTCTCATCACCACATTTCATCTCCTCTGTAATTCACATTTTCTTTCCTTCGATACCTTCTTGGAATCTTCTTCGGCTTTTGATCTTCTATTCTGAAGTGCAGAGACACATTACTTCTCGTACTATTCCATGGTTATATATCCTTCAAGCAGTGTGAGTGTGACACCTATGTGTCCCTTCATTTCAACCATCATGCCTCTTCACTTAATTAACCTTAATTAAAATTTCTTTATTCATTATTAGTGTGAAGACTCTTTCATAAATTGATCACAGTCATGGATCAATTTACTCCCTTATACTCGATCCAGAATATCTGTTAATTTCACAGAGACCAGATTCTATAGAGGCGCTTCCTTCAAGCCATTTCATCTGATCGTGCCATACAGAGCCATTGGCTTTATAGATTTCGTGAAGGCGCTTCCCTCACACCAACATATATGACTGTGTGTTATAGAACCATGGGATTTTACAATTATAGTGACATATATTAAAAACACTAATAGCATATGACCACAACATATGACCAAATGCTAAGTAGAACAAGTGTCTGAGCTTTTTACCAAATCAATGACCATGATTCGATTACTCACTGAAATGAATGACTGACGGGTTTTCATCTTTTCGTCCTTCAGAACTTCGCTACCTTCAACATTACCATACTCACAATCAATAAATCACCGAAATGATTAGATGGCTCATATTTATTTTTTGAAGATAGATCTATGGTCTACTTTAGACCTAGACTCATCCTTTCACTACTGAATCCGATGGCTGTGACTTGATCACATGATGAGATGGATGGCTGTCGGGATTTTGGTGCTTTGTCCATCGAGTCTTTGAGACACTACTCCTTACAAAACTCTTGGTTGCGATATCACCGATATGATCAGTTGTTTCACGTCTCTTCCATGAAAGAGATCAATGGTCCATATTAAACCTTAATCCAATCCCTTCTTTCCTTAATCAAATTGTGTATTAATAAGGCATTAAGATGTGTAGTTGTCGAGATTTTGGCGCTTTGACTTCAAGTCTTCATGACCTCCAACAGTTTAAATCTGGGTGACTATAAATCACCTGACACATGTCCCTTTCAAAGTTTCGACATTTGGGACTTCCAGACACTAGAATTTTTTCTTATAATGCAAAACTCTGAAGTGAGACTCCCGGGGTTGATGTAAATGCTTACGTCACTTGATGATGTGTCACAATCCTATTAGCTACCATGTGTCATTCATATTCATGATATACACGTGCCTAAAATTCCATATCATATTGACACTTTTCAGTGTCTTACTGTGCCACTTGTCCTTACTGACGTGGTCTTCCATGTCTTCTAGATGACAAGGTTCACTAACCAATAGTATTGATCCAACGATCCTCCATCATCCTCCAAGTCCAACGGACCTTATTCGCTCATTCTTCATTGCTTTAATCCAACACTGTAATATGATCAATGAATGAGAGCAACCCTGAAGAAAACTTTTAGATTGGACGAATGTCGGTATTTCAGGACTTCTTTTGTCAAGACTTCGAGACATGAAACATGTCAAAACTCCCGAGGTGGATTTCGCCGATTAAATCAGATGGCTTAGAGATTAACCATGATCCGACGGTCTAGATCCTCTTTTATGATTTATTGTTTCTCTATTTGGAAGTTTAGCATTCCCTTGATCTTTGATCTCCCGAAATCTGATATTCAACTCTCGTTGGATCGACGACCCACGTCGCTCCTGCTTTTTAGCTTTGGATATAATGGTCCACGTTATGTCCTCCAGATTGACGGTCCTTATTTTATCACGATTTCACATTTCATTATTTGGAATGTTAAGAACTTCCTTCATTTGACTTTCCAGTCAGTGAAATGATGAACCTTCACCACATGACCTCAAGTTTCAACAGCCAGGATTCTCTCTCAATCCAATGGTTTGGATTGGATCGCGAATTCGTGTTTTGTCATTTCAAGAAGCATGCTCCGTTGTATCAACTCGCAATCTCTGAATTCTCGAGTTCTGAAGGAACTCTTAGATAACCCCCTTGCATCTTCTCTCAGTCTATGGTCGAGATCATTCATCAATTATTTGATCAGATGATTGTTGTGACTTATCACAATTTCTCGTGCAATAGTCGACTTCTTAATATTTCCAAGGAACCCGACAAAGTTTCTATAGTCTTTTCTTCCTCCAGAGCATTTGATCAATGAATCATTGTTGATCCTATCGTGATCAACAATAGTCACGAAATGCTTCATCCTATCTCTACACAATGTTTTTCCTTCTAAGCTTTTGAACTTCATATTGTTCATTCTTCCTCCTGAGCTTGCACTATTGATTACTACACACTATTTGATAATAACCCTGTTCTTAACAACATATCACAAAGACTGCTGACATCAATGACAATCTCTACTCTATATGTAAACAACAGACCATCACAACAATTGTTGATATCAATGACACACTATCCAACAATCTCCTTTGTCTTTAAACAACAAATCATCACGACTATTGACATCAGACTGTTGATATCAATGACACATTGTCCAACTATCTCCTTTGTCTTTAAACAATATATCATCACGACTATTGAAATCAATGACAATATCAACTGTGTTTATTCATTATTAACAATAGATCATCACATCGACTATTGACATCAATGACAATATTTCCAACAAAAATATGAGGGGGGAACTTGACGCCCTCCCTGTGAATGGTCAGGCCATAAAAAAATATTTCTATTAAAAAAATGTGTTTGTTTTCATGTTATTTTATTTTGTAGGTGTTAAGTAGGCTAATCACAGAGTCCTTTATTTTTGTTTTTCTTTTGTGTGGTATTTTTTTGCAATAATGTTTTGTTCCGCAAGGAATTTGTTGACCTTAGTCAATGTTAAATTATGAGCTTGATTTCTTATGCGTATTAATTCTTTTATTTTCTTCAATACTTTGATTCCAACTTAATATACTTCAACCATACCAAATCATAACTGGATAGCAATAAATATGTAGATAAGTAAGCATGCACATCAACAACACATATACCCTGGCGAAACCCTGTAGAGGAAGAAAAACTCCAACAAATAATATTTATTTATTGCATTAATAATGTAAGATCACTTACAAATATCCACCATGAATTTTCTGCTCTTAAAGAGCTTGCCAAGATGACTTTGAGCTAACAAAGACCTAAGAGACCTTGCTCAGATACACCTCGGATATGTTTCTTCTATTGTTGATATACAACACTGATATGCAAATGATATATGCCTCTAATATGAAACCTCTATTGCTGATATACAACATTGATGTGCGTATTTGGTATGTTGCCTCTTTATCAATGATATGCTCCTCTATTGCTTCACCCTTAACCTAAATATCAAACTATGTTGAAGAGAGGGGTCGACCTTTGCTTATATAGGTTGAAGAGGAGAAGATGAGAGGCTCGAAATAATAACTTGTTTGCATTCTTTAATCATAACTCAACTTCATACTTTAGTTCGAACTTAGAACTAGACTTGAGACTAGTATACTTTAGTTTGAAAATAGAACTAGACTTAAGACTTCATTTGTAACTCAACATTACACTTTAGTTCTAAAATAGAACTAGACTTAAGACTTCAGTTACAACTCAACATTACAATTTAGTTCTAAAATAGAACTAGACTTAAGACTTCAGTTACAACTCAACATTACACTTTAGTTCTAAAATAGAACTAGACTTGAGACTTCAGTTACAACTCAATATTACACTTTAGTTATAAAATAGAACTAGACTTAAGACTTCAGTTACAACTCATCATTACACTTTAGTTCTAAAATAGAACTAGACTTGAGACTTCAGTTACAACTCAGCATTACACTTTAGTTCTAAAATAAAAATAAACTTGAGACTTAATTTACAACTCGAATATTTACAAGGCAATTCAAAATTCTCTTCATGGTGGATAATGTTACACGTGCCAATGCACTAGATCAATACATTTATATCATTTGCAATATTAGGAATATCATTTGTTTCTAGCTCATAGGAATTTTATATTCAACCTAACTTTTGTTAGATGCCTTGACTTTTTCTCATGGCTCACAAGGCTTGACTAGGCTCACAGAGGTTGTACGTTCCACCCGACTTTTGCACTATTCTATCTATGCTCACAAAGGTTGTACATTCCCCCTGAATTTTGCACTAGACTGTCTATGCTCACAAAGGTTGTACGTTCCCCCCGACTTTTGCATTAGACTTACATAGCATCTTGTTGGTCCTAAATTTTGGTTTGACTCATAGAGGTTGTATGTTCCCCCCTGGATTTTGTCAATACCTCACAAGACTGGTTGATTCTCCAAATCTCCCTAGCTAGCCTCAGGGTTTCCCATATGGCCTCTCATTGGAGAATGACTATCAATGCTTCCAAATTTAATACTCTCTCTCAGCGAGGGAGTCATTCTCAGCCACACCAAGATTGTCTCTCAACTGCACAAACTATATCGAGGTCAGAGGCTTGGTCAGGATATCAGCTACCTGCTCCCTCATGGCTATGTACTATAACTTTACAGTTTTTCTTTGGACCAAGTCTCAGATGTAGTGGTACCTTGTGTCAAAATTTTCTGACCTGTCATGAAATACTGGGTTCTCTATCAATCTTATGCAACTTTGATTATCACAGTGAACCACCGTCATCTCGAGCTTGTCACCAAACAACCCAGAAACCAATTTTTTGAGCCATACTAATTCCTTGCTAGCATCACTTGTTGCAATGTACTCAGCCTTTATTGTACTCTATTTAATGGATCCCTACTTCCGAATTGACCAAGAGATAATAGTGGATCCTAAACTGAAGAAGTATCCATAAGTACTTTTTCGATCCACTAGGCTTCCTACCCAGTCAGCATCTTCATACCCATGCATAAATAAACCACCATTGGATGTATATCTCAGACCATAAATAATGATCCCTCTGAGATATCTCAAGATGTGCTTTGTTTCCACCTAATGTCTTTGTCTCGGTTCAGTCATGCACTGACTCATTGTAATCACTATATAGCATATATCTAGCCTAGTGTGGATCATGTACATCAATGATCCAATTAGCTGCCTATGCATGGTGGGATCCACCAAATATGAACCTGTATCAGAATCATGCAGCTTCCTTAGGTTGGTAACCATCGGAGTAGACATGGATTTGCAATCCATCATACCAAACCTCTTTAGTACATCCAATGTGTATTTTCCTTGTGACAAAAATATCTCGCCCTGTCTTTGCCACACTTCCAATCCTAGGAAGTAATGCATCAAGTCTAAGTCTTTCATCTCAAATTATAAGGTTATCTCCCTCTTACACCAGGCTATTAGCCCTTCATCTCTTGTTAGAAAGAGATCATCAACATACAAGATTAGTATGACAGGTTGGTTACCTCTTACCTTGAAGTACAGATTTGCCTCAACATCACTTTTCTGAAATCCCAGGCTTTTAAGAAAGCCATCAATCCTGTCATACAAAAATTTGGGAGCCTACTTAAGACCAAACAAGGCCTTCCTTAGATTGCATACATGAGTGCCTTTGTTATGCAGTAAAAAACCATCTAGTTGTTCCACCAATACCTCTTGTTCAATTTTTCCATTCAAGATTTTTTTTTTGCATCCATCTGATGTACCTTCCAACCAACAACGGAAGCTAAAGAAATAATAGTTTGAATGGAGGTATACCTGGCTACAGGGGAAAAAGTCTCTTCGTAGTTGATTCCTTCTTTCTGAGTGAAGCCCCTAGCCACAAATATTTATTTGAACTTTTCCACACTTCTAGCAGCTGCATGTTTGATCTTATAGATCCATTTGGAAGAAACCATTGATTTGTCTTTTGGCCTCGACACAATGTTCCAAACATTGTTCTTGATAATAGACCTATATTCCTCAAGCATGGAATCCTTCCATACTTGTAATTTATCTTCTTCTTCAAATGAAGAAGGTTCTACATCCCTAATGTTTCTCATCAGTGCAACATATCCTCCAAACCTATGAGGCCTCTTCCTTTCCCTAAAAGTTCCTTTGGGAGAAGCTATCCTTTCTGCTTTCTGCACTATTTATTTACGCGACCCTGGCTTCCTTTTGGCTAGAGGTTCTTCAAGAGTTTTTTCTAACACTTCAGTAGGTTGTAGGGTCTCATTACTTGGCCCTTCACGAGGTTCCTCCCTCTGATCATCTGACTCTTCATTTTTAGAAGAGGGTGAAGCTCACTGAACTACTTCTAATTCCTGATGAAGTTCTCTATATTTCTTAAATGCAACTTCCTCATGGAAAGTCACATCTTTTATTAACTCTATTTTCCTCACCTGGTACATAAATCATGTAAGCCTTGGAGTTCTCACTGTACCCCACAAAAACCCCTTTCTTTCCCGAGGGTTCCATCTTTGTCCTCTTTTCCTTAGGGACATGAATATACACATAACACCTAAATATCCTTAGATTCCCTACTTCAGGTTTGATCCCTAAGAAGACCTATTCAGGAGTCTTGTCCTTCAAGATAGAATTTGGACACCTATTCTGAATATACACGACAGTGGAGGTAGATTATGCCCATAAATAATTTGGTAGATCTTGGTCAAACATCATTGCTTCCGCTGCCTCACAAATTGTCTTGTTTTTCCTCTCAATAACTCCATTTTGTTGAGGGTTATATGGCACGGTCAACTATCTCTTTATTCTTGCTGACTTGCATAAATACTCAAACTGGAGAGATTCAAACTCTGCTTTTCAATAAAGGCTTTATACTCTTTGAATTTATCAAATGTGTCACTTTTAGCTTTAAGGAAATATATCCAACATTTTCTTGAGTAATCATCAATAAAAATGACATAATACAAACAATCACTGAGTGAGGGAGATGACATGGGACCACAGAGATCAGAATGAACCAGATCTAAGATGCCCTGAGATCTGTTGTCACTACTAGGAAATGATTTTCTTATATTTTTACCTTGCATGCATCCCTTACAAATTTTAATTTTACTAAGAGAAATAGAGGGCATGCCACATACCATGCTCTATAGATCTGGAAGAGATTTGTAATGAATATGTCCATGTCTTATGTGTCACAACTCACTAGAGCTAGTCTCATCATGAGACGATGCTTGAAATAGCTGTACTGACACAATGTGCAGTCCTCCATTGCGAGTTCCAATGGGTTCTATTGTACTTAAGTGACTACCTTTATCCCATAGTAGTGCCTTCCTATTCTTGAATATCACCCAATATCCCTTGTCCTCAAGGGTTTCAACTGATAGTAGATTCTTCTTGAGCCCTGAAACATATAATACTTCATCAACATGAAGTCTAGCCCCAGATTCTATTAAGGATAACTGATTCTATTAAGGATAACTCGATCCCTCATGTATCATCAATGAATACTCCCAAGAAGATGTTTGATGCACTATATAGATTATTTTAAGGAAAGAACATCAACTGAAAGATGACCTTGAGGACACAACTTAAGAATGTGAAGATGCAGAACTCAGAATCTATCCAATCCTACTTCACTAGAGTATCCCAGATGAAGGAGAAACTTGAGGCTATTGGAGATTCAGTAGAAGAAGAAGAATTAGTGATGAATACATTAAATGGTCTCCCAAGATCATGGGAATCATTTATTCAAGGAATCTTCTCAAGGAATAAATTAACTAAGTTCAATAGACTATGGGAGGATTGCACTCAAGAAGAAGCCAGAGTGGTTGCAAGAGAAGAGAAACTAGTCGATGATGATCAAGCACTTGCAGATCATGTAGGGAAAGGGAAATGCAAGAAAGAGGCTCATCATCATCACAAGAAGTTCCATAAAGGACAAAAGTCTCAGAGATATTACTCAACCTTCAAATGTTTCATTTTCCACAAGTTGGGACACATTGCAAGGAATTTTCCTAATGCAAAAGATCATGTCAGAAAAGGAAGAAATAAAAGACATCATGCTCATGCCGCAGAAGATGATCAACCAGTTCAAAAGAAAGAAAAAGAAGAAGATTATGAACAATATGTTTTGATATCAACCCTTACTAGAACATTCACTCATGGAAGTGACACTTGGCTCATAGACAATGGTTCTTCTAAGCACATGACCAGCTACAAGAATTCACTTTCAAGTTTAGTTCAAAATGAGTAACCTCACAAGGTGAAGCTAGGAATTGTCCACAACTTGGGAAACATTGCAAGGAATTGTCCTAATTCAAAAGGAATAAATAAAATACATCATGCTCATGCCGCAGAAGATGATGAACCAGTTCAGAAGAAAGCAAAAGAAGAATATGATGAACAATATGTTTTGATATCAACCCTTACTGGAACAGTCACTCATGGAAGTGACACTTGGCTCATAGACAATGCTTCTTCTAAGAACATGACCGGCTACAAAAACTCACTTTCAAGTTTAGTTCAAAAGGAGTCACCTCACAACATGAAGCTAGGAAATTATTATCAATACCCCATCAAAGGCGTAGGAGAATCCTCCTACAAATTAGATTCAAGAAAACCCTTGTAGATGACAGATATTCTATATGTTCCCGAATTGAAGAATATTTCCTTTCTATCTCATCATTGGAAGAGAAAGGATTTAGAGTTACCTTTCTAGATGGAGAAGTTCTCATGTGGCCAAGAGGAAAAACCATCAATGAAGCAATCGTGATTGGTGTTCAAGAAGGAGGACTATACAAGTTAAAAGGACACTTATATTTAACATTGGTGCATAACACTGCCAACCCAAGTGAGTTATGGCACAAAAGACTTGCTCACATTCACTACAAAGCATAACCAATCATAAGCAATATGATGACATGTCTACTAGAAATTCAAGACAGCCATGAAGGCATATTCAAGGGATGTGCTCAAGGCAAGAATGTGGAGAACCCCTTCCCAAGAAGTGACAACAAATAGAAAGGAGTCCTGAACCTTATTCACTCAAATGTGTGTGGACCAATGTCAGCCTCCTCTCTAAGCGGGTATGTATACTATGTCTCTTTTATTGATGATTATTCATGTAAGACTTTGGATTTACTTTTTGAAAGGCGAACATGAAGTATTCAACAAATTCAAAGAATTCAAAGAGATTGTGGAAAACCTATATGAAAAGAAGATAAGGATCTTGACGTCAAATAATGGAGGAGAGTACACCTTAGGTTTCTAAATTATGAGGTTGATTTATTATGTGGATTAATTCTTTTATTTTCTTCAATACTTTGATTTCAGCTTAATACACTTCAACAATTCCAAATCATAATCGAATAGCAATAACTATGTAAATAAGTAAACATGCATATCAACAACACATATACCCTGGGGAAACCCTGTACAGGGAGAAAAACCCAAACAAACAATATTCCTTTAATTCATTAATAATGTAAGATCTCTTACAAATATCCAGCATGAATGTTCTTCTCTCAAAGAGCTTGCCAGGATGAATTTGACCTGACAAAGACTTAAAATACCTTGCTGAAATACACCTCTGATATGCTGCCTCTTTATCACTGATGTGCTCCTCTATTACTTCACCTCCAACCTACATATGAAAAATATGTTTCAAAACTGTGTTGCAGAACTGTGTTGAAGAGAGGGTTCAACCTCTTCTTATATAGGTTGAAGAGGGGAAGAGGAGAAGCTCGAAATAGTAACCTAATTGCATGCATTAATCATAACTTAGCTTCATACATTAGTTCAAACTTAGAACTAGACTTGAGATTGGTTACAACTCAACTTTACACTTTAGTTCGAACTTAGAACTAGACTTGAGATTGGTTACAACTCATCATTACACTTTAGTTTGAACTTAGAAATAGACTTGAGACTGACATGCTTTAGTTCGAACTTATAACTATACTTAAGACTTTAGTTGCAACTCAACATTACACTTTAGTTCTAAGATAGAACTAGACTCAAGAATTTAGTTGCAACTCAACATTACACTTTAGTTATAATATACAACTAGACTCAAGACTTTAGTTGCAACTCAACATTACACTTTAGTTCTAAAATAGAACTAGACTCAAGACTTTAGTTACAACTCTTGACAAGGCAATTCAAAATTCTCTTCATGGTGGATAATGTTACACGTGCCAACGCACTAGATCAATACATTTATATCATTTTCAATATTAGGAATATCGTTTGTTTCTAGCTCATAGGAATTTTATATTCAACCTAACTTTTGCTAGATGCCTTGACTTTTGCTCATGGCTCACAAGGCTTGACAAGGCTCACAGAGGTTGTACGTTCCCCCTAAATTTTGCACTAGTCTATCTATGCTCACAAAGGTTGTACATTCCCCCTGACTTTTGCACTAGATTGTCTATGCTCACAGAGGTTGTATGTCCCCCTTGACATTTTCATTAGACTCACATAGCATCTCATTTGTCCTAAATTTTGGTTTGACTCACAGAGGTTGTATGTTCTCCCTGGCTTTTTTCAATACCTCACAAGATTGGTTGATTCTCCAAATCTCCCTGGCTAGCATCAGGGTGGCCCATATGGCCTCTAATTGGAGAATGAATGTCGATGCTACCAAATTTAACACTCCCTCTCGGTGAGGGAGTCATTCTCAGCCACACCAAGATTTCCTCTAAGCTGCACAAACTGTGTCGAGGTCAGAGGCTTGGTCAGTATATCAACTAACTACTCGCTCATGGCTATGTACTGTAACTTTACAGTTTTTCTCTGGACCAAGTCCCAGATGTAGTGGTACCTCATGTCAATATGTTTTGACCTATCGTGAAATACCAGGCTCTCTGTCAATTTTATGCAACTTTGATTATCACAGTGAACCACCATCTCGATCTTGTCACCAAACAACCCAAAAACCAATTTTCTGAGCATTACTGCTTACTTGTTACCATCACTTGCTACAATGTACTCAACCTCTGTTGTACTCTATGCAATGGATCTCTGCTTTCAAATTGACCAAGAGATCACAGTGGATCCTAAACTAAAGCAGTATCCGGAAGTACTCTTCCGATCCACTGGGTTTCCTACCCAGTCAGCATCTACATACCCATGCCGAAATAAACCACCATTGGATGTATATCTCAGACCATAAGTAATGGTCCCTCTAAGATATCTCAAGATGTGATTTTCTTCCACCCAGTGTCATGATGTGATTTGCTGCCACCCAGTGTCACTGTCTCAGTTCAGTCATGAACTAACTCATTGCAATCACTACATAGCATAAATTTGGCCTAGTGTGGATCATGTACATCAATGATCCAATCAGCTACCTATACATGGTGGGATCCAACAAATCTGAACCTATATCAGAATCATGCAACTTCCTTAGGTTGGTAACCATTCGAGTAGACATGGATTTCAAATCCATCATACCAAACCTCTTTAGTACATCCACTGTGTATTTTCCTTGTACCAGAAATATCTTGCCCTGTCTTTGTCACACTTCCAATCCTAGGAAGTAATGCATCAAGCCTAAGTCTTTCATCTCGAATTATGAGGTAATCTCCCTCTTATACCAGGATATTAGCCCTTCATCTTCTGTTAGAAAGAGATCATCAAAGTACAAATTTGCATCAACATAAATTTTCTAAAAGCCCAGGCTCTTAAGAAATCCATCAATCCTGTCATACCAAACTCCAGAAGCCTACTTAATGTTGGTCACTATAATGCTTAATTGATTTCAAACAACCAAGTGAAACATAAATTATCAACCCAGGGAAGTCTTTTGTTTCAAAGATAGTTGCGCACTATATATGCTCAATTCCAAAAGCACTTAGTGTTGTAGTAAAGAAATCATTCTATCTAAACTTGCTGAAGTGAACTAAAGCTCTGAATTGAATCAAAGGAAATAAATCTCCCTATTGAAATTCTTTATAGTTCAAATTAAGAATCCTGGATTACATTTAAAATAACATTGCAATGGGTAAGAACAACTATCTTGTAATCAGAGAACAGGACCCTTACTCTCAAACAGAGACTCAGTACTAACACTC
>ML781617.1:31923-50762 GCA_009831015.1 Picea engelmannii | reverse complement strand
GGTGATTTCTCTTGAATTTAAAGGGAAATCCCATCGATACAATCATTACAAGGCAGATTTGGATCCTACACTGAATCGGATCTTCTTTCTAAATCAGCGTAGGGTGTCCTATTCTCATGCAACCGAATGCTAATACAGGAACTGACGAGGCATTGCTGTTACAGCTGGTGTAACTGCTTCTTCTCATAACTGCTGATGCTGTTTCAGCATCGCGATTCACGGGCTGTTCAGCCACGTGAATCGCGCCCTTTGACTGTGTCGGCCTTGACTGCTAACTATCAAGGCTCGTGTCTCAACATCGTGGCGGTCTCCACTGTGTCTTAGCATCTGCGTCTCTAAACTGAGTGACAGCTCCGTGTTTCAGCATCTGCATCCTCGAACCATGTAGTTGCTTCGTGTTTCGGCATATGCATCCTCGAACTGTGTAGCAGCTCCGTGTTTCAGCATGTGCGTCCTCGGATTGTGTACCAGCTTCCGTGTTTCAGCATGGACTGTGTAGCAGCTTCCGTGTTTCAGCATCGGTTCAACAGCACCTTTGGATAGTTCTGTGTTTCAGCATCGGCCTTGAATACTAT
The DNA here is from genome assembly GCA_009831015.1 of Picea engelmannii. Taxonomy (NCBI): domain Eukaryota; kingdom Viridiplantae; phylum Streptophyta; class Pinopsida; order Pinales; family Pinaceae; genus Picea; species Picea engelmannii. The sequence continues at coordinate 50,187 of ML781617.1, read as the reverse complement.
TCTGCAAATATGGACACTTATGCACTTCTAATCAATGGTTAGGTCAAAAAGTAATGTAAAGTATTATGCAAAACAGATTAAGCATATAATAATGAGAAAGGACATTGTATACCTTGGAATGATCAGATGTAGTGATATTATGAGTCTAAACACTAGTGATGAAGGGTATAATAATGGCAAAAAGTATGGGCAAAAAGGGTACAATATGTGGTCCTAACACTTAAGACCATACAAGGCCTTCATTAGATTACATACATGAGTGCCTTTGTTATGAAGGATAAAACCATTTGGTTGTTCCACAAAGACCCCATGTTCAATCTTTCCATTCAAGAAAGTTTTTTTTAAATCCATCTGATGTAGCTTCCAACCAAGTATGGAAGCTAAAGAAATAATAGCTCGAATGGAGGTATACTTGGATATAGGAGAAAACGTCTCTTCGTAGTCGATTCCTTCTTTCTGAGTGAAGCCTCTGGCTACAAATCTTTCTTTGAACTTTTCCACACTTCCATCAGCTGCATGTTTGATCTTATAGATTCATTTGGAAGAAATCACTGATTTGTCTTTTGGCCTTGGCATAATGTCCCCAACATTGTTCTTTATAATAGACTTGTATTCCTCAAGAATGGAATCCTTCCATACTTGTAATTTATTTTATTCTTCAAATGAAGAAGGTTCGACATCACTAATGCTACTCATCAGTGAAACGTAGCCTCCAAACCTATGAGGCCTCTTCATTTCCCTAAAAGTTCCTTTGGGAGAAACTATCCTTTCTGCTTCCCACACTATTTCTTTAAGCCACCCTGGCTTCCTTTTGGTTGGAGGTTCTTCAAGAGTTATTTCTAACACTTCAACAGGTTCTAGGGGTTCATTACTTGGCCCTTAATGAGGTTCCTCCCTATGATCATCTGACTCTTCATTTTCAGAAGAGGGTGAAACTGGTTGAACTGCTTCTGAATCATGTTGAAGCTCTTTGGATTTCTTAAATGTGGCTTCCTCATGGAAAGTCACATCTCTTCTTACCTCTATTTTCCTCTGACCCGGTACATAAATCCTGTAAGCCTTGGAGTTCTCATTGTACCCCACACAAACCCATTTCTTGCGTGAGGGTTCCATCTTTGTCCTCTTTTCCTTAGGGACATGAATATACACAGGACATCCAAATATCCTTAGATGCCCTACTTCAGGTTTGATCCATGAGAAGACCTCTTCAGGAGTCTTGTCCTTTAAGATAGCATGTGGACACCTATTCTGAATATACACTGCAGTGGAGGTAGCTTCTACCCATAAATAATTTGGTAGATCTTGGTCAAACATCATTTCTTTTACTGCCTCATAAATAGTCATGTTTTTCCTCTCAACAACACCATTTTTCTTAGGGTTATATGGCACGGTGAACTGTCTCTTGATTCTTGATGACTTGCAGAAATCCTCAAACTAGAGAGATTCAAACTCTCCTCCATTGGATTCTGATGTGTTTCCCTGTATGCTTTTCAATTAAGGCTTTATACTCTTTGAATTTATCAAATGTGTCACTTTTAGCTTTAAGAAAATATATCCAACATTTTCTTGAGTAATCCTCAATAAAAATGACATAATACAAACAACCACTAAGTGAGGGAGATGACATGGGACCACATACATCAGAATGAACCAAATCTAAGATGCCATGACCTCTATTGTCACTACTAGGAAATTCTTTCTTTATATTTTTACCTAGCATTCATCCCTTACAAATTTCATTTTTACTAAGAGAAATAGAGGGCATGCCACATACCATGTTCTGTATATATGTAAGAGCTTTGTAATGAATATGTCCAGGTATTTTGTGCCATAAATTGCTAGAGCTAGTCACATCATGAGCCAATGCCTGAATTGACTGTCCTGACATGATGTACAGTTCTCCACTGTGAGTTCCAATGGGTTCTGTTGTACTTAAGTGGCTACCTTTAGCCCATAGTAGTGCCTTTCTCTCCTTGAAGATCAACTAATATCCCTTGTCCTCAAGGGTTGCAACTGATAGTAGATTCTTCTTAAGCCCTGGAACATATAATACTTCATCAATATGAAGTCTAGCCCCAGATTCCAATCTAAAGGAGCTATATCCTACTCCCTCTATCTTGTAGCATTTTTCATCCCCAAGCTCAACCTGCTTTGCGAAAATTTTTGTCTCGAAATCTGAGAGGATCTTCATGTACCCTGTCATGTGCTTTGATGCACCACTATATACTAACCAAGTTTTAGGCCTCGTGGAAACTTAATTGGATAAGGCATAAACCAAATAATATTATTTCTCTCATTAGAAGGAATTTTTTGATTTCTTTTGGATTTATCATCCTCAACAATTGAGGCATGATGTTTCCCTTTCCTAGGATATTTCTTTCTAAACCAACAATCTTTAGAAAAATGACCCAACTTATTACAACTAAAGCATTTAATCTTAGATGTATCAATATTCTTACCTTTGAATGTACCTTTGGTGTTTGGATTCCACTGAGAGCCTTTCTGGAAAGTTCCTTTCTTCTTTCCCTTGAATCTTGATGCTAAATCTGAGTGCTCTTCTTTTGTTGGATCGCTCTTGGTAGTTGTGTGACTCTCCTCATGGAGGAAATCATGCCGTAACCTCTCAAATGTGGGTTGAATATCTCTCCCACTTACACTGGATAAGAAGGTCTCCCATGAAGAAGGAAGACCGTAAAAAATGGCCTACACTAAATCATCATCGTCCACTGCCACCCCTGTGACCAAAATCTGATCTCTGATCCGGGCTATCCTAGAATAGAAATATACCACTGATTCACCTTTATCCATATTCAAATACTTAATATTGTGCTTAAGTTTCCTCTACTGACTTGGAGCCTGTTTCTCATACAGATTCACCAAGGTATCCATACAGTCCTTGGCAATCATCAACAAAGTCATTACAGGAATTATACTATCTTTAACTGAGTCAAAGATGATTCGCTTGGCCTTTGCTTGACCCTTCCTGAAGGTCGCTCTTTCTGCATTATTCACGGGTTCCTCCACCATTATGGTCACATACTACTCAAGATCATGCTCCTATAATATATTTGTTATCCAGAGCTTCCACACATTGAAGTTTGTATCTCCTTTGAGCCTATCCTCGGCCCATGCTGAAATGGAGGATGCCATGGTCCTCACACTGGAAACTTAATCAAGATTGCTTGGATCTATGTGTACCTGTTGTTACACTTCAACACATTTAACACACCCTAAGCTCTGATACCATGTTAAATTATGAGCTTGATTTCTTATGCGGATTAATTCTTTTATTTTCTTCAATACTTTGATTCCAACTTAATACACTTCAACAATTCCAAATCACAATCAAATAGAAATAACTATGTAAATAAGTAAACATGCATATCAACAACACATATACCTTGGGGAAACCCTCTACAGGGAGAAAAACCCCAACAACCAATATTCCTTTATTACATTAATAATGTAGGATCTCTTACAAATATCCACCATGAATGTTCTTCTCTCAAAGAGCTTGCCAAGATGACTCTGACCTGACAAAGACTTAAAATACCTTGCTGAAATATACCTCTGATATGCTGCCTCTTTATCACTGATGTGCTCCTCTATTACTTCACCTTCAACCTCCATATGAAAACTATGTTTCAAAACTGTGTTGCAGAATTGTGTTGAAGAGAGGGTTCAACCTCTTCTTATATAGGCTGAAGAGGGGAAGAGGATAAGCTCGAAATAGTAACCTGATTGCATGCATTAATCATAACTCAGCTTCATACTTTAGTTTGAACTTAGAAATAGACTTGATATTGGTTACAACTCAGCTTTACACTTTAGTTCGAACTTAGAACTAGACTTGAGATTAGTTACAACTCATCATTACACTTTAGTTCAAACTTAGAACTAGACTTGAGACTGACATGCTTTAGTTCGAACTTAGAACTAGATTTAGACTTTAGTTGCAACTCAACATTACACTTTAGTTCTAAGATAGAACTAGACTCAAGACTTTAGTTACAACTCAACATTACACTTTATTTCTAAGAGAGAACTAGACTCAAGAATTTAGTTGCAACTCAACATTACACTTTAGTTCTAAAATAGAACTATACTCAAGACTCTAGTTACAACTCTTGACAAAGCAATTCAAAATTCTCTTCATGGTGGATAATGTTACACGTGCCAACGCACTAGATCAATACATTTATATCATTTGCAATGTTAGGAATATTGTTTGTTTCTAGCTCATAGGAATTTATATTCAACCTAACTTTTGCTAGATGCCTTGACCTTTTCTCATGGCTCATAAGGCTTAACTAGTCTCACAGAGGTTGTACGTTCCCCCTGAATTTTTCACTAGTCTATCTATGCTCACAAAGGTTGTACGTTCCCCTTGACTTTCTCACTAGACTATGTATGCTCATAGAGGTTGTATGTTCCCCTTCACTTTTTCATTAGACTTACATAGCATCTCGTTCATCCTGACTTTTGGTTTGAGTCACAGAGGTTGTACGTTCCCACTGGATTTTGTCAATAACTCACAAGACTGGTTGATTCTCCAAATCTCCCTGGCTAGCCTCAGGGTGGCCCATATCGCCTCTCATTGGAGAATGACTATTGATGCTGCCAAATTTAATAGTCAATATGGTGTACCGAACTCTGTTCCTGACTCATGCTTACATGAAACACAAGAAAGGTTGGGAAAACTCTGGTTTTCTTAAAAGGGTTTTGTATCTAATCATTGCAAACAAACAACCTTGGCAAGTGATGAAGTGTCTGCCTGGTGGTTTGGTAAAACCTAAAGGGAAAAGTGGTAAGTTGGAACAGACCACATGTACCTCAAGACAAAGTTAGGAGAAATTTCACCTTAACCATCTCATCTTACAGATAACAAACGTCCTCCTCTCCCACTCGCTCAGGGAATCTTTTCCAAAATTAAACCAATTATATTAAATGAGAATGAAGCAATAGAGGGTATGCATATAACTCCATCGGGGCTATGGACATGCATTGGAAGTGGAGAAAGGTTTGTAACGTTGGGGTGAATCCATCGGGGCTATGGATGCGTGCTAACAGTATAAAAACACCATAACAAGTAAATGATGATAACTAAAAGGCCCGGTGACAGTGAATGCTTTACTCGACTCTTGTAAAAAGGGGGAACGGGTCATGGTTGAAACCCCACTGGCAGGCCCAAATTCATGAATCGGGGGAATTTCAAACGCAAGGATAGAAGGGAATCTGATAAAAACAAAACTAGTTAAGTTCTTAACCATCTTATGCATCAACTAGGCCTGAGGAAGGTACATATATTCTTCTTTCGCCCAGTAAATCTCCATTTGTTGAGCACTCAACACACCCTAAAATCCTTATAAAATTTTATCACTTTATGGGTACCACTTATTTTCTTTTTCTGTCTAAATTGATTTCACTGTGGGGAATGGTTTATATTTTTTTTTGTTTTCATGACTCTTATCAATCAATTCAAGTTTTTTTTGACTTATGAAACCTCGTGTCTTAAATAACTTGACAACCGAACTAAGAATCTACAGTTAACATTGCACCTAATGCGCTTATGTTCAGCATCGGAAAAATTCAAGTAGGCAAGGTGGTCACACAGTTACAATAGTCATCGAGCATCAATGCACCATCGACATCGACAGAAGGTGGATTTGGTTTTTGTAAGTTACTCGCCACGAAGTTTCAATATATAACTGATCCCCATCAGCATCGACACAATACGAGAAGAATAGACATTGACAAAGGTTATAAAGAAATCACCGATAGTCGATGGTTGATGTACTTTATCGGGGTCGAGGAAGTCCAGAAAGGTTAAGATAATCATTTTTTTCTGCGACAAACATATCATCGATCCTCAATCCCGAATACACTTTTGGCATCAGGAATTTATTGAGAGAGTCAATCCGAGAGCACTTGGGTAGGTTTATCGTCGATCTCCGATCCTTGATACTTTTCATTTTTGGCAAGATAGGATCGAGTTTTAGAATGTATAGCTTAAAGAAAGTCCCATTACGATTAATACGAGTAAATGAAGACACCGATCTTGAGTTCCATGTGTCTTTATCACATAAGGGTTTCGTACGGCCTAGTTTCATCCCGAGTCATATTAAGGTTCCTTGGGTCCTAGTCGCACCTCCTATTCATATTTTCCATGTCAAATCTATACGAAAAGATTGATCAACACTGGATATTTTGCAAGAAGATATCAACAAAAAGCGTTCGAAGTAGAATCCCGACCCCTGACTCCCCAACCAGACTAGCGAAATGATGGGATGTTTTTGGCATAAGATACAATCAGATTCTGACATTTAATAAACCAGTTAATGCTTCATCCCGCATTTTTTGCTACCTCATGCGCCGACTGAACAACAACAATTTTAAATCACCTATAGGTCATGTTACAACCCACACCTTCACCGTCATCCTAGAATCCAATTTAATTTTAAATGTCTTTGAAGATCTGGTAGAAGATTTAATAAAAATACACTCATAACCCAAATTAAATGGATGATGCAAGAAGGTAAGTTCATCCCTGTTTAAATATCTAGAACATTTTTGAATGATTTCATTATGCGCACAAGTTTGAATTCCAGAGAATCCGAAGAAGCAAAGCAAGCCTCTCGAGACTGTGTTGATCCTAAGATCATCAAAACCAAGTTAAACAAGATGCAAAGGTAAAATTTCGTTGAGAAATCCAACCACCAGAAACTCCCTAAGAGAACCCAAGATAAAGGAGGCTGAAATAGGTGAATTGTTTTCTCCTAGTACTGCAAGGTGGCTGGAATACACTCCCAACACACAGCCAGTCATAAAAACCTCAATAAAGAAATCTTTCGTCTAGCCTCCGGTCTTCGGTGATATAGAAGAAGGCACCAGATCCAAAGTAATTCTCCCACAGTGGGGGGACCTTTTCAATAGAATCAGCTGGGAGGAGTAGCCAAATTATATCCCACACAATGACCCTGATGTAAGGGCGCTCGATGACCAGGTGTTTCCAAACATCCAATGGTTATATTTTCACATGGTAGCCAACAAAACCCCATTTTTCTATTGGATAGAAGTTTTGAAATGGATAATCGACCAAATAGATGTGAAAAAGTGATTTATCAATGATGAGAATGGCGGGTGTGTCGAATTTTTCCTCTCGACAGAAGTGTGGAAGTACTACAAACTCAGAGACCCAAAGGAGAGACTAAACACAAACTTCATGGTGAAGTTCTATGAATTAATGACACCAGCCATCTGATGGCCTCATGGTCGAAGGAGGACAAGAATTTTACCAACCGGAGCAATGGATGTTATGGAATGGTTAACCTGAGGGAGCCATACATCTATTTGATGGCTCTCATTTGCCGACTATATGGAGAAAAGGACTGCTCCAGGTTTTCGAAAGCATGGATGCCCTTGGCCTACAAAGTTGCGATCTTCGGAAGAAGATTCAACTGGGGAGCGATAATTTCCAAACAATTGAGCATCTGTGTACTGGACTCAGACTCTGAATGAAGGGGAAACATCCACTTTTCACATGGCCTCGTACCTTCTCAATGTCATCTATGCGAGAAATGTCTTCGTCTGCATGAATTTGATCTGGCATGTTGCGGAGATCCCCATCCATGTTTATTTCAACATACTATGGGAGAAAAAGTATAAAAAATCCTACGCAGTCATATGCGATGAATTCATTGCTCGTATTCATTTTATTATATTTAATAAAAAATGCTCAATATTATTTGCAATGACCAAGAAAATGCTAGCGAAGGTAGTCCATTGGTATTTGTATGAACACTCAACCTATATCAGGGTGTTCGTGGCCACCAGAGCATCGCATCTACTCCCCGCCCATGTCCCAGACTGGCTCATTATAGGAGAAACATGTTATCATACCATCTTGCAGGGCTATAATGCCACACTAGTCAAGGACAAAAAATGGGCTTTCATACCCTACAATTTCCATGTGGGGTTTTATATGGTAAAGGACACTACTCAAGCCAAACAAGAAGGGATAAGACAACTTGAATTTAGGTTCCCGATAGGACAATTCATCAAGAACAAACCTAAAGGTCTGGTCCTTCAACATGCTTCACAAGTATCATCATGTCGACCATACGCACATGATAAATTTGAGGATGAAATTTTCACAGAATGGACTCAAAAATGGGAGGAGGTAGTAAAGAGGATGGCCAACCCAAGTATGAACAGGTTCAAGGCGATGAGCATGGATGAACAAGTGGAGATAATAGAGCAGTTGACTCAAGAGGCTCTTAGATCCAATGAAGAAATCAGAGCGGCAGGGACTACAGAGGCACAGGGAAGGGAATTGCTCTTTCTAGAAGGGGAATATAAAATCATTGATCAATTGCAAAATGACCTTGATCTGATAGAGATTTCAAGGATTCCCACTAATGAACCAATCGAAATAAGAGGAGAGACAATTGGCTTGGAGCCAATACATCTTGAAGAAATCAACGGGTCAGAAAAACCTGAAGATCCACCACCACAGATCATATCACCAAAGGGAATTTCAACCCAATATGAGATAGCGAGGACACCTGGAAGGAAAAGGGTACCAAATCCATTTTTTGATTTAATAACCATATATGATGAGGAGGAGAGTTCGAAGGTGTCCCTGGTGATTCCAGTGTAGATTATAGAGGAAAGGGAACCCGAGAGAGCATCTACCCCAGGTTTTGATACTCAAATTCAAAACCTTCCACAGAGTGAGCATGAGGTTGAAAGTGCCTTAGACATTGAGTTTCTCAATGTGTCGGGAACCCCAATTGTCAACTCGAGGTATGAGCTAGGATCGGGTGGCTAGAAAGAGGAAATTTCACAGCGATAACTCAACATTTCAAAAATCGATTACCAAGTAAGTATCAAACCTACCCCTCGTTTTTTAGTTTTGGCTGATACCTTACCAGTCGATGAGCAGCAAATGAAGACTGAGCCATCGAGACATACGAAATAATTTTAGGAAACCATCCTAGAACAGGTACATACAGTCGGGAGCCTGGGAAATACTCTAACTTGTGGAGAACAACAAATCCCTGAAGCTATTGATGAGGTCCACGATATACAATCGATCTCCTATGATCGAAAGATAAAAGCCATCATGAAGAGAATCACTAAGAAGAGGAGGCTTACATTGGATAGTTTGATTATCATCACCACAAAGGAGAAGCTACTCAACACAGAACACACCAAGATGTCTGAGCTTATCAGCGCAGGGATGGCTATCACAGATGCCACATTTGATAGAGAAAAAAGGGATGAAAAGGAGTTGGCCATTGTTCTTAAGGAGTTGGAGAATCTACACCATTTGGAAATATACTATCAGGACTCCACACGAGCCAGAGTGTTTTTAAGGAGTGATTTCCAGGATGCCTATGCGAAATTAATGAATGAACAACATCTTTTCACTGTAGGAATAGCCGACTTCCAAGAAGACACCCTTATGGCTCTAGTGATCTTCAAGGATGTGGAAAGGTGGTATCATAAGTCTCACCAAGTAGTTGAAAGGATCAATTACATTAGCGTAGTTCAAAAGGGTTGAGATGCTGAAGAGCACAAAATTCGGGTGCTAAGGGACAACAACATAGATCAGATCAAGAAAGCGACCGAATATTGGGTGAAAATGGCCCAATAAACTCAATAGGAGATTCAAGAGAAATGGGTCGATTGTGAAAGGATCTTGGTAAAACTTAACTGAGAGATGAAGGACATCAGCCTCCCATAATTCGGCTCACTCGAGGACTTTGTCGACCTGCATGACATAGTCAAGAAACATGTGGAGAAAGACTCAACATTGATAAAAGATATAACAAAAGTGGTGAGCATCGTGCCAGGTCAGGTACAACTGTTCATGGATTGTCTGATCAAAGCTCAAACAATTTTGTGGCGGTTAAGTGTCAAAATAGTCAAGTATCAAGCACGGGCAGTAGAATTGAAAGAAATCCTTTCTGCCTTGATGGACTAACACAGGTTCCCGTATGCCAACACATGCAAGGAACTCTTCGTAAAATGGTGAGAGTATGAGAAGAGTCATCAACTTTAGTGAAACTGTTTGATGATTCTTAGAAGACAAAGAAATGAAAGCGCCATGCGGCAATATTTTGTTTTACTTAGCTTTCACTTTTAATAACTATTTTTAGTTAATGATTCATTATAAATAAGAGGATTTACCTTTTAGTAAAGGTCAATGGTTTTTTCAAAGAGCCTCATTTTTGGAATTGTAAAGAACTATTTCCGAACTACCTTAATTGAGAAGTCTTGTTTAGGACTGGAGACAAACATTTGTTTTCATCAAAGGCAAGTGTGATTGGATTTGAGGAGGAATTACTTCTGAATTTATTTCATGAATGGATGTGTAATGAGTAAGAATTTCATAATCTATTGATAAGTTAGTTGTTTCAATATTTTTTGTAATTCTTGTCTCTAATGATGAAGGCAAATCATTGTGTTAATATGTGAATAATGCTAGAGATAAGTAAACTATTTATCTTGCCATCATTTTATTGCATGTATGTTTTCTTTCGATAATCATATCTCAGTCAATAATTGAAATACCAGCAAGTTAATGTATCAGTACTAGGATTGTCACCGGTGTGAAAATCTTTGTCTGTGTGCCTGAGCACAAAGGGTTGTCCCAAGCTCATCCTTCTTTCGTAGTTAAGATCCCCCCTTTTACGAGCTGGTTTATACCAGTACACATATTTTAATCAGACCTATCTAACAAAAGAAAATACAAAAAGAGAACGTTTAAACTGAAGGAGGAACTTTCACAAGAAGATATCATGTCAATCACTACGTAAATCCCATCGATTAATTGATCAAATCAAAATATCTGTAGAACCATTCCATCATCTAATGATGCAGAGTCTAATTGGGCCTCGGTGGCGGGTTTGGTTCCCGTTGTTGAGTTAAAGGGATTTAGGACCCCTAAATAGGTTCATCGAGTGCGTACATGGAGGCATGTACATGGGCAAAGAAAATCCTGCCCACGTATATGTGGCCCTACATGTGTTTGTTAACATTATATCCCACGTACATGAAAACACCGTTTTTATAAAATTTAACTCAAAAAATGACTTTCCTTTGGCAGGATGGTGCTTGAATGGAGGGAGAGGGATCATGAAGAGGTAGATGTAGTAGTGGAAAGGGATGCAGAGGACGAACTAGCTTTTAAAATATGTGTCCTTTATAAATTTTGGGCTCTCAAAGGAATGAGGGATCAAGTGAGATTACTCCAGATGCTCATAAACTATTGGGATCCAGAGATAAAGGCCTTCAATATCGATGGGAAACCATTGAGGATTGAAATGGATGACATATATTTTATCACAGGATTGTGTCACCAGGACGAGGTAGTGAATCTCAAGGCCTGGGGGGCTAGGGGTGGTATGACCATGGAGGAATACATTTCCACCCACTATGTTGCAGGAATAGATAAAGTAGGGAGCCAAATCCCCATCAAGGCGATCGAGAACCTAAGTTTAAAGATTGTCATACTTGTTCTTAGATGAATATCAATGTTGACCTCGTTGCACCAGACCCCAAGGCCACTCATGTTCTATGCGGTGGAGTGTTTACGACCCACTTTTTATGATTGGTGTACCTCACCACTTGCAAACATGAAGAACCATCTGACATATTGCAAATAGGGAAGAAAGAGAAACTTCGGATTTGCATCTATTTTGTGTAGTTTTTTTTAGCGGGTTCCAGGCTTGATCCCTAGAGTAGATATCATTCCACACGGACTATGCAATCCAACCATGTCATTGTGGGCCAATGTGATGAGGCAAATGGGAGGTGGTAGGGTGCCAACCCCCTAAAATGATGAGTTATTTTTCTGGTGGTTTCCACAAGTTATAGCCAGTGATGACTACTCCTATGTCGAGATGGACCACAAAGGGGATCCAGATATGCATTTTCCACCAAGATCCTCCTATGGTGATATTGGTAAGAAAAGTTTTTATATATTTCATTTTTTTGTGTTTTTTCAAAAAGAATAAAAAACGCAAATGTTTTTGTATGGTATCAAGTATTAACAATTGATTTGTTATGCAGATGTAGCTCCTTGATGACCATATGGATTCTCACGACATCGACAGAGGAATTAGGGAGATGAGAATGTGGGAGGATATGCAGAGAGAGTGCTACAAAATGTGCAGGGGAACCTATCTCTATTGATGCACAAGATTCCTATAGTTTAAGTGGAGGATCTGCAAGAGGATATGCAAAGACAAGTGGTGGGTGTGCCCCCTGCGTGGGTGCGACTCTTTCGGCATCTCACAAATACCATATTGTGCTACCATGATATGAATTTGGTGCCACAGTCATAGATTCCATGGTCATATATCTACTGACCATATATGTATTTTGAGGGTGTGAGCCACATTTTGTACTATGACACCATATTTTTTGAAAATATGAAATATAAAATTTTGGTCTTTGAATTTACTTATATATGTTACAATGTGTACATTGATGAATGTGTTTTCTTTTATTAGCTATGTGAAAAATGCCAATATAAAATTTAATTATCATATGCATCGGACACATGATTATAACTTCTAGGTATGTGATTATAAGTAAGAAAATCAAAGTATTGTTCAAAAATTTGTACCCGTAGGAATCGTCGAAGTAGAGTAGGGTCTCACACATGGTAACTATCATTTAACTAACATACAACTAACTGGGAGTCTAGACGAACCTATAAAGATCGAACAACATGTGAAATGGCGTCGTGTATAAGTTCTATAACAACATTATACTCAACCACATTATTTGTTGATGGCTCTAGATGAACACCACCTAAAGACACCATTTGATTATCGAGTGAGTAAATGACCCAAGCGACAGAAGCCATGTTTCGTGTATGACGATTGGAACCATATTTGAATCCTAAGTAAATTGAAGACTCCATTGACATATTCCAACCAAGGGAAAATTTGATAAGCAATCCGACGATGCAAAGGAAAAGATGCATATACACTAAGATACACTAGTATACAAAGAGTCATGCCCAATATTGAGAGCTCAAGCGTAATATATATTAAGGTAGAGGCCATTTATGGGATCATCCAACATATTCCCTTCATAATCCTCTAATTCATAGGATCCTTTCTATAAAACACATTGCAAGATATAAGGACTATGCCACATGGGGTTGAACTTTCCTACCCCCAACAGTTCTTTGTCTTGGTCATACAGGAGAACCAAGTCACCCTCAAAGTACTGTCGAGGACAGACAAACCTATCATACTAAAATTTAACATGTCATTTATTTTATTCGATAACCATAGAGGCATCTTAACGCTACTCATCTAGATGCTCTAGGTGCATGAGGCGTTCTTCAAGATCAGATCTGTCAGGTAGGAGCTCAATTGTTGGCTTGAGGGAAGGGATTTCACATTCAATCGGAAGGATCAACTCCGTGCCATGTACTAACTAAAAAGGAGAAAAAATGGTGGAATTCTTAACCGAGGTTCGATATTCCCAAAGCATGAGGGTAAAGTATTAGTTGTCAGTCAAACTTACTTTGGCTTACAGTTTTTTGCAAGATGGTCTTGAGATATTTATTCACTACCTCTACTTGTCCATTTCCCCAGGGATAATAAGGGGAGGAATGACCATGCTTAAACCCCAGTTTTGATTCCAACTCCTTCATCATTTCATTCTAAAAGTGACTTCCATGATCAGTGAAAATATCCTTTGGGATTCTGAACTGGGCTATAATTTGGTTGAATATGAAGAAGATTGTCGTCTTACCATTGGATTTAATGGTAGGAATGGCCTCTACCCACTTAGTGAAGTAATCCACAACCACGATCATATGTTGATGCCCCCCCAGACAAAGTTGGGTTACAGTCCATAAAATCTACCTCCCACTTGGTGAAGGGTCTAACGATGATGACTAGGTGAAGAGGGGTTGTATGTGAGCACATTTTCCGAGAAAACACCTTCCAAGGGTGACACTTCTTGATTGATTCAACACAATTTGTAAAAATTGAAGGCCAAACATAATTGGCTCGCAAAATGTTTTGGCCTGTCACAAGCCCAGATAAATGACCACCTCAAGCCCCACTGTGACATTCATTGAGAATCGAATAATCTTCCTCGTGAGTCAAGCAACGATGCAACATATTATCTACTCCTCGATGATACACAGTGTTGTAGATGATAAGGTAGTTTTTTGGTTGATGACATATACGTCATCGATCATCTCTCGACAGATGTTGGGATAGCTTCAAGGTTTGAATGTAAATTAAAATGTCTCCATACTAGGGGTTCAAAGACTAGATAAAGAAGATATGTTCATCCATGAACGAATTGTCATGAATAATGTACTCATCTAGTCGAGGGAAGTTTGATATCAACTCGACAAAAAATAGCGATTTATTAGACTTTGTCAAAGAAAAATCGAGATAAAATTCTTGCAAAATAACAATCCACTTATTGTGTTTTCCCCTTATGATATGCGTAGTAAGGACGTATTGAAATGGAATGATATATGTAACTACAATAGCTTTGCAAAGTAATATATAATGTTGTAATCTTTGAACTGCATGTACGACAACCAAGGATAATTTTTCTGTGTGAGAGTATTTAAGTTCAGGACCGACTAAGTTTCGATTGAGATAGTAGATAATGTGCTCATGGCGCTCATCATTCTCCTGAAATAGAACCATACCAATCATCCCTTTGAATGTGGCGACATAAAGCAATTATTCTCTACTGTAGTCAAGAGGCTTCAACAGAGGTGTCGATACCAAGGATTTTTTAAGAGCATCAAAGGATTCTTGTGCTCATTCATCCCATATAAACGGAGTATCCTTCTTCAAAATAGGCATGAAAACTTTAGTTAAATTGGTATATTTTACAATGAACCAACACAAGAAGTTATCCTTCCCCTGTAAACCTTGAAGTTGTCGAATGTTGCACAGGGGAGGAAATCAAAGTATTTCCTCAACCTTCATAGGATCTACAATGATCCCATGCTCAGATACTAAGAATCCTAAAAGACGACCATACCTAACACAGAATATGCACTTGTGAGGGTTCAAATGAATACGATAATAACGACATCTCTCAAATATTAGTTGAAGGTGAGTGGAGCGATCCACTCTCTTGCGAGAGTGAGCAGCGATATCATCGAGGTAAGATTCAACAATATGCTTGAGATCGTGAAAAAAAAAGGTCATGGCATGTTGGAAGGTTTTTCTGGTGTTTTTAAGGCCGAAAGGAATTTCCCCATATGCCAAAGTACCCCAAGAAAAAATAAATGTTGTCTTGTGTTGATCCTCGGGTTTGATTTGAATTTGATTATATCTTGAAAATACCTCCATAAAAGAAAAAAATTCACTTCTTGCGCACTCATCAAGAACCTGGTCGATGAAAGGAGCCAAGAAGTTGTATTTAGGACAAGCCTTGTTCAGGTCTCCAAAATCCATACATACAAGAATGGTTCCTTGTTTCTTATTCATGGGTGTTAGCACTATGTAAATTGCTTGGCTGAAGAAGCAACTCACATAGGTAACCACAAAACCACTTTAGAACTAAAAACTAGCCTTTTCAGTTTAGAGAGGGATCTGTCTTGTCACTTGGTCTCTAAAATATTGATTTCTTTGAGGATCAATGGATAGGTTTTGATTAGGTGAACATATTTTTATAAGGTTTTCCGTCAAGAAGGAAATGAATCTGTTGGGAAATGGAGTCAATCTTTGAAAGAAAATGAAAACAATGTATGGTAGGTAGAGCTCTCAAGGAAGAAAAGGCTAGGTAGGTGATGATCTTTCATTTTTTTAATTGGTTGTTATAGGATGGAAGAAGGAGGAAAACACATAACAATATTCAAAGCACCATTAAAGATTAATTTTGATGAGTTAGGAAGGAAAAAAAATGTTCAAATTGCTTGAATCTAAAGCATCATTTTCAAATGAATTTTAGACCATTTGATTTCCAATTTAAACATATGAAAATATGAATATGAAAGATAAAGAAACAAGAAGTTCATACATGAAAGAGAACACAGACTTCAGGTCATCACCACTAGAATATTTGGTATGAAAAATCTCTGGACATTTGCAATAGTATTTCATTCAAATTCAGAATATATATACAATGTTCAAGACAAAATATCCTTTGTGCTTATGCCAACCACTTGCACATTCAAAATGCTCAAATATATAGATAAACTACCTTCCTAAGCTAGAGAATTTGAACTTCACTACTATCATATGATTCTGGATCTGATTACATCAAAGAAAGAACAATTTCTACACTACTTGCTAAAAATAGAAAATTTGCCTTGACTATATTTAATGCATAACCATACTCTTGAAAAAAGGGATCTCCAACATATTTTGAAATTGAAACTGATGTGAGTCATATTGGGATAGCTGAAGACAAATTTTGGAGTGATATAAGCACTAAGAAGGCTCCCCTATCACCTTTTCATAGCGATCGGTTGTGGCATGTGTAACTGCAACCTACAACTGTTGTATAGCAAGCTTTATAGAGCGTGGTGGATTTCTTCAACAAAATTCATTTAGGTGGTGGCTGCAACATTGTTGGAGGCTGAAAATCACTAATGTTTCATTCACCAATCATTTCCCAATTTATTGTGAATATAGCATCATCATAACAGACAAATTTCAAAGCATTCAAGAAAACCAATGGACCACTCCCATACATCTCCCATGTAGACTTGAGAAAGTAGAAATTGCCAACCAGTTGCACTATAGCTCAAAGCATGAGATCATAATTTCTGTGTGTATCATCAATAGCAATGATTCTTCAGGATTCTATAGGGAGTTGACAGACACCACCAGTTACTTCATCATTTATAGCTTTATATTGGCCAGGTTTGATTATCTTCTTATCGACCAGTTTCCTTTTATGAAGGTGAGTTAATGGAAATTCGAATCCATATAGAGCCCCTTTCAAATTTAAGTGTGTTGTTTACATATAGCTCATCACCCTTTTCTCCTCTCATTCTAAAAAACAACAGAAAACATCTTTGCAAAATTATGTCCAAGAAAGTGTGAAATAACAACTTGTATACCACGTTTTTCAAGTCTTTAATATACTATGAAGAAATTTTCTATCCTTTTCCAGCTGCTTTTCTCTATTTTAATTAAAACACTCAAAATCTGGTTACCCTGATCATGTTTAAACTCTCCTATAATTGTGTTGAAATTCCTTTCATAAACTTGTTGTGATCTCATTGAGCCTTCTTCTTCTCTTTGAATTAATAATCCTATGTAATGGATATGAGGCCATAAGTGTC
Organism: Picea engelmannii; assembly: GCA_009831015.1. Taxonomy (NCBI): domain Eukaryota; kingdom Viridiplantae; phylum Streptophyta; class Pinopsida; order Pinales; family Pinaceae; genus Picea; species Picea engelmannii. The sequence continues at coordinate 32,885 of ML781617.1, read as the reverse complement.
CCTCTCTACTTCCTGGATGTAGAATATCTCAACTGGATGTGGGAAATATTGAAATAAACTTGAAATTTTCCAACTTCCAAGGTAGCGCTCATAACAAAAAGTTTCAAATCTGGTCGATTTCTTAAAAATTCCTTTATAAGGATAAAGAGAACATCAGTAGTTGAGTGCCTCATCAAAAACAATGAATCGATCATTCCCTCCCTAAAAAGCATACCATCTATCATATACTTAAGAAAAATATTTGAGATGTTGCAATCTTCAAATTGAATACTATAACCAACTTCTTCTCCAATCATCACATCCATTTCTTCTACCCCTTGTAGAGAAACAAACCATTGTTGCTACTCTATGAGGATGAATACAGGTAATTTGTCTGTGATTTGAAACGTACCTGTATCAACGACAAAAAATATCATTTTCAACACTATTGAGATGGACTGTAACATCCCGCTCTGGCGCACTGAGAAAACTTATTATTTGAGGACACTTGCTCGCAAGTCATCTGGACTTTTATGATGTTAAACTATTTATCCTTGATTATGATGCGTTATGATAGATGACATGATGTTTTTACGACTTGATGTAGAGAGGTGTTGTTGACTCAGTTTCATTGAGTGTGCAGAGTTTCGGACCTTGAGGATGTAGAGGCATCGGTGGAGCCCCCTTGGACTCTGGATTGAGTCAGGGAGTGTGTTATTTGGGTTGATTTATTTAATGTGATATTTCTTTGATCGGATGATATGATGTTGACATGTTCTGACACGATTGTTGATGATGCAGGCTGACGATAGCTTGCCGACCAGACTCACATATGGAGTAAAGGGGCCACACACGATTTCCAGAGAGATTGAGGGAGAGGGGTGGACAGCAACCAGGCCACCGCCTACTAGCACTCCCGTCGTGGCTCAAACTGTAGGTTAACGATTACCTAGTTCGAGAGGATCCACGATGTCATGAGGGAA
>ML781617.1:21793-31874 GCA_009831015.1 Picea engelmannii | reverse complement strand
CCACAAGTTCACCTGGCGGAGTGTTGACTCCAGGGGTTATAGATGTCTACCAATCAGTCCAGTTGGCGAGTGGCACCCTTGGAGCACGTGGTGCATCCTGAAGGGCACGTCACACAAAAGAAACACAAGACGTGAGTGGCACCCTTGGAGCACGTGGTGCATCCTGAAGGGCATGTCGCACAAAAGAAACACAAGACGCGAGTGGCACCCTTGGAGCACGTGGTGCGTCCTGAAGGGCACATCACATTGATGTGGATGTAGGAAACAAACCAAAATAGCCCTAAGACAATAACGCCTTGAAAAAAAAAAAATCCTTAAACAACTCCCCTAACCAATTGTCACCTAGCTCAGAATCTAAGTCCTAAGCCTAAGACTTTTCTAAGGGTAAAAATTTTAGTGTAACGTTAAAGAAAAAGGCCCTAGCATAAAATAAAAATTCACACAAAAACCCACTTAAGTACTAGTTGGGGCTTCATAAAACTCTTGGGGTAAATGAAGAGAGTAAGGGTTTAAATAAACTAAGGGATTAATTACTCTTGTATTCTTTCTATATGAGACATTATACATCTTTTGTCTTTACTTGAAAAAAAAAAAAAAAAAAACTTTTGTCTTTAACTTTTCTTTTTCTAGGGAATAAAATTTAACATTTTATTTTCTTACCATATTTAATTTAAAATATAAAAACATGTCCACCACTTAAATGATTAAATATAAAAATATGACCACCACGTAAATGAAGATTTATTTATATGATTATAAAATACAAAGGTAAACCACTACCCACTAAAAATGGAAAACTTCATTAATATAGTTAATTTGAAGGCTAGTAAGTAATAAAATTAATTAACATGTGAGAGTAATAAAAGTTATGAATTTAATAATAAAATGAAAAGGTTAACTAAGTGCATTTACTTTTTGGTTTTCTTTAAAAAAAAGAAAAAAAAAAAGAAGGGATTAATAAAGATAGGGAAATGAGCATTTTAACAAATTTAAGGAAAATAATTTTGGGAGAAAAGTGGGGGATGAGTGAGACTTGTAAGACAAAGAATTTTTGAGGGTTTTTCATTAAAACTTAAATTAAATAATGATTTAGGGAAAAGGGGCTAAGGACTCCATAAAAGAGAGGGAGAAGGGGGAAAAAGAGGACCTGCTATTAGGTATTGTTATGCTGCCAAAATGGCAAACTGGATTGATTGCTTGTGAGGAGTTGGGGATTTTCTCAGCTGTATTAGAGTGGTAGCTCAGCCTTGGAGGCGATCTGGGAAGCTAAGTTACTGTTTGGACTGTGTGTGGCCCCTTTGCATCTCAGGGGGCTAAGGGGGAAGCAGAGTACCCCTAGCGTTTGGCTGGGAGGTATCGGTGAGGTCTCTATGGTCGGCGAGCGGGAGCGGCGTGGAGCAGGAGCGACACAAAGCGCGGATGTCATCCAAGGAAAGCAAAAGGGCACAGGTATGCCTTCATATTTTTATGGTAGAATGTGTTACGATTCATGCGGATTTGCTTATAAATGGAAGGGTAGAATGACTGGTTGTTTATGTGTTCTGGCAATGTAAAATCGTGTGTAAATCGTTTTGGGTGTTCTGGCCAGTGTAAAATCGTTTTTATGAATAGATCTCGAAAATGTAAAACTGTTTATGTGTTCTGGAAATGTAAAATCATGTGTAAATCATTTTAGGGGTTCTGGCCAGTGTAAAATCATTTTTATGAATAGTTCTGGCAAGTGTAAAACTGTTTATGTGTTTTGGCAATGTAAAATCGTGTGTAAATAGTTTTAGGTGTTCTGGCCAGTGTAAAATCGTTTTTATGAATAGATCTGGCAAATGTAAAACTATTTATGTGTTCTGGCAATGTAAAATCGTGTGTAAATCGTTTTAGGGGTTCTAGCTAGTGTAAAATCATTTTTATGAATAGTTCTGGCAAATGTAAAACTGTTTATGTGTTCTGGCAATGTAAAATCGTGTGTAAATCGTTTTAGGGGTTCTGGCCAGTGTAAAATCGTTTTTATTAATAGTTCTGGCAAATGTAAAACTGTTTATGTGTTCTGGCAATGTAAAATAGTGTGCAAATCGTTTTAGGGGTTCTGGCCAGTGTAAAATCGTTTTTATGAATAGATCTGGCAAATGTAAAACCGTTTATGTGTTCTGGCAAATGTAATATCAAATGGGGTCTCTACAATTTGCATATTCTCTCTGCGTTTTTAATTTCTCTGTGGGCAAATTCCATGAGGTTCCTACATTTTGGGGGGTCTGCGTTTCAGCATACCCATTTCCTGTGTTGAATTCCAGATTGTGCGTCTTAAGTGATTGTGTCATTAGTGTTGGCTATTATATATATTATAATATATTATACTATTATATATGCACACTAGAAAATAATTTGTTTAAATTAGAGTCCTTTCTTATTGATCTGTATGGACGTTGTGTCATTACTGTTAGCTATTATATATATTATAATATATTATAATATTATATATGCACACCAAAAAATAATTTGTTTAAATTAGAGTCCTTTCTTATTGATCTGTATGGACGTTGTGTCATTAGTGTTAGCTATAATATATCTTATAATATATTACTATATTATATATGCACACCAGAAAATAATTTGTTTAAAATAGAGTCCCTTCTTATTGTTTAAAATAGAGTCCTTTCTGTTTACTTACACATAGTGTTGTTTTATCTGTTTCGCGTCATTGAAATAGTTGAATTTCTAGTCTACTGATACAACTAGAATGCATTTTAATATTATAATATTATATACGCACACCGAAAAATAATTTGGTAAAAATAGAGTCCTTTCTTATTGATTTATAAAATCCTTATTTACGTGTACAAAAACATTTATGTGACTTCTGGTGTCACTGTGTCTACAAATTTTCTTTATTATTCAAATTCATGAAATTCTTAATTCAAGTGACTTCGTTTTCCACCCTAGTGTATTGTTTGTAACATAAGGTCAGAAATTTATTGTTTCAAGCAATAATATTTAAGAGGACCAGGTTACTTTTATTTTTATAGATTGAATTAATGAAATGCTTGTTTAGCATATGCTATTTACCAAGTTTAAATTAGTGTTCTATAAAATGTCTTCATAAACCAAAATGGTTGTTTAAAATTCTTTTATTAATAAAAACATGTTTTAATGTAATAATGCATTCATGAAATCTTATGCATGATTGTACCTTTTATGAAATCTTATGCATGATAGAGAGTTATGCAAGTCATTGATAAAAAGGTTTTATGGGCATCACTTCGCAGCAATGATATTACCATTTTTACTGTTAGAGATAGCTTACCATTATATTGTTCCTTGAACTGGTACAATAAGATGTTACGACTTAATAACCGGAGGGTTGAGATTAATTAGATTTACCTGATGCTAAATGTAATCGTCAGATAATGAAGTCAAATGGAGTAATTGGTCGGTATCCATTCATTGTTGAGTCATATACAATTCCTCGTCTTAATATTGTTGGGTCGTTGACTGAGCCCTTTTGTCTTGCGTCACCGTAGAGGATGTGGTAGCTCTCGGTTTCTGGGGTTGTGCTTGGTTGTTTTAAATTTTGTTGCTTGGTCTGCTTGTGTCGGGCGGGATGTAGACACCTCCAGGTAACCTTAGGAGGCATGTTTGTGTGTGTGATTATTCCGTGTAAAGGATCCAGTGCCGTATCAAGAGTCTCGGGCCCTTTAAAGGCAAAGTTTCCACTCTTGCGACACACCTGACAGAGATTACTAGTTTCTGCCTGAGCAGTCGGCCAGGAGCCTATCTGACCTTCTCTCTCTCTGGAGCAGCGAACTAAGATTAAACACCCTACTTTCCTGTGAAGAAATAGTAAAATATACTACTATGGATCCTTCCCTCTGTGTTTGTACTGTGCATAACCCAGTATGTCATTAAATGTTTGCATTGTGCGCCTTGTGTCTAGGGTCATTTATTGCTTGCAGTTACTAGTTGTGTGCCTTCAGTCTTCTTGTGATGAACATCGTGGTTGCGTCTTGTAGGTTGTCGAGTGGAAACGTAGAGTCAAGTGTGTCTATTACTTCTACACGCAAGCACACACCTTAAACAAAAAAAAATTGCACCTGTTATCAAAGTTCTTGTCGTAACAAGGAGGTTCGTTACATATGGTATCAGAGCCAGTTTGCCCTGTGGCTTGGGGTTCGCTACGACTTTTGTGGACATGATTAGATTTGATATATTGTTGTTGATTGAGTGTATTGTGTGCGTGCAGGTAATCATGGTTAGATGACGTCATGGAGGCAGACGACGGGGTGCTAGGGGAGGAGGTGTGACGCCTCCAGTAGCATCCACGCCTGAGGGATCTAACCCCCAGGGAGGCGAGCAGGTTCTCGGACAGGAGAAGATAGAAGTTGGCGATGTTGTGGAGATGATGAGATATTTTCAACGCATGTCCGAGGCACTGATCAATAGATTGGACCGAGACGAGGCCAGGGTGCCGACACCCCTTGAGGTTCCACCGCGCGCACTGACCGTTACAGGTAGCATTCACCGTGAACTCGAGAAGGTAAAATTTCCCGAGTTCTTTGGTGCCCCGGACGACGCAGCCGCCGAGGCATGGTTGGAGAATATGGCGATGTGCTTCACACTTCGCAATTATACCTCCAACATGATGGTCCACATGGCAGTATTTCAACTGAAGGGGAGCGCTCTGCTATGGTGGAAGACACTCTTGCCGCAGCTGAACATGGTCGTTGAAGACGTGTCATGGGAATTGTTTGAGGAACGGTTCTGAGAGAGGTACCTTTCAGAGGAATTCATTGAGCGTCAGCTCAATGAGTTCAATGCATTACAACAGTGAGGTCGTACAGTGCCTGAGTACGAGGCATGTTTCATGGAGCTGCTCCGGTATGCTCCGCACCTTAACAAAAAGAAACTCAAGGTCAACCGGTTCGTGTTTGGCCTTAACGACGACCTGCGTGCAAAGGTTAGGATCTTGATGCCTCAAACCTTGCACGACGCTGTCCAAAAGGCCCTCATAGCAGAGGATGAGCTTATCAGTGGGGGTCAGACCAGGACTCCATCAAGACCTGCAGGGCATAGTTCATATGGTGCGCTGCAGCATCAAACACCAGCGAGACATACGCCGGGACATCGTGGCTTCCAGAGGGGATCCACTTTTTATACACCTCGATGACCACCGCCTCAATAGCGGACACCTTATCGAGGACCACAACACTAGCAGTAGCGTCCCCTGCAGTAGCAGCAGTTTAGGCCTATTCAGCAGAACAGACCAGGATTTCAGGCCGATGGGCAGTCATCTTCTACTTCGGGTACCAGGACTACTGGGTCAAAGAAGGGGTGTTGGATGTGTGGGGAGCCACACTACCAGCGCGACTGTCCTGTGGGGAGGACCAGGGTGTCCGGATTAGCCAGACCCACTACAGTGGGAGATATGGGCAAGGCCTATCGGATTCATGCAATGATGAATAACCACCAGGCAGAGCACCAGTCGACTGTGCTCGAGACGACAGGTACTATCATTGACCATACCCTTAGTATTTTGATAGACCCAGGAGCTACTGAGAGTTTCATTTCTGGTGTAGTGCTAAAAAGGGTTAAGGTAAAGGCAGTCGAACATGATGAGTTTAGCTTGGTGGAGATGGCTTCGGGAGCCAAACAGAAGGTTGGAGTAAAGGTTACGGGCTGTGCCATTAACCTGGGAGAGTTTTTCACGAGGGTCAACTTGTACGTCATGATCTTAGGATCTTATGACGTCGTAATCGGTATGGATTGGTTGGAAACGCATGAGGCGATACTCAACTATAAGACAAAATGGTTGATCTTGGTTGATGACGAAGGACAGAGACGTGTGATTGTAGAAAGGAACCAGGGAGTTTCCCTGCGGTTCTTCTCTTCCTTACAGTTACGGAAGAGTATGCGCAAGGGGTGCAAACTTTATGCGATCCTCGCGCTAAACGGGAAGGGAGTAGCGGAAGGTATAGAACACCTTCCGATGGTGAAGGAGTTTGCGGACGTATTTCCAGAGGAGTTTCCTAGGATGCCACCGGAAAGGGAACTAGAGTTTACCTTAGACCTGAAACCGGGAACCGAACCGATAGAAAGAACGCCTTATCGGATGTCGACCCCAGAGTTGCAAGAGTTGAAAAATCAACTGAAGGAGTTGTTAGACTTGGGACTGATACGTCCTAGTGTGTCACCATGGGGTGCACCAGTTATTTTCATACGAAAGAAGGACGGATCATGGAGGCTTTGCATTGACCACCGTCAACTGAACAAGGCTACGATCAAGAATCAGTATCCCTTACCAAGAATTGATGATCTATTCGATCAAATGAAGGGTGCAACGGTGTTCTCCAAGATCGATTTGCGATCCGGGTATCACTAGTTACGGATCAAGGAGGATGACATCCCTAAGACCGCCTTTAAGATGATATTTGGACATTACGAGTTTACTATTTTTCCATTTGGACTGACGAACGCCCCAGGGGTATTCATGAGTTTGATGAACGGGGTGTTCCGCGAGTACTTGGACAAGTTCGTCCAAGTATTCATTGACGATATTTTTATCTACTCTCGGATGACGGAGGAGCATGACGAGCACTTGTGCTTGGTACTACAATGTTTACGAGAACACAAATTGTATGGGAAGTTGTCCAAATGCTCTTTTTATCAATCGAGGATTCACTACTTAGGGCATGTCATCTCCGGCGAAGGTATCTTCGTGGATCAAGCCAAGGTTGAGGCTATTATGGAATGGCCTGCACCGACGAATGTCACAAAAGTGTGTAGTTTTATGGGATTAGCAGGATACTATCAACGGTTTGTCGAGGGTTTTTCAAAGATAGAAAATCCGATCACTGAATTGCAGAAGAAAAAAAAGAAGTTTGTTTGGACAGAGAAATGTGCGGAAGCATTTCAGAGGCTTAAAGAGTTGTTGACAACTGTGCCGATACTAAAGGTCCCTGACATGGATGCAGACTTCTTGGTATGCACTGATGCATCCAAGGAAGGTTTAGGCGGAGTCTTGATGCAGGACAAACGAGTGATTGCTTACTTTTCGAGGAAGCTGAGAAGGCATGAGGAGAACTACGCGACGCATGATTTGGAGTTATTAGCCATCGTATATGTCTTGAAGGTTTGGAGACACTACCTTGTTGGATGAAAATTTGAATTAAAGACTGATCATTGTGGACTACAACACATTTTTACGCAAAGCGACCTGAACGCGTGACAACGACGTTGGTTGGAATTGCTTAGAGAATACGACTTTGAGATTACTTACATAAAGGGAACAGTGAATCGAGTGGCGGATACCTTGAGTCGGAGGCCATGCATCTTTTCGATGTTACCTCTTCAGACAAATCTACGTGAGAAGATTCTCACCTTACAGCGTGATGATGACTGGTACACAGAAGTCAAGGATTTTATCGGACAAAACACAATGGTGGTACCATGATATGAGGGATATTCATTGGATAGCGATGGTTTATTGAGGTTTAGAAGTCATATTTACGTACCGCCAAATGACGAGTTGAGGATGTTGATCCTGAGCGAGGTTCATAGAGTAGTTTACATGGCTCACCCGGGAGTTACGAAGATGAGGGCAGACCTCAAACCATTATTCTTTTGGAAAGGAATGAAGGCCGACATAGTCAACCTTGTGGCTAGATGTCTAGAGTGTAAGCAAGTAAAGGCTGAACATAGACACCCGACAAATTTACTTCAACCACATGCCATTCCGGAATCGAAATGGGAAGTTATTTAGATGGATTTCATTGTTGGATTGCCACTGACGGCAAGGAGACACAACTTGATTTTTGTAGTAGTAGACACTCTGACGAAGAGTGCTCACCTTATTCCTGTGCATACGATGTATCAGGCACCTAACATAGTGAGATTTTTCGTCAGTGAGATTGTGAGGCTGCATGGCGTGCCTAAAAATATTTTATCCGATCGAGGATCGGTCTTTACTGGACGATTTTGGACGAGTTTCCAAGAGGCCTTGGGAACCCAACTTAATTTTAGTACTGCGTATCACCTAGAGACTGACGGACAGACAGAACGAATGAACCAAACCTTGGAAGACATGTTGTGCATGTACGTGATGGACCAACAAAAGCGTTGGGAGGAGTTCTTGCCTCTAGTGGAGTTCACTTACAACAATAGTTACCAGAGCACCATTAAGATGGCACCTTTCGAGTTTCTTTATGGGTGACCATGTCGGACGCCCTTGAGTTGGGATCGACTTGAGGATAGGGTCTTGGTGGGACCAGAAGCGATACAAAATATGGAAGAGCAAATGAAAACCATAAGACAAAGGATAAAAGAAGCACAGGATCAACAGAAGAGTTATGCCGATGCGCACCAAGTCGACCGTAGTTACGAGGTCGACGATCGAGTCTTCTTGCGAGTTAAACCACATAAAAGTTCGATCAAGTTTGGAAAGGGAGATAAACTATCTCCTAGATTCGTGGGACCTTTCAAGATTGTGGAAAGAAAGGGGCCCGTGGCCTATCGACTAGCCTTGCCTGATTCTTTGAGGCGTATGCATGATGTTTTTCATGTATCTGTTCTGAGACATTATATTAGTGATCCTACACACATGATTGACCTGAGTTCCTTGCAGGTATCGAACGAGGGAGCACTCATGGCTAAGCCGGTCTGCATATTAGATCATCGCGTTCGATAGTTATGACGTCGAACGGTAGATCAGGTCAAGGTCCAGTGGGACAGTTATAGTCCGCACTCGGCGACCTGGGAGGACGCATATGATATGCGCCAACAGTTTCCATTTTTGTTTGATAGTTAGACTTATGATACCGTGGTACTTATTATACTGTGGTACCTTTTTCGACATTTATACTGAGAAACTTCGAGACGAAGTTTATACCTAGAGGGGGTGTATGTAACATCCCACTCTGGCGCACTGAGAAAACTTATTATTTGAGGACACTTGCTCACAAGTGATCTGGAATTTTGTGATGTTAAACTATTTATCCTTGATTATGATGCGTTATGATAGATGACATGATATTTTTACGAATTAATGTAGACAGGTGTTGCTGACTCAGTTTCATTGAGTGTACAGGGTTTCGGACCTTGAGGATGCAGAGGCATCGGTGGAGCCCCCTTGGACTCCGGATTGAGTCAGGGAGTGTGCTATTTGGGTTGATTTATTTACTGTGATATTTCTTTGATCTGATGATATGATGTTGACATGTTCTGACATGATTGTTGATGATGCAGGCTGATGATAGCTTTCCAAACAGACTCACATATGGAGTAAAGGGGCCACACACGATTTCCATAGAGGTAGAGGCAGAGGGGTGGACAACAACCCTGCCACTGCCTACTAGCACTCCCGCCGTGGCTCGAACTGTAGGTTAACGATTACCTAGTTCGAGAGGATCCACGATGCCATGAGGGCAGACTGCAACAGTCACTCACAATGATTCTAAGGGGCACGCAATAAGGCAGGTACCTTATTCCTTAGAACCCTTAGTCTCCCACAAGTTCACCTGGCGGAGTGTTGACTCCAGGGGTTATAGATGTCTACCAATCAGTCCAATTGGCGGCACCCTTGGAGCACATGGTGCATCCTGAAGAGCACATCGCACAAAAGAAACACAAGATACGAGTGGTACCCTTGGAGCACGTGGTGCGTCCTGAAGGGCACGTCGCACAAAAGAAACACAAGACACGAGTGGCACCCTTGGAGCACATGGTGCATCCTGAAAGGCATGTCGCAATGATGTGGATGTAGGAAACAAACCAAAATAGCCCTAAGACAATAACGCCTTGAAAAAAAAAATCCTTAAACAACTCCCCTAACCAATTGTCGCCTAGCTCAGAATCTAAGTCCTAAGACTAAGACTTTTCTAAGGGTAAAAATTTTAGTGTAACCTTAAAGAAAAAGGCCCTAGCATAAAATAAAAATTCACACAAAAACCCACTTAAGTACTAGTTGGGGCTTCATAAAACTCTTGGGGTAAATGAAGAGAGTAATGGTTTAAATAAACTAAGGGATTAATTACTCTTATATTCTTTCTATATGAGACATTATACATCTTTTGTCTTTACTTAAAAAAAAAAAAAAAAA
>ML781616.1:663046-673672 GCA_009831015.1 Picea engelmannii | reverse complement strand
TCGTTAGAAGATAAGGAGAGAAAAGGTGCCCCTCTTATCCCTGTCTTGTCCTGCCCTTACAGGAAGATGGCACCCCCAGACTGGAAATGAAGGACGGGCACTGAACCTGTGAAATAAATAGAGGAATTCAAAGGCTATCCAGTGAATTCGAAGCTTATCCAGCAAAGGGAAGGTTATCCCAACCTGCCAAGACCAACACAGTCTGGAGCAGGGCAAGATAAGTATCAAAGGGACATATTTTTTCTCTTTAGGTCTTCAGTGCCATGCTCTATGGACCTACCTTCCCCTCCCTGGCTTGTGGTCATTATCTATGTAATGACATTAGTTGCACACTATTACTACAGTGGCATATCTTATTATGGGATTTCATTCCTCTATGGAAGGGTTGAACTTTCACATAACAGACATTTCCTTCTCTATAAATTTTGATTAATTTCTGTAACGCCAAAATCCACTGCTGACTCCCTGGCTTGTGGTCATTATCTATTTAATGACATTAGTTGCACACTATTAGTACAGTGGCATATCCTATTATGGGATTTCATTCCTCTATGGAAGGGTTGAACTTTTTCATAACAGACATTTCCTTCTCTATAAATTTTGATTGGCTTGTGGTCATTATCTATGTAATGACATTAGTTGCACACTATTACTACAGTGGCATATCTTATTATGAGATTTCATTCCTCTATGGAAGGGTTGAACTTTTTCATAGTAGACATTTCGTTCTCTATAAATTTTGATTAGTTTATGTAACATCTTATTATGGGATTTCATTCCTTTATGGAAGGGTTGAACTTTTTCATAACAGACATTTCCTTCTCTATAAATTTTGATTAATTTCTGTAACGCCAAAATCCACTGTTGACTCAACAATTTGCATACAATAATGTATAACAATATATTCGCATTTCTTTATTGGTTGCATATGCTATCAGTCAAATTGTGATTGTGAGTGAAAGTTGTGTATCTATATAGGCTCACTAGCATAAACTCGACGAAAATATGCTCTCTTGAGAGGCGGGGTAATTTGAAATCGTATGTTGCATAGCCAGAAGAGGCTATTGTTATGGGTTATATTTACATTAATGTTAATAAAATGTCATGATTTAAGGAGCACTAGTTCTAAAAACCAGATTCCGATGGTAGTCAGTTTTGTTTTGGTTCTTATCCTCTAACACTAGGGGAAAAGGAAATCTGAGTTTTCTTGTGGTTGGCAATTTGGTTAGATGGTATTTGAGCACATGCACAGGAAAATTAATAAATATGTTACCGTATTATCAGGAAGCATTCATTCTTAGTGAATGATAGTTTTGGAAAAATAATGTAACTATAATATGAAAGGAAATCCCAACACAGGGATATGTAGAGAATGAATGAGACTGGTGGAATGAAATCGAGGCAATGTTAGTATTGGAATGAGAAAAGAAATTATCACATTAATCAGGGTTTTGCACCCTAAAACCAACTTACAGATTGAGAAAGCTTTTTTTATTTTAGGCCATTTCACAAAGATAAATCAAACGAGCTTCCTATCCGACTTTATTAATTTGGTGCCAACTTTCTGTTAATTTCTCTTTTTGGAAGTTGGAATTGATTACACGTTTTTTATTGGTTCCAGGCCATTTCACACAGATAAATCAAACTTGCTTCCCATTCGACTTTATTCATTTGGTGCCAACTTTCTGTTAATTTCTCTCTTTTTGGAACATGGAATTGATTTTTTTTTTTTAAGTAAAGAGAGGCAGTACCTGTTATATTGCTATGATCAAAATACAATGGACCAGACAGTGAGTGATGCCAGCTGTCCCGCCTAAGCAGGAAACCGGGACAACTGGGCATCCATATCCAGGTGTCACACCATATGCATAGGTGGCAAAATTTACAGAATTAACAGTGCTATGTCCCGCCCGAAGGAAACCGGGACTGATAATCACAGCCTGAAGGCTGGTTATTCTAACTATAACTATGACATCGTAATATCTAGCTAACACAAGGGAGGTAGAGTAACCATAGCACAAAAACATGATGTAACCTGTGAACCGTGCAGCTTGGCCTATGCTTCGGAGTGCCTCCATCGCGCAGGGAACGTGTAGGTGCGTGCACAGGTCGAGCATTGCTTTTTGGGCGCTGCTCGAGAATGTGCCGCGAAAAACATGTCGAGCCGCTGCTCTATTTGTGCCAGGCGGAAGATTTGATCGTCCACTTTGCTTCTGATATCGAAAACGAGGTTGAGGTAATCCCAATTTGCAGCAGGTGGCTGCTCCTGGCTGTAGCTGGCCGTGTTATCCTTGCGAGTATCCTTGTTCTCCTCCTGTGGCCGATGTCGTTGGCGCTCTTGCCCTGTATCCTCCGTCGCCTCGGTGGCCTCGGTAGGGATCTCCTCAACCACGTAGCAGGGGGTGTAAGGCCTCTCTTCGACGACTGTGGGGGGGACGGGCCCCTCACTTGCAGGTTGAAGGAGGCCACAGGAGCCAGAGCTTGCACTTGGGTGCCTATTCTCCGGAATTACGAAGAGAGTGGGCCTGGGAGGACTTGGCGGGCCGCTTGCTGGGATAACCTCTTCGACGACCACCCTTGGAGGCGCTCTCCGTTTGAGCTTTCATCGACGGGCGGCAATTGCCATTGCTCTTTCAAATTTTTGCTTTTGCTTGTGCCTGGACTCTGCGGCATACCAGGCTGCCCCGCGTCGTGGTCTCCCTCGGATTCGAGGCATGACTGGTCCCCTGCGAAGAGTCTTGATGCTATCTGTATCAGTTAAGTTGCTGCGGAGGGGAGGCGGAGTTGCTAAGTGCAGCCTCTGCACCCAAGAAGCCAAAGTGAGGCCTCCGCAGCACTGGTTCGTCTGTGAAAAGTAGGCTCCCCGGAGCGAAATGCTGCTTGCAGTCGCGATCCAAACAACGAACTCCACTATCAACACCATTATTATATCCAAGGCATTAAACCTCGCCATTATTTCCTGCTGGTTAGTGCTCTGGGGTGAGGTACCTTGCACTCGCGCGAGGGTACTGCTCAAGGGATATCTTTTGTGGGTGAACATGCGGATTAATGGCTGGAGCGATACGAGCCAAGGGGAGCATTTACGCCACGTCCCCTCCCATTCCCACCTGGCACAATCGCGCCGTCTGTCACCCCATCCGGGGAGTGAAGATCTCTTCTGGCTAAAGCATGACACCGTGTGAGGATCTCTGGGGCTGGTGAGCCCTGGCCTTCCCAGCTTATGCTTTCTTCACCTTTTTCCACTGCTTCGTTTGCGAGTCGATCAGCCACTTTGTTCGCTTCCCTTTTTACGTGGGAGGTGGTGATGGTAAGATGCGGCTGAAGATGATGGCTGAAATCGACGAGTAAGCTATGTAGTCGCCAGCTCGGGGAGATCTTCTCGGGGTCGCAACCATGGATTATTCTGGTGGCTAGTCGTATGATGACTTGTGAGTCGCCTTCTAGGAGTATCCTTTGATAACCTTTGTTGGTGGCTGCTTGGAGTCCTCGCAGGAGTCCTGTGAGCTCTGCTACATTGTTGGTAGTGTCACCAATGAAGCCTGCTTCCAGACCTAGGATTTCTCCATTTGAGTTCCTGAGCACTGTCCCGTATCCCGCAGGTCCAGGGTTGCCCTTGGAGGCTCCGTCAAAATTGACTTTGATGAAGTGTGCAGGGGGGGTGGTCCAGGTGGTAGGGCTGGCCAATTGGCCAGTTGGACTTCTAGTTGGTGGATGGTTGGTCAGTACGGGCTGCCAGTATTGTAGGATGATCTGCTCCTCAGGATTGCATTGCCTGTCTTTCTCTGTCCAGGATTTGTTTCTGACAGTTTCTATTACTTGGGATCTGATTTTTGTCCAAGTGGCGTCCGGGGGGGAGGATTGGGAGTGGAAAATGCGCTTGTTTCACTCCTTCCAAATTTGTCAGAGGGTGAAACCCGGCAACAGTTCCCAAATGAGATTTAGTATGGGGTTGTTGAAGGAGATATGATCCCAGTTTTCAATTGTGCCGTTAATGCTGCTTCGGTTTCGGTTGGACTTGCGCATGATCTGCGCTCCATAGTCCCAGATCTTTTGACTGTACTGGCATCCGTTGAAGAGGTGTTCTTTGCTTTCCTCCTGAAGTGAACAAAGAGCGCACATGGAGGGACCAATGAANATGCTGCTTCGGTTTCGGTTGGACTTGCGCATGATCTGCGCTCCATAGTCCCAGATCTTTTGACTGTACTGGCATCCGTTGAAGAGGTGTTCTTTGCTTTCCTCCTGAAGTGAACAAAGAGCGCACATGGAGGGACCAATGAAGCCTCTCTTTCTTAAATTGTCCCAGGTTAGGGCTCTATTATGCACGACTAGATACAGGAAGGTGGAGATCTTGGGCCAGAGGCTGGGATTCCAAACCTTATTCCAGATGCGCTCCTTTCTGGGATCCTGCTGATTGGCGTGCAATAGGTAAGCTTCCTTGACGGTGAAGGTGCCAGCTGTAGAGTAACCCCACCTCAGGATGTCTGGCCCCTCTCTGAAGAGTATTTTTCTGCTGTTGGCTTGGGCCTGCCAGCTCTTTAGATCAATGGTTTCGGGAATCCCGAGCTCTTGGTGAGAGGTTTTCCATTGGCGCCATCTTTGATGCGGAATTTGCGTCGTCCAGAGTTCTTTGACCGTGGGAGGGACGTTTCGGTGGAGGGCTCGTTGAAGTGCCGCTAGCTCTTCCATCGTGTCCAAAGGTTTGAGTTGCTGCCAAGAATCTGTCCAGAATAGGGCACTGCCCCCGTCTCTTACCTCCCAGAAGGCGTGGTGTTGAACCAGGGTGCGATTTTGCCAGGCTGTGTTCCAAATATTAGATCCCTGTGTGTGGTTGTTAAGCCAGATTAACTGATCTTCCGGGGTATGAGGGGCATACTTTTTCCTCCATAATTGTGCCCAGGCTGCTACAGGGTTTTTTAGCCATCTCCACCAGATTTTGGCTCCCATTACCTGGTTCAGTTTGCCCGGGTCTCTAAGTCCCAGTCCTCTTTGACTTTTTGGCATGCAGAGCTTGTCCCAGTTTACAAGCGCCCATTTTTTGTTAGGTTGGTGGCCACTCCAGAGGAAATTCCGTTGCAGGGTTCAGATAGCCTTTATGACTTTTTTGGGGGCCGCCAGGGCAGTGAAGAGATAAGTGGGCAGTGCCTGCAAAACTGATTTAAGGAGGACCAGCCGGGAGGCAATATTGAGAGGTCTAAAAATCCAACTTCTGAGCCGGTTAGAGATGGAAAGGAGAAGGCTATCCCAGGAGATGTTGGAAGCCGCCGCTCCGGAGAGAGGTATACCGAGATAGTTGGACGGAAGGGAGCTCCTGGGAATTCCCAGCAGTCTAGAGATATGGCGTTGGACAGAGGGCAGAGTGTTGAAGAAGTAAAGTTTGGACTTGTCCAGGTTGAGAGACATGCCTGAGGCTTCTGTGAAGTCTGCGAGAATGGAGTTGAGATTCTGAGCTTCCTGGGTCGTAGGGGAGTTCAGGAGGAGGGTATCATCTACAAATTGACTGTGCGAAGGGGCAGGCTGAAGATTGTGCAAGGGTAGGCCCTTGAGGGAGCCATCTACTACTGAAGCTTTGATGTAGCGCCCTAGACCTTCTGCTAGGAGAATGAACAGAAAAGGAGAAAGGGGATCACCTTGACGGATTCCTCTGGAAGGCGTAAAGGGTTTTGAAGGAACACCATTCACCAGGATGGAAAAGAAGGTGGAGGAGGTGAGGTTCATGATCCAGTTTATCCAGTCCTGAGCAAATCCAAAGGAGTCTAGGACGGCTCTAATATACTGCCAACTAGCTCGATCGAAGGCTTTGGAGAGGTCAAGTTTGATAAGCATACCTTGAGTTCTCGAAGTTTTGAGGGAGTGTATGACCTCGTGTGCTAGAATGAAACTATCCATGATTTGTCTTCCTTCTACGTACCCTGACTGCTCCTTAGATATAAGGTACGGCAGGATGGGCTTGAGCCTGGTTGCGATGACCTTCGTTATGACTTTGTAGATTACGTTGCAGAGGGCGATAGGTCTGAACTGTTTGGGATTGGTGACTCGATCTTCTTTCGGAATGAGAGTGAGGAAAGTGGCATTGAGGGCTGGTAAAACCAAGCCTGAAGCTCGTGATTCTTCAACTACCTCCCACACGTCCAATCTAACCAGATCCCAGCAATGATGAAAAAAGTCCACGGTGAACCCATCCGGGCCCGGCGCTTTTCCTGCTTGCATATCTTTTACTGCCTGGTCGACCTCTTCATGTGTTATGGGTCGAGTTAGGGCGGCATTCTGCTCTGAAGTAACAAGTGCTGGTATGTGTCTGGTGACCTTCCTGATGGCTTCCGTTCTGTTCTGCTGTGGTTCCGTGAGGAGGTCTTGGTAGTACTGGAGCAGCGCCTCCTCTATTTTGGAGTGTTCTCTGATTAAGTTGCCTTGGCTGTCCTCCAGGTGAGTGATTTTGTTGATGTGCCTTCTGTGCATCATGGCTCTATGGAAGAATTTTGTGTTCTTTTCGCCTTCTTTGAGCCATTGCACTCTGGATTTCTGCTTCCAGAGGATTTCCTCCTACTTTCTACGTTCTTCCAGTTGTGTCTGAAGCTACTCTTCTTCCTCCATCAGTTCAGCGGTTCTTGTTCCTGAGATGAAGAGCTGTTGAATCTCCCCTAGTCTGCCTTCAATGATCTTTATGCTTTGTAGTATATTCCCAAAGTTGTTTTTGTTCCATTGTTTCAGCCGCTGCTTGAAGTTTTTTAGTCGCTGCTGGAACCTGTACATACAAGAGCCATGGTCTATTTTCGCTTCTTCCCACCAGGATGTGGCTAAGCGTTTGAAGTCTGGGTGTGCTAGCCAGAATTTCTCGAAGAGGAAAGGCTTGTATCTGGGGGGTTCTCCCAAGTCCATTTGCAGAGCCAGGGGCCAGTGGTCCGAGCCTGCTCGAGGTAGGATGAGGCTTTCTAACTGAGAGCCCGAATCCATTATTTCCTCAGTTACCAGGAAGCGGTCTAAGCGGCAGGCAATGTGTTGGTTGCCTGTTCTACGGTTAGACCAAGTGAAGGTGCCATTGTTGTTTTCAATATCAACTAGTTTTAACTGGTCAATGAGAGCTTTAAACTTACCGCTATCTTGCTCGAGACGCTTAATGCCTCCCGTTTTTTCTTCCAGTGTCAAGATCATGTTGAAGTCGCCTCCTAAGATCCAATTCGGTGTTGCCGCCAATGTTTTGATCAGCTCCAGGCTCTGCATAAATTTGACTTTGTCCTGATTGCTATGTGGCCCGTAGGCGTTGGTGATGGCTCCTTCCTGGTTTGTGCCCGTAACTTCAAAGTGAGCGGTGATTGTGCCAGCTGTTGTAAAGGGTTTGTTGATAGTCACATTGAACGGGTTCCATAAGATAGCGAGGCCACCTGAAGCCCCTATGGAATCTGTTGTTATAGAGTCACATTCTCGCCATATTCGTTTAGAGATTGTTTCGACTTCTGCTCCTTTGCATTTGGTCTCCTGGAGCAGCAGTATGTCTGGTTTCTCTGCCATGATGCAATCTCGGAGGATCCTGTGTTTGGATTGACCATTCAGTCCCCTGATGTTCCAGGTGATGATCTTCATAATTAAGAGGTGGGTGTTGAGTGGAGGTATCCCTCCAAAAGCTTTTGTATCTGTCCTGAGTTTATCATGAGGTTGCCTGCTTCCTTGATTAGCTGGTGTGCAGTTTTTCTTCCTTGCCTCTTGTTTTCGCGGAGGACTCGTTTCGTGCCTGAGTTCGAGTCAGCTGCTATGCCCAAACGAGCAGTGGATCCAGCAGAAGAGTTGATAAATACCTTATGCACCTTGCGGAGTTGTTCTTCAGGAAGGGTCTGCAGATCCTTCTGGTTCAGTGCTTCTTCCAGCTTTTCCAAGTCTATTCCCGCCAGGTCCCTGTCATCCAGCAGCATTGGGGTATCCCCGTCTCCGTCTCCTCTTTCTTCCATTGGGATTTCGGCGTTGTGCAGATGGGGGTCAGGATTTGGGCCTTTTGTTTGCTGTTGCGGGGGATTTTTATGCGGGTTCTGGATCTCTTCTTCCTCTGGTAGCTGCTCCAGGGTTTCATAGGAGTTCTTCGTGGTGATGTTTTGCCCTGTTGCCGTGGCCTACTTCCTTGGTGGATGCCTCCTTTTAGATGTTACTGTGGTGAACCCATCCTTCTGCAGGGTTTCTGTTGCCTTTGTAGCTTGTGTGATGATGGGGCAATCCCGGTATAGATGGCCATGCTCGTGGCATCTTCTGCACCTAAATGGTATATGTTCGTAGTCCAAGGTTTGCTGCCAGTCCTCATCCTGGTATTCGAGGGTTACCGTTCCTGGGAGTGCTTTAGATATGTTCATGTCTACACAGATCCTGGCATAGGAGGTGTACTTTCGCTGCTTTGTGGCTTCAGAAGCTTTCACATATTGGCCTAGGGTATTACCTATACCCATTAGAATCTCTTCCAACCAGAACTCTTGCGGCAGGGAGTACAGTCGTATCCAAACAGGGGCCATGGTGAAGTCTTCTTTGTCTGGGCTAAATCTTTCCGTCCAAAATCGGAGGAACAGGCCTGCTGAGTTGAAGAAGTAAGGCCCATTTTCGAAGATTCGGTCTTTGTCTTCTAGATTGTATAAAATGATTGTGAAGAAACCTTTGGAGCTAAGTTGCAGCTCGTAATCCCCCTTGGGATTCCACCAATGTTGTATCCATTTGCGGAGGTCCCTTTCTGCCGGCCAGAGCCCTAGAAATTTTCCTATTAGGGCGTGCTCCTTCATGAATTGGGTGTGCTCTCCAACCCTGGTAGAGCTGATGAGGTACCTTGGCGGCTTCTCCAGTTGGGGGATACATTTGCCTGGTTCCCAGCGCCGTGGCGGTTTTGGTTGAGAGGTGCCTACTTCAGTTTCCATCGCCACTCCGAGATTCTGCTCTCTGGCGAGCAGCTGTTCACGCATCTGCGGAGGCGGCTCGAAGGTGGGTCGCGCCGCTCTGGCTCTTATTTTGTCATTGGCCGCTGCATTGCGGTATGAGGGGGGTTTCCCCCCCTCCTCTGCGCCCATGCCTGTGTGACAGTGGAGGCTTGTTGGTCGATTGCAGCTCTGGTTGTTTGTCGCGAGGGAGGCCTGTGCGCGGTGGTCGGCCGTTCGCTTGCGAAGAGGCTAGAGTTTCCTCAGAAAGACTTTCATCTCCACCTCCCAAGTCAACCCTATATTTTGTTAATATCTTTCACTCTATTGGAACATGGAATTGATTAATCACCATTTACACAAGCAGATATGTCAAATTAAATTGAGTTCAAAGAGTTGAATGAGAGTAAATTAAAAGCTTTTCAAAATACATTAGATAATGAAATTTGAAGCTTGTATTTTAATTTTTTTTATAAAGACAGTTAAAGGTTGTTTTAAAAGGTTATTTTATTTTTTTATAAAAAAGTTATTTATTAAAGTTAAAGGTTGTTTTAAAAGGTTATTTTATTTTTTTATAAAAAAGTTATTTATTAAAATTTAAAGCTTGTATTATTTTAAAAGATTATTTTATTTTTTTTATAAATAAATTTTAAACTTGGTTTTTAATTTTTTTATTTTAAAAATTATTTTATTTTTTTATTTTTATTTTTTATTTTTTTTTATAAAAAAGTTCTTTATTTTATTTTATAAAAAAGATTGGAAGGATAACCTTTTTAAGGATGGTAAAAAGTCTTGGGGCCATTCACAAAGATAAATCAACCAAGTTCCCAATCCAATCAAATTTTATTCATTTGGTGCCTATTTTTTAAGTTGGAATTGATTAATCACCATTTACAAATATGTGAAATTAAATCGAGTTCAAAGAGTTGAATGAGAATAAATAAAGGCTATTCAAAATACATTGCAAAGTAATTCAACCTAAGACTAAAAATAGGCATTGCAAAGTAATTCAACCTAAGACTAAAAATAGGCAAGAATAGAAAGAATAAAAATAGGCATAGTTACAATTATTAGTCATCATTGGTCATCATTTGAATCCTGCAAATCAATTATTGGTGAAATTGTGATTTTACATTGCAAATCAATTATTGGTGAAATTGCCATTTTACATTGTTTAAATAGGGTTTTTTGGTGCATAAATCAATTCAGCACCCTCAAAAACCTCCAGAACACCCAAAACATGTAATCTCAACCACTAAAACTTGCAATTCCATCCCGGTTGAAACTTGTTAGATTTTAAACAAAATCAATTATTGGCTAAATTGCAACTTTACATTGTTTAAATAGCTTTTTTTGTGCATAAATCAATTCAGCGCCCTCAAAAACCTCCAGAACACCCAAAACATGTAATCTCAACCACTGAAATTTGCAATTCCATTCATCCTTCAACCACTGAAATTTGCAATTCCATTCATCCTTCAACCACTGAAATTCTGAACAGATTTTAAACAAAACTAATAGAAAAAAGTTATCATGGAAAAAAGTTAAAACTTAGAAGAAAAAGTGATCATAGAAAAAACTTAGAAAGTTCAATATGGAAATTAAAGCTTTTATTTTATTTTTATTTTTTAATAAAGAATTGGAGAGAATAACCCTTTTTTCACATACTTTGGTGGAAGCTGGATCAAAACTCCTGGAACGTATCTGCTTGGGGTTCTCAAGTAAAGCCCGTACAAGAATGGGGTGG
>ML781616.1:640947-657696 GCA_009831015.1 Picea engelmannii | reverse complement strand
TGATGTCTTGCATGGTCATTTACAATGAATTCCCTATATAGTTACCAAAACATAAGCCCACTAGAACGTCGTTCACCACTTTGGAGGACATATGCAAAGTGTGAGGGAAAAACTCAAGGGAAATCAGTAAGGCTGAAAAGCCTAACTGATAACCTGAGGATAAAAAACCCTCGGTGAAAGAAACCTTTCCAGTGAACCGATCCCAAGGTAACTGACCTAGACATGACTCATGTAGACCTATTACATTATTAACCCACGCAAGGGTGTGGAAATTCCAATTACAAAAATAAGTGTTGGGCCAAACACTACCCTGTAGAACCAAAGGTCTTCGACAATCATAGCATTGGATGATGCCTCTCTTCATGGCACATGAGTTGACCACCGGTGCTAAATGGGCGGTCAACAGGACTAACAAGAAGTCTAGGCACCTCTTGTTAATTAATCACCTTGGGACAAGATGTCTAAGAGAGAAATAACCCTTGTCTTACAGATATCATAATTATGGATGGTATTAGTTGAGGTTAATGAAGCCCGAAAGGTCTAAAAAGGATTATTAAATGAATAAAGAAGAGGGAATAAATTAAAATAAATTGATTAAGAAGAATTATGCATAATAGCTTAGTGTAGGACATGCAAAATTAGATTGAATTGAAAGAAAGAAAAATAGGGAAATATGCATGAGAGTTATTTGGGGGCAAGAATGCAAAATGAGGAAATGAGGAATTAATAAAAATTATAATTTGCATAGCCATGTGTCCTTTGGTGTTAATATTATGGTAGTTGCGGGAGGTATTAACCTCCATGTGTAACCTTTGACTAGAATAGAATATTCTGGAAACCAGAGAAACCCTAAACGGATGTGTGAGAACCCTCGAAGACTAGTCGACTCAATAAAATAAATAATATTAAAGTATTACCCTCCAAAAAGAGAAGACGGCCTAGACAGGTGACAAGAAGGACTATAAATAAGAGGCGCTTGAGCTCCTTTGTATTCACTCACTTCACTCACTCTCTCAGTAAAGTATAGTGCAAGTTTGGAGCTGTAGTTGTAAGAAAGGAAGGTGCATTTTCTAGGGAGATTCTTGGTCTCTCTCTCTAGCGCTATCTAGCCTAAGATATGCGCCATACCTTCTAGTATCTCTTGGTGGTATTCTTTGTGACTTCTTGGAGTATATTAGTGGATTTCTTGAAGGTGCAAATTTGAGGAAGAAGTGCAACTGCAACTGCTACAATTGCGTATTGTTCTTGTTCTGTGGTTGTGGAGACTCTCTCTCTCTTGTGCGCTACCCTTGGAGAAGATGCGCTCTCCTTGTCTTGTGTTGTTGCTGCAGTTGGATGGTGTTTTCTGGTTCCATCTCGTGCTACTGTTGCAGCTAGGGTTTATCTGTTGGTTCTAGTGTGGCTTTCCAGAATCATTCTATCTAGAAAGGTTAAGGTGCTCGAGGGTGGCTGCATGCCTATGGTTGGGTAACAATAGTGATATTGTCTATCGTAAAATGAGCACATCGAATATTTTAACAGGTTGTGGGCCCACACTACCTTGAGAACAGTCTAACCGTTGGAAGGTAGATCGACAGTTCTTTGTCAAGTTCGTTGTAGCACCAGTTGCAGCTGCAACTAGGGTTTCTGATTTTGCAACTGCAGCAAACCCTAACCTAATTCTTTGGGCACTTTAAGTGAAACGTTTGGCACAATTCTTGGATATTCTAGTGCGTCTTAGCCTAGCACACCCCCTGGTGCTCTCAGCCAGCAAAAACATCAAGTTTGAGTTCTTGGTCAAAGTCAAAGTCAAAGGTTGACTTTTGGTCAAAATTGATTTTGTGGTCAAAGCTAAAATTTCAGGGTTTTTAGCTTGTTCTAATCATTGAACCTTTTGATTCAGTTTTTAACCTCTTCTTGTCAAGATGGTGTCTAGCTTCAGATTAGAAGACAAGCTGAACGATGCTACAAATTTCAAAAGTATGCACTTGTATATGCTTTTCAAGTTATATCATCCAGCAAAGCATGAGTGTGTTTGCAGGGGATGTACAAGAGACCTTGTCCAAGCAGTGATCTTCGATTCAATACATTCAGAGGAACAAGCGCACCCTCCCTAGGAGTTGAGGCTCCAGGTTCCAGGTTTGATTGATCAAATTGTTAAGTTTCAATTTGCACATATCAAGTTTGATAGTTGCTACAGTACAAGTAAACACTATAGTTGTGACAACAATCTTTGAAAGGTTCTATTACTGCTAGGTATACTTGGTTGCATGTAAGTACTATCGATATAAATGCTTATTGCACTTGTTTGCAAAATGAACTAACATTTCCTCTAGGGAGATATTTCTTGTTTTGCTCCCGCGCAGTCACCTTGGTAATTCTATGATGACTACCATCCTTGTTACCATAGATATGTTCTTATGAAAATGCTATTGGAAATACTTTTTCTCTTGTTCTTCTTGTTTCGGCAGGTCACAGGTGATAGCTCTGAGAAGGAGCTAGAGTGACAGTTGCAAACATGGAGCAGATGACTCCATCAAGTGGTGAGGTAGGTGATCTCACCAAGTACCAATTCTAAAGGAAACATGTAAAGAAAAAGGACTTTTGGACATTGTTCACTCAGATGTGTGTAGAGTCTTAGACCAATGTCAACCTCCTCACTAAGGGGATAAAAATCTTGAGGTTCGATAATGAAGGAGAGTACGCATCAGATGACTTCAAGACATTCTGCAGAGAGGTCGGGATTAAGAGGGAGCTCACTACTCCCTACAATCCTCAGCAGAATGGTGTAGCAGAAAGAAAGAACCGATCCATTGAAGAATTTGTTAAGGCAATGACGAATGACCAAAATCTATCCATGTTTCTATGGGAAGAAGCAGTTATGACAATCGTATACGTTCATAATAGAAGTCCTCATCGTATATTTAAGAAGATGACTCCAGAAGAAGCCTTCTCCGAAAAGAAGCAAAGTGTTGAACACTTGAGGATCTTTGGTTGTCCTGTCTATATTCATGTTCCCAAGGACAAAAGAAAGAAGTTGGAACCTTCAAGAAAGAAGGGCATATTCGTTGGATATAGTGAGTCATCAAAAGCTTACAGAATCTATGTCAACAGAAGGTTGAAATCAACAGAGATATGACTTTGATGAAAAGATTGCCTTCAGGAAATCTATAGAAGATTCCATGGATTCCAACGATGAAGAAGAACATGAAGGTCCCAAGGAAGAAACTATATGTTCTCCAGAACATCCCAATGAAGAACCAGAGCAACCACTTGAACCTATGAAACCAGTTATTGTACCTGAGACCAGAAAACGACCAGCATGAATCCACCCTACAAGAAGCAGAAAGACATAAAGCTCCCAGTGGCACCTTCAGGGAAAGCAAGAGGCCCAAAAGATTCTCTAGTTATACAACACTCATGACAAGTCTTGTCAATGCAGAACCTTCCACCTTTGAAGAAGCAGTCAAAAAGAAAGAATGGAAGGAAGTTATATCAATCCATCTTGAAAAATGATGTATGGGAAATTGTGCCTAGACCTGAAGGAAATTTTGTAGTCACTTCAAAATGGGTTTACAAGATAAAGCATACAATAGATGGGAGTATCGATAAATACAAGGCAAGATTCGTGGCTAGAGGGTTCTCCCAGCAGGAGAGAGAAGACTATGATGAGACGTTTGCTCCAGTTGATAGATACACCTCTATTAGAGCCATCATATCTCTTGCAACATCCATGGGTTGGAGTTTACATCAAATGGATGTAAAGACCACTTTTCTCAATGGAGTAATTGAGGAAGAAGTATACATAGAGCAACCTCAAGGTTTTGAGGTACACCTGAGAGAAACCCATGTATAAGAAGGCCTTGTATGGACTCAAGCAAGCTCCAAGAGCTTGGTATGCACGGATTGACAGTTACTTGATGAGACTTGGATTTTCCAAGAGCTATGTTGATCCAAACCTTTAGAATGATGCACCTGTGATCCTACTACTATATGTTAATGATTTGTTTCTGACAGGTGTAGAGCCTTTTATTATTCAATGTAAGAGGGAGTTAGCCTTTGAATTCAATATGAAGGATCTTGGTCTCATGCATTATTATTTGGGACTAAAAGTATGGCAAAAACGTGGTGAAATCTTCTTGGGGCAAGGGAAGTATGTTGTAAACATCCTTCAGAAGTTTGGGATGATGGATTGCAAATCCATGGCAACTCCCATGGTGACAGATCTACAGAAGTTGAGAGACTCTGATTCTGATCCAGTAGACTCATCCCTGTACCAAAAGTTGATTGGCTCGTTGATTTATTTGGTTAATACCCGGCCGGACATTTTCTTTGTTGTGAACACGTTGAGCCAATTCCAAGTGGAACCTAGACATGAGCATTGGATAGCTACAAAGAACATTTTGAGATATCTTCGTGGGATGCTAAATTATGGTTTGAGATATGCCTCAAACAGTGATGTACAATTGCATGGATTCACTAAATCAAATTGGGCAAGGAGTGCAAATGACAGAAAGAGTATTTCTGGTATATGTTTCAGTTTGGGCTCTGCTATGATATCATGGGCTAGCAGGAAACAGAAGTTTGTTGCACTCAGCACTGCAGAAGCAGAGTATATTGCAACCTGTGATGCTTGTACGGAAGTAGTATGGCTCCGTAGGTTGATTTCTATACTATTTGATCAGGTGTTGGATTCGACTGTGATATATTGTGATAATCAGATCTATGTGAAGCTCTCAGAGAACCCCATGTTCCATGACAAGTCGAAGCACATTGAGATCAAGTACTATTTTATCCGTGATAAAGTCCAGAAGGGAGAACTGATTCTCCAATACATCTCCATCGATGAGCAAACAATTGATATTTTGAAAAAACCTATGTCCAAGATAAAGTTTGCATACTTGAGGGACAAGATGGGACTTGTGTAGATACCCTCCTTTGGTTGAAAAGGAGGAGATGACTTCCTCGGTTGGGAGGGAGTGTTGATATATGGCATCATGGATAGTCAGTGTGTTGGTGGACAGACATTCTCCAGGTGGAGAATGGTCCGGGCAAAACAGATTGTTGATGTACCATGGACAACTATTCTCCTGGGGCATTGCCCAGATAGCTAGAATGGTCTAGGACATATATTCTCCAAGGGATTTGCCCAGGCAGGTAGAATGGTTCATCTCCCTGAGTTCACGGTAGTGACCAAAGTGGGGAGATTGGTACAGGACAAACATTTTCCCTGAGTTCACAGTAGTGGTCAAAAGGGGGGAAATGGTCCAGGACAATCATTCTTCATGAGTTCACAGTAGTGACCAGAGTGGGAAGAATGGTCCTTGTAGCCCATGGTGTCGCTTTCATCATCTGTTGGGACAGTCATTCTTCATGTGTCACAGGCAGTGACCAGGATAGGAAGAATGGTCCCTATATCACTCTATTGAGTGAGTGACTTATGCGAGACACTCTGTTGAGTGTGCTAAGTCCAACACATGACTTATTTAGCATCATGCCCGATTACTCAAATGGAGTATGGCCTCGAGAGATGATGCAAACGATGATATATTTTGATGCCAGGATGCTAGCAGATGATACTGATAGTGATGATGATGCTCATGACTTGATCTGTGTGATCATGAGATAGTCTGTGTGGCTATGATGGTGTTACCTATAGAATGGTCTGCAAGACTATGTGAGCCTTGCCCATACCATGTGAAATGGATGGATGGTTTGAGACCATTACAGTTAATACCTCCCTAACTAGGAGGGAGTGTTGATATTATGGTAGTTGCGGGAGGTATTAACCTCCATGTGTAACCTTTGACTAGAATAGAATATTCTGGAAGCCAGAGAAACTCTAAACAGCTGTGTGAGAACCCTAGAAGACTAATTGGCTCAATAAAATAAATAATATTAAAGTATTACCCTCCAGAAAGAGAAGTCGGCCTAGACAAGTGACAAGGACTATAAATAAGAGGCGCCTGAGCTCATTTTTACTCACTCACTTCACTCACTCTCTCAGTAAAGTATAGTGCAAGTCTGGAGCTGTAGTTGCAAGAAACGAAGGTGCATTTTCTAGGGTGATTCTTGGTCTCTCTCTCTAGCGCTATCTAGCCTAAGATATGTGCCCTACCTTCTAGTGTCTCTTGGTGGTATTCTTGGTGACATCTTGGAGTATATTGGTGGATTTCTTGAAGGTGCAAATTTGAGGAAGTGCAACTGCAACTGCTACAGTTGAGTATTGTTCTTGTTTTGTGGTTGTGGAGACTCTCTCTCTTGTGCGCTACCCTTGGAGGAGGTGTGCTCTCCTTGTCTTGTGTTGTTGTTGCAGTTGGATGTTGTTTTTTGGTTCCATCTCATGTTACTGCTGCGGCTAGGGTTTATCTGTTGGTTCTAGTGTGGCTTTTCGAAATCATTCTATCTAGAAAGGTTAAGGTGCTCGGGGGTGGCTGCATACCTATGGTTGGGTGACAATAGTGATATTGTCTATGGTAAAACAAGCACATCAAATATTTTAACATTTGGGACAAAAGCTATAAAAAGGAGAAGCTAAGGAGAAGGGGTTCCTCATGTTTTTTTGGGTTTATTCTCGAGGGAAGAGAGGCGAGGATTGTAATTTATGATTGTGAGGAAAGTGATGTTGGTAGATTTCCTTCCTTCTAGTCCCACAAACAGTGCCACCTAACTCGATGGAACCTGGGAAGAAGAAGAGTATTCATAGGATGGTTGGGAGGTGAGTTGGCCCTTACTTCATGGTTTTCCGAGGCTAAAGCAAAAAAATCTACATCAAGTAAGCCTACTAGATTTTGTGTTAAATCAAGTAATTCTAGCCTCTTTGTTTGCTTATGTTGATTTCCATGAGAATGGTAACTATGTAGTGGTATTTTTCTAAATGAGTGTGTGTGCGCAAAACCAAGTGGTTAAAATTGTGTATGTGGTTTTATTAACCTGCCCATGTTCTTAGTCTCATTATGCCTAAGATAAAAATATTTGATTTATTATTAGTTCTGGTTAAGATTTAATCCAAAGTTAATGTCCTCATCTCAAGGAAAGGATGAGGGGAATTACACTTGATGTTGTCCCAAGTGTTGATTAGAGGTTGGTTTGTGGTTGCTAGGTTTTGGGTGTAGGTTTGCCACCAAATGAGGACCTGCTCTTCCATGTGTACCTCAACAAACAGAATCTTCAATGCATCTGTCACAGTGGCCTAGGTCTTCAAGTAAGCATTTAGGATACCTAGCCAAGGATCCAACCTATCCCCATTCAAAGATCTATCAAATTTTGGGATGGATAGCTTGTTGTCTAACATGAAGGATTGCTAGAAAATGGGGATAGGTATGTTGCAAGGTTTGTTGTCATGTGTTCACCAATTGTTGGAGAATATCAGTGTATCCTGTATCATTTTGGCTTGACACTGATAATGTTGTTGTCATTGCATAGCAAGCTACTCATATGTTGTTGTTGTTGGATAGGAAGTTGCTCCATCAAAAATTGACTTTGTTGACATTGTTGCTCCTACATTTTCTCTTCCATGCATTGAACAATATTGAAGTCTTGGGATCTACTTGAATCTCTGGAGTTACAAAGAAACATGATGTAGCCATTGATTTAGAACCAGATAATAAAAATCAATAAATAAATTGCAGTAAGAATCCCTACAACACAAAAAATGAAGTGTCATTAATATTGCAGATTAAATCTATGATAGCATAGTTTTTATCTGCATTGCAATTTTCTATCCAAAAACTCAGAAAATTGCAGTAGAGTAACTAACTCACAATACCGTGGTTCTCAAAAATATAAGTACTACAATTGCAGGAATTGTGGGAAATGCATAAAAACAGATAGAGAAATTTAATTGACAAGGGCTACTTGTGCATCAATGACCTGAAGACAAAAGAAAGGAGTGTCAATGTGTTGTGAATGACTTGAACAACTTGGGTGTGAATGTTCAAGGAGAATTCTAGTTAGGAAAGATTCCAAGGGAGCCGAAATTACAGAGCTCCAAAAGCCCTATTTTTTAGGCATTGATATGAGCATAGTTAACAATGATGAAAATACTCACATAAAATGAGGATGCAAATACTCAAAGGAGATTGGCAATGGTCCAGGTGGACATCGGTGTCCGCCCACCTATTCCACTAACTCAAATTACAGTTTCCATCTTGGCAGTTTTTCTACAATTTTTCGGGTTCCAAACTTTCGGAGTTGTTTTGAGGCCCTAAACAAATTTTTTTTGACTTGGCAACACCCTGTAGATCCTTGTTGGGATGTATTGAGCTGGTGTATTCCTTGGCTAGACCTTTTCGACGAGGTAACGAGCGCCCTAAACAGAGATCGTATGCAAGATTTGTGCCCTCAAGAAGTTGACATATCAACTACCCCCATCGGGGCCCGCAACCCTTTTGGCGTTTCATCTTCCGAGGTTAGGGTTTTGGATGTTTAGGGTTTTCTCATTTATGTTTTATGTTAAAAAGGCCTTTGGAGCCTCATTGTAATCAACTTCTTGTGAATGAGCATAGCCAACACATCTCTCTTCAAAGATAATCTACCACCATTCTAGCTAGCTTGTGTGCTTTTCATTTTACAGTCATTTGTATTCCAAACAATCATTAATAGAATCTAAGTTTTACTGTTTTACTGTATTATTGTGTTCCTTGCAATATCGCTTTGTATCTCTTGTTATATCTTTGTTATATTTCTGCCTTCATGTCATTCTCAAAATAATCCGAATCAGGCAAACTATACATAGCGTACACATTGTAGTTCTTTAGATATATAAGGGTACAAAATTAGTGGAGAGTGATCCTCTTTGACCAAGTCTACTAGATGTAGACATGTAAAAAACAAAAATTAGGTAAGTGGTCGTTTTTTACAAAGTCACCAATAAAAGATGAAGTACAAAAAATAGAGTACAAATATAATAGATATGTGGTCAAAACCCACTAGACTAAATCTCATCAGCCTACACCTATGTATGTAATATTTCTAGCTATATCCTTAATGGGACAGGACTAATCCATATAAGTAGAGATGCTGATTGATATAATACATTGATGAGACAAGTATTTGTTAGTTATAACGAGCTAAAAATAGCATTGGACAACATCTTATGTGTTGAATCAAAACTAATCTAGAACATAACATACAACCGACATACCCCCATACCAACATAAAATAATTCATAACTGAATTCGTGATGGTTGCAAAGATATGGAAAGGAGGTATCTCTTATCCAAAATCAGTTTTTCTCAATTTGCTCATAAGCAAGATTGTTTTGGCATAGGGGATGCCATGTATAATACGTGATGGTTTGGCAAAATGGAGGACATTAAGCAATTTGGCACAATGGATTTTACATATTAGTGGGAATTTGACAGTGTTTATTCTTTTCAAATATTTCAAGGCTGCAAACCAACTCCCGTTCCCTTGCTCCCATCACAATAGTTATATTATTGAAGTGGGGTTATTTTCTGGAATTCCGTTCCCTAGAAAAAGTGATTCGCATAAAATATTATCTTGCTAAGTGTCCTATTCCTTCACTTTATGACATTGTTCATAATTCTTTCAGTATTGAACTGTGTTTGGTCATGGATAGTATAACTTCATATTGAATTGGACATTCTTCATTTGCTACAAGAGCATACTTCAGTTTCTGAATATTGCTACTACAACTACTGTCGTGTTTGATTAAAGAGTAGATGCCACAACACTAAAAAAGATATATTAAGCATCCAAAGTAAGGGGAAAAAGTAAAGATATGTCTTATTGCATAAATGGAGATTACATAGTCAACCTTTACGCCAATTGCTTAAATGTGAAGAATATTACCTGTCATCCATCGGGACACATGAAATTGTGATATCAGCCTCCTTATCAATGTGTTTCTGCAAGTACTTATTCATTGGTCAATAAAAAAACAGCAGGAGAGGTACAACCACCTACAAAACTATTGTTGGTAATGATACATTCAGCAAAAGGTGATCCATATGCAAAGATGGCATGATGAATCGTAATGGACTCTGTATAGTAACAAAACATGGTCATAAAAATAACCAACCTGTACAAAGTCCATATAGTCCATACGGTAGAGATGGTCACCCGACAAAATAATAACATGTTCTATATGTCTGTTCCTTGGATCCTGGCACATGTACAAGTAATGAAAATTATGAGAGGAGGTTAGACAATCAAACATAAAGCCATATCATATACAGAAGATCAATCCTAAATTATCTTCCAAACTAATCTCTCTCTCTCTCTCTCTCTCTGTATATATACAGACAGAGACTTCCTTCTTCTAACCTACCTCAAAAAGCCACATAAATTGTCTCACAGCATCTGCTGTACCCTGAAACCAATTCATCCCATCTTCACCTGGAGTCTGAGTGGCTGCTAGAACCTGTTCTGAATTTAAGGATAAAACAAAAGTCATAAATCAAATTCCCTCATGAAATTACTTATTAGACAGCATACTTTCAAGACTGTTCAAAAAGATCCGATTCAGAGATGCACAATTGTAAATCTGGAAATGTAACATTGGACAAAGATAGAAAAGGATTGCTGTAAACTATCAAAACAAATGGTACATACCTCCACAAAGCCATCACCAAAGTTCACACCATTTCCAAAACCATATGCCTTGGAAATGTGACGATTTAGTGACTGAGAATTAAACTGTGTTAAGATGAATATCTTATTGATCCCACTGTTGATGCAATTGCTCATTGGCACATCAATGAGTCTGTATGCCCCTCCAATGGGTACCTGCATGATCATAAATAAAAAGAAAAATGAAAAACAAATGAGAGACGTCATGTATGATAAGAATGATTAAAACCTAACACGACTCCGTGTCACACGAGTACGTGTCCAACTAGTTGTTGATTCCGCCCATCAAAAAAAATTAAAATCCATGCTAAATTGAAAAGACAGTATTAATATAGTTGAAAAATTCCATCTCCTCATCTCTATAATCCTTACCAAGATTGATTCTATAATCTTACCAAGATTGATTGAAGTAATTAAAAAATTTAAACCAATACTTGATAACAATGAAAAAAACAATGGGTGATGTAGTGCTAATCTAGAAACTAAAAAAAAATCTAATCAGCCGACAGTATTAATATAGTTGAAAAATTCCATCTCCTCATCTCTATAATCCTTACCAAGATTGATTGAGTAATTAAAAAATTTAAACCAATACTTGATAACAATGAAAAAAACAATCGGTGATGTGGTGCTAATCTAGAAACTAAAAATAATCTAATCAACCATTTGTTTGCCTAATGTTCTATGCAGTGACAGCCAAGCTTCTCCCAGAATTTTCATAAAGCATGCTCTTACAGCTGGCAAGATCAGATGGAAAAGGGGCCTTTTGGGAAATAGGGTGTGCCAAAATGCTTTGGGGAAAAGTGTGGAGGGCCGAGAGAAGCTCATGTCTCCTAAATGAAAGAAATCCATGCTACTTATGTCGGAGGAGAAGATGATATTCCCGTTGTGTGATGAGATGGAGGAGGGCCGATGAGAAAGGACAAAACAGATATATTTATGCATCGACTTCTAGTTGTCATCATACCAATAGTTCATGGGGCGGGAAGCAAGGGGGTGGACAGGTTTGTTGTGGTGAGTGCAGTGGGGATGAGAATCCAAGGCGGCATCCCAAAGGACTTTGGACAACACAACATATTTGATCATGACCATGTTGAGACTCTGAAAAAGATAAAACGTGAAGGCATCGACATCAAAGTGAATCATGGCAGGTAGGTTATCAAATGACTTGGGGGTGTGAAAGGGGGAGGGAGGGAATGTCCAATAAGAAGAAATCCAAGAACGCATGGTTGGCAATGGGAAGTGGAGGGGAGATAAAGATATCACAAATGAGTTGGGAAGTGGAGAGGAGATAAAGATATCACAAATGAGTTGTATTATATCTTTTCTTCTAAGAGATCACATGTTCAAATCCAAGGGGGTAGGGTATGTATATCTCTGTAGACTTTACTAGTAAAATTGCTGGGCGGAGAGAGTCTCATACACCAATTTGGTGTCTGGCTTGGCCGTGACCTTAAAAATAGATTATTATATTATTATTAGAGCCTAGTTCGCCAAGACATGTACCACCACTATGAGGAAAATAAGCGTACTTATTGGATTTTTATTGGATTTTGGATAGCATGGAAGTAAGTTGAAAATGACAAGGTCGTGGGTCTCACCATGTTGGAGGTGTCTCCCATAGGCCATGACCGGACTATATCTATCAACTAACTTCCTTTGAATACTAAGGGAAACTGGGTCAACCTCATAGAGGCAAAGGGCATCCTTCACATGATCATGGTTCGACACCTATAGAGTCCCGGTGCAAGCATTGAAACCCAAAAGGATTACATCACCTTGAGATGAGCACTCTAAGATCTTGAGATAAAGGTCAGGAAAGGATCACCATTAGAATGAAGCAAAAAAGCAAAAAACTTGAGGAAGCGGAGGGAATGTAACACATGGCAATGAAGACATCCCTATTTAATAAGCCCATGACAATGAAGGTTGTTCCTATTTAATAAGCCCACGATTCCTCTGTATGTCCTACTTCTCGTTCAGAATCCCTTGTCCCTAGTTATTGTTCCATTATTACTCAAGTGTCTGCATTCCATGCCAGTCCACTGGTCATAGACATTAAATATCGATGTCTTTGCATGAAATTTCGAAAAGGTCTATACCCTCACTTGTAGAAAACTTTAGAGCCAGGTTTTCCACTCACAACATATGGAAAAATTATACATATAAACTAAAGAGAGATGAGAAAAAAGTGGCACTACAGAAACTTTGCCGGCATCCTTCAAGCAGATCAACCATAGGGAGGTTATCCATTTGAAGAGCCGAACTGCACGTGAGCAATGTACCAACATCTCACCAATGTATCTTCTATCCGCAAGGATCATCAATCCACCAATAAATAGAGCGAATTTCCAGGTTATCTGCAAAATACATCCTATGGCAGTAGAGTATATAAATTTATAATTTGGTAGAAACTGGCACATGGTTTTCTCAATTTACTGTTTACATCCATCATCCAGAAATTATAAATAATAAATAAATTGGCAACTTATGAGTAGTAAAATCAATTCCTCTCGTCGTAAAGTAATATCATGTATGACTGACAAAGGATAGCAGAGGGCCTAACACGGTGACAAAGCACTGAGACAGGATTTAATAACGGCTTTAGCAGTTACAAGTTATAATAATCAGTTCACATATCAAGGCAATTCTAGTGTTAATCAGTGCAAAAAGATACATACTGCCGGTTTGGCTCTTCTTCCTGTAAGAGGAAAAAGCCGTGTTCCTGCTCCACCGCCTAGTATGATAGCCAGTATTGTTTTAGGGTCTGCAGAAGGTTTCTCAGGCATTGCCACCTGCAAGTATCGAATTCAAAACTGTGATTTTTAACAGATAAAAGAATTACCAAATAAATTGAATTTGCAGATGTGAAAAATTTAAGTCACTGGGAAGAACTGGACTAGAGAAAAGATTTATAGAGAAAATTAGTAGTATAAGTCATTCTAGATACATTTTACTTCATTAACATAATCATAAACTACGATTTAATGAAAAGCATAGAAGCTGTTTTTTTCTGCGGAAAAAAAATACTATGATTTAGAGTAGACATGATTAAATACTAGCCGATCACGTTCAAGTTTTACATTCCTGCGGAGTTCAAGCGAAGGCCTATGTCAGTTTTTCTGGATATAGAAACTCTTTTTAGTATTTTGATTAAAACACTCCAATAAATTCCATGCCAACAATAAAAGCAATCCTTGGTATTCTACATGCCTTGATTCCATGATATTTTCCAACCACTGGTATGGCTTTTTCCCTAACCCAGCACAGTTGGATATATTCCACTTTGGATGTTTAGTTTCAAATATTGACAACAAAAAAGGAAGACCCATGTAATATTGGTATCTTCAGCAAGAATAATTATGGGTACAAAATTGTTCAAGGATGGCGCTGCCAATACTCCGATGTAGTTTCCCTCGGGACAAGCATAGAATGGAGATGCCTTTATGCTCATTGATTGTGTACAGTTTATGCGTGTATCCAATTTTTCGAGTTTGACTCTTTCCCAATACTCCCCCAGTATTGTTCGAGATGAATTGGGCCAAATAATTGAGAGTCCAATTTTCTCCAGGACAAAGCTACTACATTTACTGCTGCAGTATTCTTAGTTTCTTCTAGTGTAAACATGGAATAGAGGAGGTCTTATGAATGTTTCTCTAAGTAGTTTTGGTCACATTAAAACAGTATGTGGGAGTATTTTGACAACTGCTGGAAATAGCACTCTGATATGTTTTAGTACAGTTGACGACAGACTTTACTTCAAGGACATCTGACAAAGCCAGAAGCATTTCTGCTCCAAACTAAATGCCACGGCACAATGAGAAACCAGATGGACCTAAAGTCTAAACAGCCAAGTGATAATACTTGATATATCAAGCTGGTGGACCCCTACTAGATGTTGTACGAGGCGAAAAGTCACTGAACGCAGAAGTTAGTTACTCTCAAATTGGGCTTTGCAGCAAAATCTCTCTCTCTCTCTAGCGACATACAAAACATAAAAAGCACTCATTCCAGGTGATTAAAGTAGCCCCACTGTAAATGTTACTCTCATTATTGCGGCCCATACAATTCCACTCTTGTTAGACGAACATTACATGAGATGAAGCATTCACAGTAATTGCGCATTTCATACAAAGCTTCAAGTCAATATCAGAATTGCATCATCATTGATGCAAAAGACATTTCAGAAAGCAATCCCCTTGCCATTTTTTTCCATGCATCTGCTGTTTTCATCGTGTGCTGAAAAACTCAAAGAACCATTCAGTTTGTCTGTCAATCAAATCTGAAGATTTCACTGCTCCATGTCATTTTACTTGTTATAGAAAGGTTGTGAATATTTTGTTCTTCAAAACTTGTTTGTCAAAATAAAAGTTCAGTCAGTAAAATGTTTTCATGGCTTTCTTAACTATCTTTGTCCATTTTAAAAAAGAAGAATTGACTTTGATAGTACAATTGACAAGCTACACTCCAAGGTTCCCTTCACACTGGTGGAAGACCCTGCCCTTCAAATATCTATCCTCAGCATAACCTATATATCTCTCTCGCAATGTATTCACACTAAAGTATCTTTGTCCATGCAAACTGTTAAGCTTTATTTCCCCTCAAAAATGGGTTGTAGCTTCTCAAAGAGATAATCAAAGTTCATAAAGAAGGAAATCTAAGTTAACTGAGAGGTTAACCCGTCGTTAGAAGATAAGGAGAGAAAAGGTGCCCCTCTTATCCCTGTCTTGTCCTGCCCTTACAGGAAGATGGCACCCCCAGACTGGAAATGAAGGACGGGCACTGAACCTGTGAAATAAATAGAGGAATTCAAAGGCTATCCAGTGAATTCGAAGCTTATCCAGCAAAGGGAAGGTTATCCCAACCTGCCAAGACCAACACAGTCTGGAGCAGGGCAAGATAAGTATCAAAGGGACATATTTTTTCTCTTTAGGTCTTCAGTGCCATGCTCTATGGACCTACCTTCCCCTCCCTGGCTTGTGGTCATTATCTATGTAATGACATTAGTTGCACACTATTACTACAGTGGCATATCTTATTATGGGATTTCATTCCTCTATGGAAGGGTTGAACTTTCACATAACAGACATTTCCTTCTCTATAAATTTTGATTAATTTCTGTAACGCCAAAATCCACTGCTGACTCCCTGGCTTGTGGTCATTATCTATTTAATGACATTAGTTGCACACTATTAGTACAGTGGCATATCCTATTATGGGATTTCATTCCTCTATGGAAGGGTTGAACTTTTTCATAACAGACATTTCCTTCTCTATAAATTTTGATTGGCTTGTGGTCATTATCTATGTAATGACATTAGTTGCACACTATTACTACAGTGGCATATCTTATTATGAGATTTCATTCCTCTATGGAAGGGTTGAACTTTTTCATAGTAGACATTTCGTTCTCTATAAATTTTGATTAGTTTATGTAACATCTTATTATGGGATTTCATTCCTTTATGGAAGGGTTGAACTTTTTCATAACAGACATTTCCTTCTCTATAAATTTTGATTAATTTCTGTAACGCCAAAATCCACTGTTGACTCAACAATTTGCATACAATAATGTATAACAATATATTCGCATTTCTTTATTGGTTGCATATGCTATCAGTCAAATTGTGATTGTGAGTGAAAGTTGTGTATCTATATAGGCTCACTAGCATAAACTCGACGAAAATATGCTCTCTTGAGAGGCGGGGTAATTTGAAATCGTATGTTGCATAGCCAGAAGAGGCTATTGTTATGGGTTATATTTACATTAATGTTAATAAAATGTCATGATTTAAGGAGCACTAGTTCTAAAAACCAGATTCCGATGGTAGTCAGTTTTGTTTTGGTTCTTATCCTCTAACACTAGGGGAAAAGGAAATCTGAGTTTTCTTGTGGTTGGCAATTTGGTTAGATGGTATTTGAGCACATGCACAGGAAAATTAATAAATATGTTACCGTATTATCAGGAAGCATTCATTCTTAGTGAATGATAGTTTTGGAAAAATAATGTAACTATAATATGAAAGGAAATCCCAACACAGGGATATGTAGAGAATGAATGAGACTGGTGGAATGAAATCGAGGCAATGTTAGTATTGGAATGAGAAAAGAAATTATCACATTAATCAGGGTTTTGCACCCTAAAACCAACTTACAGATTGAGAAAGCTTTTTT
>ML781616.1:603615-617702 GCA_009831015.1 Picea engelmannii | reverse complement strand
GACATCTTCATATTAAATAATCTCTTCATTAGAAATACCTTATTGGACGTCGAGGGTTTTTCATACAATTTGGCCAATGCATCCATCAAACCCTTCGTTGTCTTTTCTTTCAAAATATTGAAAGCCACCGACGCTACCAGGCTCATCCATATCGTTCCTAGAGACTTTCTGTCAAGAATCTCCCATTCTTCGTCCTTCGTAGCCGCCGACTTCTTTGCTATTCTGCCCAATGGTAGCAATAAATCCTTCTGATATAAATAGTATTCCATCTGCATCTTCCATAACTGGTAGTTTTGGCCGTTAAATTTCTCGACCCTAAACTTTCCATCTTCTGACATTGCTCCCACTCGAACCAGGTACCCTCTTTTCTTGCGAGTTACCTTTCACTTTGATACCACTTGTTAGAAAAACAGGACCGTGGAGCAATAAAATAAAACAAATGTGGAAACAAAACACATAAGATACACAATACAATAGAGACACAGATTTATGTGGTTCACCCAGTGTGGGCTACGTCCACCAGAGAAATTGCCAGGTCATTCCTTTATTATTATCCAACATATGAAGGGATACAACCTACAACAAACCCGTTGTAACTTCCTCTTCTTTCTCTCACAATCTCCTATCTCAGAATACAATATTTGACATCAACCATAGCCGCAATACATTAACCTCATAAAAGAGGGTTGCCTTCTAGGGAAAAAAACCCTAACATAATCTCTACCGTTAGATCTGTGACCTTATAATGAACGGTCCATATTTACAATGAAATTACAATATACATTTACAAGGCAATTTTTCCTCTGGGGGGCCGCTTGCCCCCAAACCCCCCAGCTGGGGGGATAGCCCCCCTCCGGACCCCGCAGAGGGGGTACCCCCCTCTGCACTCCCCTGCGTGGAAGAGTGTACACACTTCATGGGGTATAAACATGGCTGAAAGTAAAAGACCCCTGAATCAGGGAAGATAATCAGGCTCCACAACTAATAGGTATATGGTTGTACACCAAGCATTGAGGACAATGCTTTCATAAGGGGGATGGAATGTTAGGTAGCTAGAGAGGTAGTGGGGGCGGGGGGCAGCTGACCCATAGTGATAATAGTGGAGGCCATTCAATATAAGGTGGACTAGGTCCATTATATTACTAAATAAGACCCACTATGATAGTTAGATATAATAAATGAGTAGTTCGATATAATAAATGTAAGAGGACTTCTTAGAAGGTTCTACTTATAGAATATTCCTCCTCTAGAATGTTCTTAGGTGATGGTAGCACTATATAAAGGGGTTCAAGCAATGTAATGGGATATGAAGAAAAGTATTGTGTTGTGAGCGGTAGCTCAATAAGAGGATGCCCCCTTGAAGAGGACCAATAATAAACACCAAACCATTCACCAAATACTGAACACAAGAAATAGTCAAAACCCTTGAGGCAGGGTAACACCATATATTAATACTTAAGGAAGGATAACACTCTTCAAGCAATGATTGATACATTCACAATATTCTTCACTATGTTTCATTACATTGCTTACACTTCTTTATATATCTCTATCTATCTCCTAGGAACCTTGTCACATTTATTACATCTAACTACCACAGTGGTCATTTATTAATGTAGTGGACCTAGTCCACCTTACATTGAATGATCACATTCTTATATATTAAATGACTTCCACTAATAATGCATAACCACATTCTCATTGGGTACCTCCCTAGGTACCCGATATTACCTCCCTAGGTATACTACATTCCATCCCTCTTCACATGTTTCATCCTCGAAACATGCACATAAACCATACAATATGATCGACTAAGCAATGTAGTCAACCGATACCAAGTACAACCATCCATCCATCCCAATGGAAATTGAACATGATGTCCATCTGTTACCTTGCCACCCGAATCTTGATCTGCATTATGTCGGTGTTTCCATGGGATTAGTTCTCTAGCCCGATGTCTTCTTGTAGTGCTAGTAGGCCTCCATGCACCTCTTGATCAATTTCCATTTTGGTTCCCTGTTGGTGCATAAATGTGTTGATGCACACGCCCTAGCCTTGATCACTGTTGTTTCTCTATATGATGTGGATGGCGATATACAACAATTGTAGGAATCTGTTCTTTTTTCTTCAAATCTGCAACACTTTGTGCCTTTGAGTCAATGACCTCCTTATCTTCTTGATTATGTCATTCCTGTAGTTTTGCTTCATCTCCTTCTGTAGACTCTGCTTCTGCTTCAACTTCAGACTCGACAATAACTTCTTTTTTAGTCTCCATGGGCCCATCTTTCTTACTAAGAGACACATCCTGCAATGTGATTTATTTTTTCTTGTACCACAACTTGAAAGACTTCTTTTGCACATTAATAGTAATGGTACCCACTGATTCTATACAAGGATATCCCAAAACAATATCCACTTCATCCATATCCATAACATACAAATTTGA
The DNA here is from genome assembly GCA_009831015.1 of Picea engelmannii. Taxonomy (NCBI): domain Eukaryota; kingdom Viridiplantae; phylum Streptophyta; class Pinopsida; order Pinales; family Pinaceae; genus Picea; species Picea engelmannii. Next base: position 615,256 of record ML781616.1, on the reverse strand, counting down.
ATGCAACACATATTTTTCCATACTGAGCTTCAAATCTTTAAATTTTTTCAAATTTTCATCCTTAATTTGTTTGGCCAAATTTGACACATAAAGTTTCATATCTGAACCTGAAGTGCGCCGCCCTCCTTTTTTTTTCCTAGAAAAAATCTGCAAAAAGAGCAAAAACTCTTCCCTTCTTTGGCCAAGGAAAGTGCTTTGATACCAATTGTTAAGATCCTAAATAATATGAAAATAAACTTCAACAATATGGTCCAGACTTATCCATGGGACCCGAGTATATGGTTGTAGCATTGAGGACAACGCTTTCATAAGGGGGATGGAATGTTAGGTAGCTAGAGAGATAGTCGGGGGGGGGAGGGCCCATAGTAATAATAGTGGAGGCCATTCAATGTAAGGTGGAATAGGTCCACTATATTATTAAATAAGGCCCACTATGGTAGTTAGATATAATAAATGGGTAGTTAGATCTAATAAATGTAAGAGGACTTCTTAGAAGGTTCTACTTCTAGAAGATTCCTCCCCTAGAATGTTCTTAGGTGATGGTAGCACTATATAAAGGGGTTCAAGCAATGTAATGGGATATGAAGAAAAGTATTGTATTGTGATTTTTATCTCAATAGGAGGATGCCCCCTCGAAGAGGCAAGTGAACAGGAGGTGATCCCTTCCATAATAGGATCCATTGTATGGTGTTTCCCTACCCTAAGGGTTTCTTATAATAAAGTGGTGGTTTTCTATATTGTTATTGTATATCTACTGTGGTGCTTTTGTATTTAGTCTTTGGTACTTAACATTCTACCTACATGAGGGGTTAGGGAAGTTAGGTCCCTAACAAATGGGCTCGTCTAAGACTAGTTAATGGAGGATCCATTCAACATGATCCAAAGTGTTATTCACTCATATGTGGATGGTAATCCCACATCAAATGCCAAGAAAAAGAAGATTCCAACAAGGTAATCATTAATAGAAATATGGTTGGAGTATGTAACAAAGGAGCTTGTGAGAGACATGTTCATCATGATATCAACTCTAAATCAATGTTAGGAAGGGATTCTAATGGAGATATTACAAGGTAGAATTTATTGAGGAGCATTACATTAATAGGAAATTGAAGGTCATTGTTACATATCATGACATCTTCGTGGGTTCTCGGTACAAATCAATTAGAGGTCGATAGCCACTTATGGATTAGATGATATCAACAATCCATGATGTATGAGAGGATCATCACATTAACAATTTACCAATAGGGTTGATCACCATGCACTATATGGTGCCTAGGTGGATTCTACATTGTTCTTGTGTGTGCACTAAAGTGTGAAGAAGTTGAACAATTGATGAGTTTGTCATTGTGATCGAGCAATGACCTCATGGGATAAAGATATATGTTGTGGTGTTTCTTTCTTGTCTAAATAATTTTTGTAATCCAAATATTATTGGCATGTAGTTTATTTGTTTTCGAATAGAGAAAGAAGAGTCCAAATTGGAGATATTTAAGCGTTGAGAAAGTAGTGTAGTAGTACCCCAATTCATCTTAATGTATCACTCATTAATGAAGGCCAAAATATATTTAACAATTATGATCTTAATTAATAATTAAAATGTATTAAACAACTGCAAACCTTTCTTATTTTGTGTTGAGCATGTATAAGTCACTAAGCTTCAATATTTCTTAAGCAAAATCCATGTAGAAGTCAACCTTTTCCTTGGCAAAAACATCCACTATTATTTTAAGAAGTAAGAGCAATGAGGTGTGTCCCTTTGGTCTGAAAAAATAAACCTATTCCTCTTAAGAAGTGGTTATAGGTCAATGGTTCAATCTTCTACCTCTCCTTCCTTCCTTTGCCTCCCTTATTACTTAAGATCCACACTACACTCGACCGAACTATGTACATATCTTAAGCATGTTATAAATATGCTCCTAAGAGGTCATATATACCCTCTCCCTCCCTATGGGTAGGTGGTTGAGCTCATCAATGCCTTAATCAAAAGGCATGGGGGCTTGAAAGAAATAAGGTTATCTTGAAATGGAAAAGAAAGTAGTTATTTCCTTTCCCTCCATGTTTATCTCTCAAGCATGTTCCTCTTATTCTTGGTGTATATTTTCACTTAATAAACATTATGTTTAGAATTGGGAAACATGAATGGGCCTCTATTCTTGAAAACAATGTTGAATTTCAACTAGGAATTTCATCTTTTACACTTTGGCTCTTCCTGTTAACAACATCCTCTAAATCATCTTTTGTTTGTTAACAATACACTTATGTACCCAAAGTAGTGTTGCCTCTACTTTGCCTCTCTAATAGCGGCTTATATCAATGGATTTGGGTAAATTCATTGGGCTTGTGACAACCTCCCTCTCTCTGATAAGGGTATGGAGTATTCCTTCAACATGTCTAAAAAATGTTCATGTCTTCTCTGTCGTGGAAGACGAATCCTCTATTTGCACTGACTACTCTCATAGAAATATTTTGTTGTCCCTTTTCCTCTAGAAATCTAATTTCTTGCAATCACTCCTCCTTTGAATCAAATCAAATACCCGAGAAAAAGAGAATGAGTAGTAGGATACACTACAAAACATTGGACAATTGAACAAGGTGTATGGCCTCTAGGACCTCTTGAAAGAAATCATTGGATAAAATGCTTGAAAACAATCTACAATGCAATTTTAAAATCTGTGTGCATGTTACAACCAACAAAAAATGAAATGGGATGGAGCTGTTTACTTTCTTCTGAGAAAAATGATGGATGGTGTTGTTCCTGAGTTTGTACCTAAGGCTTAAAAGTACAGTGTCAAGGCATCCAAAAGTGGATAAAAGATGGAGAAGAGAGAAACGTCAACCTTCGGTAAAGGAAACTAGGGAAGATTTCTACGTTGGCGTTGTCTAGCTTCCAACTGTTCCTGGATAGTTATATCTTGTTCAATGACTGCCCATGAACGTTCAAGTTCGACCCGGTTAGTAGCAGTTTTAAGGATTGTGTTGAATAGGTTTAAGGCGATATGTGTTTGGTCTGATAGTCCAGGTTGGATATTAGGTTGTATTGGTACGGGGACAGTCATGGAGGAACAATAAAAGGGGAAAAAATTCAGAGAGAGATTGAGTGTTGTCTCAATTTGGTCGCATAAAACATATTTTACGGTTTTAGGAATAAAACAGGGATGCAAATCAAAGGCTCTTTCCTGTAATTGTATTATATTTTTATAAAGGTGTGAGGTGGGAGAAAAACATTGAGCCGTCTATAGTGTAAGGTTCCTACCAGGGGAAAATCTCACGACATAAACGGAAGAGGAAAATATGTAAGAAAATAACCGATGTAACAAAGAATATATGTAGAATTCCGAAAATGCAGATTGGTCTTACACCCGCTGATAGCTGGTGCAGAGGAAAGACAATAAACAATTACAAAAACCAAAATTCATTCGCTATAGTAGTGGTCGTACTAAAGTATAATGAAGCACATCAATTATGAATATGAATTGAAATGAAATATGAGATACAAAGAAGCAAACTTGTAACACAGTCGTGACGGAATTGAGAATCTTCAGATCTGCTTGTATTAAGTCTCAAATGTAAAAAACTCTATTACAAACGACACAAAAAGGTCTAGCCCTGTTTATTTCTTTCTATGATATATTTATACAATTTTACAAATATGGTAGAATCTCAATAGTCACAACATTTCAGTTACAAAAGGAAGGAGTGCAATCGCTCCATTTCTCCTACTCTGTCCTCACTTGGTGCCAGATGTTTGTCGTTGCGCGAGCTCGATACAGGCGATACACCTTTCCACTAGCTGAGATATTAGCCACGATGGTTCTGCTTGACAGCTGGCTTCGAAGAAGTAACATTCTCAAGCTAACTGCTGCAACCTGTCCTCCATCTGTTCGTTGATGATGTCGATGGTGCATAATTGCGCGCTTGGTTTGATCATGCATTTATCCACTTGGACTATGTCCACCATAGTCATCTGAGAGATATCGGCCGAATCTCTTTCTTCCTTATCCTTCAGATCAAGTGAAATCTATTCCACATTCATTTGCATTAGCATCTCGGCATCACACTCGTTGTCAATGCCCAACAGTTCGCCGTCTATAGAGTTAAAGGCCTCCTCCAAGGAGTTGGTTATCTTTTGGGCTTGTTGTTTGCCTTCGACGATGTTATGCTCCCATTCCTTTAACAAAATATTTCCTCTGGTTTATTCTGGAAAGGTGAGCCTGGGAGTACTTGCCGAAACCCTGTTGTTCGTAGCTATCACCACCTCCTGGAAGGCGACCCGGGCCGCTCCAACATCCCTCTCTCTGGCCGATAAGTTCTCGGAAGCCTGATTTACTAATAAACAATTGTCACAGATTGCTTCCACCTTGGAGAGAAAATTTTGCTGCACTGCAGAGACCCTGCTCTGGATCTCGATTGCCTGGGATTTGAACATCCCGATGTTTATCATTCTGCTCTCAATGATCTCTACCCGAGCCTGCAGCTGTTCAATCAAATTCTTCTGCTACCTCGCCTGCATCCGACCATCCCGGACCACCAATTGTGCTTGCTCAAGCTTAGTTCCGAGCACCTCTATTTCATTTTTATCGGCCAATCTGGCATGCTTTATTTCCACGCTCACCTGACCTTTAGCATTCTCCGTGGTTGTGGCCAATTTGGCTTCAAGAGTCCTGATTAGGCGATTTTTTCTTTTAAGTTGGTTCTTCAAAAGTCTGACTGAGAATTGATTTGCCGAGGCATACGCTCCTAGCGTCCTTGCGATTTCAATGGCGAATTGCTCATTCTTTTTGTCTTTTCCATCGGTCATAACTTTATACTTTTTGGCAGTCAACTCTCCTTCCTGGTAGAATTCTCTTTTTACTACTGCTTTTCTCTTTTTATCAAAGAAAAACTCATTCGGAGGGAGTTCGTCTGCTCTTATGGGCCTCAAATCCTCATTGAATATCCATCCTTCTTCAATATTTCCCTGCGTCGACTGCAAGGGGGTGACAGATGTGATGGGTTCTCCGATTTGTTTCACCGATTTTCTTGGGGGTGTCGACCAGGTTCTGCTTCTTTGGTGGTTCTGGGGTCTTTATCTCTGTCTCCGGATTCTGTTTCTTTGGCGAGTCCGGAGTCTTTTCCTCTGGTTCTGGATTCTTCGTTTGTTCCTCCTCGTCCTGGTGTTTTCCTGGGTCGGGAGTTGCATCTTTAGAACCTTCAACATCTTTCTGTTTCATCTCCAAAATACCTGGACCCTCACCTCGCAATACAACGGGGAGACAACTATGTTGGTGTTCCTGGAATTTCAATACCTCGGCTCTATCCTCGGGTGCCAAGGATTGAATCCGAGCTAGAATTTCCTCATAGGACCTCGCTCCTCGGAAAATATCATCCGAGGGTGAATTCTCATGCTCAAATCTCTTGAGCCTGCAATTAGCCAAATGATTGCTCACGACCCTCTGTGGATCGTGCTTCTTGTATTCGATGGAGACCAAATTTAGGTCTTCCAGGGCTGTCGTCTCGGCTTTGGCATGCTCGAAATCTAATAAAGAATAAGAATTCAAACGAATAGGAAAAGACGGCCATACCTTCTTTGAATACCCTTTAAGCACTATACTTTCACCGCCAATTATCATTAGCCGGGCAACCTCGCGACAAGCCAGCTTGTCGGGAATGAACAATGGCAGCGCATGTGGGGGAACAGAAGCCCCAAAGACTCTGAGGTAGGAAAATTCGGCTTCTACATACCAGTCCGGGATGCTGCTTATATTTGTTGCTATGCTATCCGTTATCCAGGGTGGCGGGTGACAAAAAATGGTGACGTGCAGGGGCACCATCACCCAGTTAAAAATTTCATACACAAAATTTTCTGCTTTGTTTTCCCATAATTTTGCGTGATATATATGTATGGGTTCATCTTCGGCCAGAGTCCAAGTCCAGTTCATCAATGGAAATGGTGTCATAGAACAAATTGCGTCCATAATGTACGCGAACATGAAAAATGACGACGCCTTCCCATTTCCTTCTGCTCCCGATACTCTGTGACCCGATTGGCCAAGCTATTCGAAAGCATCTTTGCCCAGTTAAAAGAACAGCCCTCGGTGACCCAAAACATTAGAGGCACCCACGCAAGGAAAAAATGTGATGTGTCCTCCATCCCATATAACCGACATGTCATCATGGTGACATATCTGTACTGCGGTTCTAACGAAGCGATTGAATACACACCGTGGGTATCGATTCTGAACTTCGCGGTGTTGGAGACCCAATCCTTTATCAAATTGGACATGGTTTTATCATACTGTTCACATTCCTTCTCCTTGAATTCTTCCAAGAACTCAGCGCCATATGTGTGGTCAGACGTAGCGGGCAGCTTGTACATGGTTTGCAGATGCTCTGGCCTAAAAGTCTCGACGGTGACTCCCTGCTCATTCATGATAGTCCTGGTCGGTATGTCCACATGATCCAACGCCCATTGGATCATGTCATAATATGGAAGCAACCGTGGCCTGGCTGCTACCCTGTGCATTCCGGATTGGACGACTATTTTGTACTTGGTGGTTATATCATCTCTTTTATTGTCATCGGAGTTGTCGGAATAATCCACCAATTCTGATTATAGCATATTTGAAACATATGACCAGTTAGGGACCGAGTCGATACTTCGGGGAGAAGTATCGGAGACATTATCTGAGCCTTGTCCCGAAACCTCGACATTTGCCTTTGCTGCTTTCCGCGGAGCCATGGCTGAAGCTTGCGTTTTAGCTCTTCTGCGATAGAACTGCATATACATACAGAAGTCAGTTTACTCAGAGGTGATGAGCTCTGCATGCTATGAAAATACATTTGTTATAATGAAATACAATTCTGTTATATACTCGAAAGACTCAGTACCTTTCAGAACAAGTCTGTCAAATCACATTTGGAAATAAATTCTGTCATAAAAATCCGATCCTATACGTCGATTTACCCTATTTCCTCATCAATGTCATAAATTTTGGCGGTTTTAAACTCTCAGTTGGTGCATGGAGGAAAAGGATACCTCGTAAATCGTGTAGACATCAAAGCGCGAGATATTCATTGATTTAGTTTAATTAATTTGGTTTTACCGTTGTTAACAATGTTTCGACACTCGCTATATCGGGGATTTTCCTTTGACATTTTGAGTCCCTAACTCCCGAGACTGTGAAGATTGATTTTGGTTTAATTAAAAGTAATCGCGATTTGGGGCTTGATTAATTTTATAATTATTATATTTGCCATATCGCGACTCAGAGCTTCGAAGATAATTTTCTGGGAGACTTACATGCCGAGCTGCGAAACCGCGAGATCGCGATAACATGACTTAATTAAAAGGGAAGATAATCTTGGATTAAGTAATTAATTAATCATGTTATAACTGCATCGTGACTTCGCAAGTCGGGGTTTAGGCGGTCAAATTTTCAAAAAGGACAACGTCGAGTGGCGAAATGACGAGAGAATCTTTTACCACGGTTTAGCTTTTGCCCTTAACCTTGACATGAGTTACTCAAATAAGGAACTCATATTCTCGGCTATCGGGGTTATGAAAGTAAAATTTTGGGTTTGAAGATCACCAAGGCGCAAAACCCCGACGACGTTTAAACATGAGTTGAGGCAAACTTTACCCTCGTTACTGTTTCGAGTGAAAAGTTAAAATGACTTCGTTGTTTCGTGACTCAGGACGTGTGAACTGCATGAGCTATAATATCCGGTCTGCGAGATCCCGAAGTAGAACGAAAGAGGAAACATTTTACGACAAGTAGGACTTGTTTCGAGTGGGGAAAAATCATCGCTGGTCACGTGATCAAGCTTTAGAGATCATCAATATCTCCGAAAAAGAAAAAACCATTTTTAGATTTCAAGCATTAAGAATGAAACTTGTGAAGGGCTAAAAAAAAAAACAGGGGCGGCTCCAACAGATGGAATACAAAGGTCACACATATTCACATTGTATATCAAATAATATATATTAGTTGATGGATCCACGGTGATTCAACCTAGATTTGTAGACATAGAAGAGGGATATGGATGGTTCTTTCTATGTTTTACTTTGTTATAAATAAGGGAGTTGTCATTGCTTATAAGATTTGTTATTTAGTTGTTACATGTGATCTTTCTAGTGTCAAGGATTGCTTGAATCCAAGAGAAGAGAGTATGATCCGGATTTTATGAGCAGAACAAAATGAATACAGATTATTAAAAGATGTTTAACACAGAATACCAGAGATACAATAAAATTGGTTTCTATTCAATAAGAAAATAAGTTGAAATTGTAAAATGCAGTGGAAAACAAGCTTGCTAGAATGGTGGCAGCTTATCTTTGAGAAGAGATGTGACGGTTGTGGTCATTCACAATAAGATGATTGCAATGAGGCTCTGAAGGCCTTTTTTACAATAAGCATAAATTCCAAAACCCTGAGCATAAAAAATCCTAACCCTAGGAGATGAAGTGCCAAAAGTCACGTGGGCCCCATTGGGGTAAGCTAGTACATCAAATTTTCCGGGGTCATAAATTTTGCATACGATCTATGTTTTAGGCGCACGATAGCCCATTGGAAAGGTCTATCCGAGGAATACACATGTTTCCATAAGACTCTAACTCTAGTTTTCGTATGACTGTGGCGATCCCTGAAAAACATTGTTTAGGGCCTCAAAACGGCCCCAGAAGTCAGGGACCCAAAAACTAGGAAAAAACTGCCAAACTGCCAAGATGAGCCAATTGGAATAAGAGGGAGGCCACCAAAATCCATCTGGATCAATCATCCCCCCTTAAGAAGCAATGGTCTCTATTGCGTTGAGTTCCCCATCAGATGAGGAAATTTATGTTGAATTTGGCCCCGGGTGAGCCACTTTTCTTGGTGCAGGAGTTGCCCTGCTTTGACAACTCGATAAAGTTGGATCCTTTGATGTCAAGTTCCCTTGAACTATGTGTCCACAATATGATTATTGGATTAATGTTGCATGCAGTCAAGGTTGAGCTCTATTGGTGTCAACTGCTCTACGATCTCTGAGGTGTCCAATAATGGTGGGAAATATGGCCGAAGGAGAGCCACGTTGAATACTGGGTGCAGACCAAGGAAAGGAGGAATGTTGAGCTCAAAATCATTGTCACCCATAGCCTTGGTGATGGTGTATGGCCCATAATGTAGTGTGCGAAGCTTCTGATGGATCCTTGTAAGGCGTTCTTTCTGTAAGTGCAACCAAAATTTTTCTCCCACCTAAAACTTATGTGGCACCCGATGTTGATCATGGTACTGCTTTTACTTGGCATTGGACTTCTGTAAAATATCCTGCACGTGTTGGAGGATGTGATGGATCCACTCAATGAATCAGGTGGATTTTTCAGCTTCAGGTGGATCAGGGGACGAGTCGGATGAGGTGGCCACCAGGGGTAGTCCAACATCCATGGGGCCCAATGGTTGGAATCCCAATCCCACCTGAAAGGGAATGTGGTGAGTTGAGCTATGTAGGGCTCAATTGCAGCTATGCTGGGCATAGGGAAGACTCTCATCCCATGTGTGGGGGTGCTTGGAATTATACATGCACAAGATATGCATGATCATCGGATTGACGACCTAAGTTTGACCATCTGCCTGGGGGTGGAAGGTAGTGAATTTGGTGAGCTTGGTGTCCAACAATGACCAAAGGCTCGACTAGAATGTGCTGAGGAACTGTCTGTCCTGATCTGAGAAAATGGATTGGAGGATTCCAAAATGTACCCAGACTCAATCAAAGAAGAGCTTGGCAGTGTCCTCTGCTGTGATGCTCTTCTTGTAGGCGACCGGAATTGTCATCTTGGAAAAGCGATCAACAACCACAAAACACAGTCATTTCCCCTTCTGGTGGACGGAATGCCCGACATGTAGTCCATTGAGATGGATTCCCATGGTCCGTCAGGAGTAGGCAGAGGGGTGTACAAGCCCTATTTCTTAGTGGTCGGTTTGGCAATAACGCAGGTGGTGCAGAACCTGATATACTTGCCGACATCTTGTCGAAGTTTGGCCAGTAGAAATGTTTCTGCAGTAATACCACTGTCTTTTCAAAGCCGAAGTGTCCTACCACCCGACTGCAGTGAGCTTCCCAGATCAGCTTCGCTCGCTCGCTTGATGGAACACAGAGATGGTCCAAACAACATAATAGTCCATCTTGAAGATGGAAATTAGCGACAACTGAGTTTGCGCCCAACATTTTGTAGGTGGTGGAAAAGTTAGGGCCTGTCTCATAGAGATGAGGTCATTCAGAGGTATTATGGTCACAAGAGTCTAGCACCATGGTGAGTGTCACAACTAGAGTTCGGTTGAGGCAATCAACAACACGATTGGTACTTTCTGTTTTATACTTGATGTTGAGATGGAACCACTGCAAGTATGTGGACCACTTCTGATGGTGGTTATTCTGCAATTTTTCTTGTGTCTGCATGAACTATAGTGGCTTATGATTAGTGTGGATGATTGTTTCCTTCCCAAGAATGTAATTTCTTCACTGGCGGTAGGATTTCATAATGGAGTACATTTGTTTGTCATAAGTAGGGTACTTACGAACAACATTTGATAATGTCTCACTATGATATGCCACGGGGTGGCCGTGTTGAGTGAGAACGACGCCCACACCATAATATGAAGCATCTGTCTCGGTCTCAAAGGGTTGCTATAGGTTTGGTAATGAAAGTACTGAGGATAAGCACAAGCACTACCTCAAATCATCGAAATCTTGTTTTTGGGACATGCCCCACACAAATGTTTCCTTACCACCACCCCTAGTTACTTGGTTAAAGGCCCATGCGATATGAGAGAATCCCAACACGAAACTGTGATAGAAATTGGCAAGGCCCAAGAAGCTATGGATCTCAGTGAATGTGGTTGGGGCTGACTAGTAACAGATGACCTGGATCTTGGCTGGATCCACATGCACACCATGTTGATCAACGATGTAGCCTAGGTAATGGACCTTGGCCATGCTGAATGAGCATTTTTACAAGTTGGAATATAGCTTGTGCTGTCGCAGGGTGTGCATAACCTACTGAATATGCTGCAAGTGTTCTACCCAAGTCTTTTTGTAGATGAGGATGTCATCCAGATACACCACTAAAAAAGTATTGGTGAAAGGTCGCAGAATATCGTCCATCATCCTCATGAAAGTTGCTAGAGCATTTGTCAAACCAAAGGGCATGACCAACCATTTGAAAATACCTTCTTTTGACTTGAAGGCAATCTTCCATACATCTGTCTGTTCTATTGGGACCTAGTGGTAGCCAGACTTCAAATCAATCTTACTGAAGTATTTTTCCCTTGTGAGTTGATCAAGGAGGTCGTCGATTCGGGGAATTAGGTACCGGTTCTGGACTTCGATTTTATTCAGGGCCCGTTTGTTGATTAAGGTTGGTTGTCATTGATGTCAACCCTTGAAGAAAGACCCGTAGCACAAAGTTTTGGGTAATGGAACCAATAGTGTTTGATGTAAATATGACTCATTATTGTTTTTTCATGGTTGATAAGAAGTAAATATGGATGAACTTCAAAGTGGTCCCCTTATGGTGAAAGTCCTCACGGGAAGACGCTTTGTGGAGTAAGAGAACCCATGCTTAATTATTGAATAATGAGATGAAGGAAAGTGAATTTGTCAGGGAAAATATCCTAGATGGATA
>ML781616.1:574188-602057 GCA_009831015.1 Picea engelmannii | reverse complement strand
TTGCAGAGCAGTTCTTGGATATGCCTCTTGATATCCTCATTTTCTAACATAGAGTGGCGGTAGACTGGCCCATTTGGTAGCGGTACATCGGGGGTCATATCGATGGGATGTTTGACCTAGCAGTGCAGAGGTACCATGGTAGGCGAGGAGAATATATCTGAGTATTATTCCATGACCTTATCCACTTGCTTCTATTGTGTGGAGAGATCGGTCGCGAAGGCCCTGGATGTGGCTGCGATCTTTCACTCACTCTGAGAGAAAATCATGAAGAAGACAAATTTCTTGGTCTGAGAGATGACCTTCCTATATTACTTGGCAAAGATCAAGGAAATAACACTAGGTGGGACTGCCTCGAGTATCCTGTACAATTTCTTGTTCAAAGTAATAATAACACTATGAGGCCTAGACTCATATACAACATGACGTTTCCATAAATAAGGTTGGCCCAAAAGAACATTACAAACTTTGAGAGGAGCAACATCACACAATACCTTGTCTTTGAAGGGTTTGATGCCGTAAGACAGTCGACACTATTGTCTGACACAGATCCATCCAATGGTGTAGGTTTGCGGGTGCGACATTGTCGGCATGGATAGACACTTGATGACCTCTGTGAGATGAGGTTCTTCTGGCTACCGCTATCAACAATGAAGTGCAACGGGGTGCCTTTTACCCACATTTGTGAATGGAAAAGGTGCTCGCCTTCTTCTGGTTCGTCTGGTTCACTGGGCTGGAGATTGGTGGTAGAAACATTGGCACTGGGTTCTATGTCAGTGATCCGCCTCCCTCTTGAGTTTATCTCAGAAATGTTTACTTATTAATCAAAGAAATTTTATTAAGTCTAGATATCATGCATTGAATTATATTCAAGAGTTGTTAATTGAAGAATAAACAGGTCATACCTTTCTCAGCAAGAAGCATTTCATGCAGTGGCAGTCATTTTGTTTAAAGCCACTGGTTTTGAATCATAGTTTTGAGGACCCAGTAGCACTTGTGCTAGAGTCACATTTCTCTGATTCTCTTAAGTTTTCATATTTCTTCATGACACTCACTCATTCAGATGAATAACATTTTCTGAAGACTGCTTTATGGCTGCTGCCATGCTTTTCCTGCTTGTTGTTTTCCATTTGCAAAGCTAAGGAGAATTCATTGAGGAAGTTGTTTGAGTGGCTATGGTGGAAGTTCGATTTCATCCGAGTGCATTGTAAAACCAATTAGTGTAGGCATGTACATAAATAAGCTCTTTTGAGTAGGTGTGTTTTCTTTCATCTTGTAAGTAGTGTAAGTTTTTCTAGCATTATGTCTTTAGCAGGATTACTGACAGTTGTACCCAGACTGACTCCATAACCCAATGGTCAAGACACTAAAACTACAAGAGTTATTAGAGCCTCACATGGAGGTCTCTATCCCCCATGGAGCCTATGTTAGCACAAGAATTTGCACTAGAAAATTTGGTTATTTTTATGATCTATTTTTGCAGCACTAGTGAATTAAGAGATTCTGCAGCGCCAACTTCCTCAAGCACCAAGACCGAGAGCCAAGCACACCTGTCATCAACACAAGACATGGGTTAGAAAATCCATGCACAAATTAAACAGTAATCTTATGCGAATGGAGACCTTCCTAAAACAATGGAGGTGCACTATCGAATTTGCAGAGTTATTTTGCAAGGACGCTTTTGCAAGTTTTGAGTGACTAACTTAAACTTGGATTATGAACAAATGGGAAGGTATTTTTTAAAACTGAAGGAGGTTTTTGTTCATAAGATACCAAATAAAAAAAATCTCTCTCATTTTTTCAAAATGTGTTATTATTAGAGAGATATTAGACATGTAATTGGTGCTACGAAATCTTTAGAGCCATTTTAGGAGTGGCGCTACGAAATTTCCTGTAGCAGCAACTGTTAGAGATTTGATCATAAAACCCAAGCGGTGAAGTGGACATCTTTGATTTTTTTGTAGAGGAATATGATATCCTTGTTGACTTGCTGTCCAAATTTCAGCCTGACCCAGCTTGGCATTTGAGAGAAACAATTTAAATACTAGTGCGCTACATAATGTGCTGCCAATTCTCTATTTTGCATAGTTGATTGGATATTCGCCTTGTTGGGAGGTTGCCACCTGTCAAGGAGGGTTATAATGGATTATAAAGGATCAATTAGATTTCAAGGGAAACCTTCACCTAAATTTTAGCTCCATTAAAGACCTCATGCAGTGAGGTGGAAACAATTTATTAATAACTTCCAACAATTTTATGAAAATTAGCAGTTTGTTGGATTTTTGTCTCTTTGATTGTTGCCACCTATCTCTAAGGCTTAGAATCCAATGGAGGAGATGAGATTCGACCTCCTAAGGATATGTGGATTATATTATTGTATTTAAGGAAGGAGAGAGATCTTGGAGAGGGGTTGGATTCATGAGCCAAGAGAGATGAGAGAGTTGTAGGAGGCACTTTGCCTGTGATCATTGTAACCCTGGGGGGCTTATGTTTTTGTAAACATTCTTGTTATTGAAGGTTCATGATATCTTTGTTATCATATTGTATCTCTTGCTTTCTTTTCCCATTTTTCTTCTTACTTGAATGAATTGTACACCTTGAGGATCATGGTTGTCTTTGATTAATGGATTCCATAGCATCCGAGGATTTGATGTATCTTGCCTATTAGTCATTGTTTACATTCAAGTACGTTGAATTAATTTATGTAGAGAGGATATCTGCCTTATGGATGTTCTTTTTTGTGTTATCTTTTTCTTCCTCTATTCAATAAACCTTTATCTAATATGCAGATTGATTGCATTTAATGAGCAGGGTGTTTGCTTGACTCCATAGCCCAATGGTCCATAATTGATTTACAACAACTTACTGTCCTTTCCCTTCCTTGTTTTCTTTTTCTTGATCCACAAAACCAATCAAGTCTTTTTATTTCTATGTTACCAAACTTACTCTCATTGTAGTCTCGGAGTGACTCTTGGAGTGATAACATAATGATTCGGATTTTATGAGCATAACGAAATGAATACAGATTATTAAAATATGTTTAACACAGAATAACAGAGATGCAGTCAAACTGGTTTCCATTCAATAAGAAAATAAATTGAAACTGTAAAATACAGCGGAAAACAAGCTTACTGAAATGGTGGCGACTTATCTCTTAGAAGAGATTTGACGGTTGCGCTCATTCACAAGAAGATGATTACAATGAGGCTCTGAAGGCCTTTTTTAGAATAAGTATGAATGCCAAAACCCTAGGCATACAAAAACTTAACCCTAGGAGATGAAGCACCAAAAGTCACGTGGGCCCCGTTGGGGTAAGCTAGTACATCAACTTCCCGGGGTCATAACTTTTGCATACAATCTTTGCTTTAGGCGTACAATAGCCCAATGGAAAGGTCTATCTGAGGATTACACATTTTGCTATCAAATTCTAAATCCTTTTCAAATCTAATCATTGTGAGTCCTAAAAACATTGTTTAGGGCCTCAGAACAACCCCAAAAGTCAGGGACCCAAAAAGTAGGAAAAATTGCCAAAATGAGCCAGTTGGAATAGGTGGGACGCCACCGAAATCCATCTGGATCAGAGTATGAATAAAATTATTTTGGTGCATTTCACTGAGCGCATGATGGTTTCAAATTGAGTGTGTTCACGAGGATATTGTATAGAGGTAGAGCACTTGCAAGGCCCAATTTGGGTGATCCTTTTTTATGAGGAATTCAGTGAGATATGAATTTTATAATGTGATGCAGGAGAAATGCATCCTCTGCTTCAAGAGGGGACTCTCTATATTTAATTTAATAAGATTGCCTTAATAATATCAAGGTA
Organism: Picea engelmannii; assembly: GCA_009831015.1. Taxonomy (NCBI): domain Eukaryota; kingdom Viridiplantae; phylum Streptophyta; class Pinopsida; order Pinales; family Pinaceae; genus Picea; species Picea engelmannii. The sequence goes on along the minus strand of ML781616.1, from coordinate 598,237 downwards.
AATTCCACAATGGTCCTCCATTCTATTACAATTACAAGCATAATGAGAATCCTCTAGGGAAGACATTTAGAAACTTAATTGTGGTACTTACACTTAAGAAATGCACAGAATAGACATCCCATATTAACCTAATATTGGGCTCTTATTGTAGTCTCTACACTTCAATCCTCTATTCTATGATGTCAGAGTTATTTTCATCAATAATGTGATTGACATCTTTAGTGTCACTCTACCATCACTAGTGCATTTGGCACAATTTCCAATAATGTTTCGATGACATTTCGATGAATGACTGTTAGAATTTTGACAAACTAGATTCCATAGGTTTTTCAAAGCCTTTGTGTTGCACCATTGACGATTATGTCCATTTGGCATATGTCCGACATAGAAAACTACCACGTGGCAGTTACAGAGAGTTTTAATCCACTATATTTTTGTCGCAACAGAGCATCACAACAACGACAACATATATAGTTGTCGTGCATTCGACACAAAAGGATGCCATCAGAATACCGACAACATTCGTCGTTAGTGTGACAATATCACGTGTAAATATCGTTGATGCATCGATGTGCATGCCATCGAAATTGTGACCTTATGGTGGGCTGCATCCATTAGAGGTGTGAAGATCAAGTGGGAAAAGTCTGTCAACGGTCCAAAAATATGGCGTGGTAAGTCTGTCGAAGTGGCGACGCTATGGCAAGAAAATTATGTTGGTGTAGCAACACTATGGTAGGTAAAGTTCCTCGACATTGCGACATGAAAACATGAATAGTCTGACAAAATACCAGTGGAGCATCAACGTGCTGGGGGCATTAGTCATCGGAGAATCGACAGTTGTACGGTTTTTCTGTTGGTGATTCAATGATTAGCATTAGCGTCAGAGTTCCGATCAGGTGGAAAATAAAGTAAAACAAAATTTCAAGTTGATGTTGTACACCGAAAGCCATGCTTATGATGCATTAGACAGAGGGAACATGTAGATGTGTTAGTCTGAGAAGTCGAATAGATGTATATTAAAATTTTATCAATATATGATGATATAGATGATTAGGATTAGGGTTTATATTATTTCATAAAACCCTAATTCAATCTTGTTAAAGCCTCCGCATCTAAAAATTCACTCACACTTATGAAATACATGTTTTTCTTTTAAAGTGTAATTTATGCCCTTGTGCAAAATGCATGTCAGGCTTCACAAAAATATACGTCGAGGTCTTAACACACTTGCAATTTGAGTGATTCAAGTTGTTGAGGGTGTCTTAGATAATTTTACACATGTCTACATATTTAGATTTTCATTTGCAAACATAAAAGTGGTTGTTGTGTAAAATAGACAAAATTTTCCTTGTAAATTGAGAGACCAAAATAGAAGAAAGTGACCTGATGGAAATGCACGCTTGTACTTATATATAGCTCCAAATTTAGTGATCTAAGTTTTGGGGTGAATTTAATAACATTCTCAATCTTTATATATCATCTAAAGTGCATTTTCAAATGAATAAGGACTTCTACCTTGAACCAAGATTCAAGACTTTTTGTAAAATGGAGGGTAAAATTGTCTTATTGTAAAATGCACACCTAAGACTCATATGACCTCCAAATTGAGTGGTTCAAATTGTGGAATTTGTATTTTATGATTTTGCATCTGTTCATACCTTTAATTGTGCATTTTGATACAAAAAACCCTCTACTATGCATAAAGGTTAAAAGTTGTCTTATAAATGCATAAAGTGCATGAAAACAGGGAATGATGAAAAATGCATGCCCTAGGAAGAAAAATCCATGTATGGTGTTGGTAATTTACAAGTTACAAAATTGTGTATATGTTTTAAACCCTAAAGACCATATGTTAGGATGATTTGTGCCCAAAATTTAGTAAATAGTTGAAATATACATTGGTTTGGGACTACATGCATCAATAAATACGTATTGTTACATTTATAACTCTAAATTGCTTTAAAAGTTACTTGAATTTATTCTCAGAGCATAACTAGAAAAAATACAACATCATAGAGCATATATATCTATATCTATAAGAAAATATAGATTGTGATAATGAATTAGAAAATTGTTCAACTTACTGTGCTTGAAGCTTCCTATTTTCTTTTAGAAATTCTTCAACCTCTCGACAATTGGCAGCTTTGTACTTAGGTAGGTTTGGCTTCTCAATAATATGAATGCTTCCTATTTCTGCATCATCTAACATAGACTTCCAAAATGGAATTATAAAATTAAAATCCAAACTATTTATATCAAAAACCTCTACTGATAAAGAAGACCTTACTATGATAGGAATGCAAATTGAACCTTGTATAAAACTTTTCCATGAAGCATAACTACATAAATGCTTTAAAAATAGCAGAATTCTGGAACTGTATTTATTTTTCTAAGACATATGCAGTCTTTAGGGTGAGACAAACACCCCACAATTCCTGAAACTGTGTTTGTTTTTATAGGATGGATGCAATCTTTAAGGTGATACAAACACCCTACAACTATTGGAATTTGCTAGGCACATGACCACAATGAACAGAGGTTAAAAACAAAGTTATGTTATGATATTGAATATACATAATTTCTCATGAAATAAAACTACCAGGAAATGGCATAAGCAATATCAACATGAATCTTTGGCAACTGTGCACACACACTAACTAAAATGGCCAAATGAGTACTAATTGTGTGTGTGTCCATGAGCTTGATGAGGTAGGAGCTTGTACAACCACATCACATAGGCTAGTTGTTAGTTTCATTTCCATTGTGAAGACCTACATAGATCATCATAAAATAAAAGCTTGTGTGACTAAATAATAATTAAATAAATAAACAGACATATCAACATGTATTCCACTTTAGAAAGACTAAAGTGGAATACCTGAATGAGCTTCTCTTGGTTTCAAGAATAATTTATTCTCTACTGAATAGGTCCAACCATGTGAAGGTGGAAGCTCATTTGGCCCCTCCCCCCCGCATCACTCTCACTTCCCCATAGCCAATCTATCTACTGGAAAACGATTGAAAATGACATAGTATGATTCATGCATAAAAAGTAGCAAATTTTTTTTAAAGGTAAATAAAAGAAAGAATGTGTGTGAAAGCATGTGGTTTTGTACATACAAAACATATAGATTCATCCATAAGAAGGTATAAAAACAAAAATTGTAGCAAAAAAATAGTTTATATTAATAAATTTTATCATTAAAATATGTTTCCATTATACATGTTTCTCATAATATATATAATCACTTTTTTTTCTTTTTTTCTTAATTTTCATATATTTGTTAATTGTCTCATCCATTTCTTGATCTGCTTCAATTGTTGGTCCCTCCCTTGGTATTGATTGAATATGCATGCTCTAACGTGTTGTATGTCTAGTTGTGTACTCTCCACAACGTGTAGGCTGCTACTGAAGGGCATCAACTACAATAACAAAAAGGGTTAAATTGACATGGTTAAAGTTATTATTCACATAAGTAGTTCATTAATACAAATATCATTACAATGTTATTTACTAGGTTGACTAATCGAGACCATTGGTTCGGTTGCCATGCATTCCTGCTCTTGCCAAGCATCCTCGTCTACATGCTATACCATTGAAACAAGAAAAGTTATAAGTACACTATTTGCAAGTAAATATTGATAATTGTAATTCATACTTTTAATTTTATAGCCATAATACCATCATGGTCGGGCTGCACACCACCATCATCGGGTTGCACTCCACCATCATGGGGTCATTGTCCACTACTGGTCTCATTATTGTTGTTTCTCTCTTGCTTAAAACAAAAAGACACATTCATTTATGGGAGAAATCAATCGTGATTATATTTTACAAGTAATCAACAATTAAAATCCATTGATTTTACTTACAATGTCATTCAAAGGGGCAGATTGTGTTTCCCCCATTATTTTTCAATGTTCAACCACAACTTGAAAGAAGAACTTGAAATCGAGCCGGAGGTCTACTTCAGTGGTCATAATTTTGAATTGATCCCCTGCATTGCATAAGATCTCAAATTTGGCTTATTGGATGTAAATAAATAAAAATTGGATGATGATAGAAATGATATGGTTTAGTTATTTGGTACTTACAATTCATGCTTTTAGTTTCACGTAACCACCTTGGCTAAGTTTGTGCTTCCCATGTTTTTCTAGTATTGTCTTGGTTTCTTTTGAGATGTCTGGGAGCCTGTAATATTCCGGCTAACGTTTTTGGATTCTTCCTTAGTTTAGAGTGTGGACACTTTGTCAAACCATTTACTGTTTAGAGGAACTAAGTGTTTTTTGATATAGTATCTTTAGCAACCGTTTATCACATTCTTTGAGATATATTTGACACCCATTTTAAAGATGACAACAAACTAAAATATAAGGTACTCATCCCCAACTATGGTTTACAATAAAATAACAATATCGGAGCCACAAAATATTGACTGCATTTCTTATTTCATGACAACATTAATACAATGAAAACCCAACAAAGGATGCAACAATAAGTACAAGAAAACTGATATATATTTGGCTGCATAAGATTATAAGCATGTAGAAACCATTTGCAGAAAAAAAAAATGGATAAGCAATGGACAATGCTCTTATGGTAGAGAACTCGACCCAACTTTGAGATATCTCTGCTTACAGGAAAAGGCTCAACCTTCAACAATAAACTCAACCACATACTAGAAGGTACAACCCAACATGTATACAATCCACCCATCAAGAGGTAACTCGACCCAACCATAATATAACTCATCCCCCACAGTGAAACCCGACCCATCTAGTGAAGAATTCAACCCATAACACATAATACTCAACTCATCATATAAAGAACACTACTGGTCACTAGAAATACGCCCAACCTGTATATAGAATCAACCTCTTATCAAATACTTCACCCAACACAAGGGAAGTGACCCCTAGATGGGAAATATCAGTCATCCAACAAGGGAACATGCCCAACTTCGAAGGGATATGTTACAACACTCTTAAATCATCCCCAATGTCGACGATTAAAATTGCAACGATGAATTCCACCCGCAAAGGATTGCTAAAGCGCTATTATTTAATTATGATAATAATATAATACTAGTAGGTGGGACCCCCTTGTAGACTAGAGGTGTAAGGATAGACATATTACATTTATATGTTGCTTATGTTATGATGTTTCCTACACAGTCCTATACAATTGATGTTGTAGTCTTGGTTTCATTCGATGTAATAAATGGGTGGTTGATGCATTATGATGTTGGTATTTACTTGCAATAAAAAAAAGCAAGTAAATGGGGGTAGAGGGGGTGAAGGAATATCAGAGGACGAAGAGGGAGAGGCCGGAGAGGGGAGGGGGGAGAACAAATAAGAGAGAGGGGCGATTGAGCTGGGGGGAGAAGAGGGTGGAGGAGGGCAAGGTGGGGGGTGGCGGCTCTGGGCTGAGCTTGGGAGTGAAGCCCAGGGAATTTCCAAAGCTATCGAACCACTCGACTCTACAATCATACAGAGAGGAAAAGGGAGGTAAATATGGTGTAGTGGCATGTTCAAGAGGGTGTTCCAGAGAGTTGGCGCGAATAGAGTCATGGGGGAGCTCCAAAATGGAGGCATGAGAAATGTCCTGAGGAAATCTCCAAGGAGCTTACTTGCCACAACCCCTCGAGCCTTTGCCTCTCGCTGCGTACTAGGCTGCCCTTCGCTTAGACTTACCCCGTAGGTGAGGCATCGGGAGATAATCAGAGAACCATAGATGGAGCTCGAGGCAACGGTTGAGCGAAGGAGAGAGCTCGAGCCAGAACCAAATACAAATATAGACTGAAGGATGAGTGTGAGGTGTGGGAGGCTGAGAGCGCAAATGACGGTGGAGCGTAGGAGAAAGCTTGGACCAGAGCCAAAGAAAAATGCATATTGGTGGATGAGGGTGAGACGCGGGAGACAGAGAGCTCAAATAATCCATGGATTTCCTTAGCTCGGGCCAAAAACCACTGATTCGAGCGAGATGATGGGACTGGGCATGCATCCAACCCATAGCATTTACCATCCCTGTGAGCTGGAGCACCATGGTATTAAACTGAGTTGAGTGAAAATGAATGTGGGGGTGCGTCTAATGAGGTTTTAAATGCATGGAGTAAAGGCCGAGGTGAGTGCGAGCTGAGTTGGCATGTTGTGGTGTGGGTTGTGGCCAAGTGTCTGCCCAACTATCCATCCACTCGTCGGTCCTAATGACACCCCATCTGGGGTCTGGTCCTTGTTGTGAGCAATGTTTATGCATGCAAAAACGAAGGGATGAGTAGGACATGAGGCAGGAAAACAACAAGAAGTCTCCTTCATGCAGGTCTACCCCGAAGTTTTCCAACATATCTGCCACTTGATTTAATTTTATTTGGACATGGGAGGGAAGAATTACCCCTGTGGTTGAAGAATTGACTTTATTCTGATTAACCCATTCACGAGTCTCCAACTTGGGGAGATATTTTCCGGTTTTGAACCATTTAGGAGATGTGAGAGGAGGTTGATGATTATCTGCGAATCTCCTTCCACTATAAGGAGATTTATCCCTTGATCTTTGGCCGCTTAAAGTCCTTTGAGAAATCCCCATAGCTCAACTACATTGTTAGTGTTATGACCTAAGTTCCCAATTGAGATGTGGAGGATATCTCCTTTTTTGTTGCATATGGAGGCCCCATAACTTGCGAGTATCAGATTTCCCTTGGAGGCTTCGTCGAAGTTTATTTTATGATACCCATCTTGCGGGACCTCCCAATAGGAGGGGTTGATCTTAGCAGTATTACCTAGGATTGGGGCAGAAAGAGAAGAGGAGAGGCAGACTTTTCAGGTATTGAGAATAACTTGCTTAGTTGGTGGGTAATTCAAATCCTGATCCATTCAGAGGTGTAAGTTGATTGTTTCCTTAATGTTGGAATGGATTTTGGACCAGACTTCTTGCCAATTCAAGGAGGTTGATTTGAAGATTTTGTGATTCCGTTCTCTCCAAATATTCCATAGGATAAATCCAGCTAGAAGATGCCAAATCCTATTGAGGATGGGAGAGTGAATTATTGAATCTCTCCATGCCTCAATTGTTTTCCTTATGCCAGATCGATTTCTATCAGAGGTTCTCATGATGCTGGTGCATTGATCCCAAAGTTGCAAACTGTAGGGGCATATATTGAGAAGGTGATTCTAAGTCTCCTCCTCATTGAAACAAAGATGGCACCAAAAGGGGCTTGCAAAGCCTCTTTTCATTAGATTGTCCCAAGTAAGGATGTTGTTGTTCATTGTTAACCAAAGAAAAGTGTTTATTTTAGGCAAGATATTTACGCCCCAGAGTTTGTTCCAAACGACTTCTTTTGGGAGGGAATTATGTCCTGTGCTGAGGAAATAAGCCTCTTGAAGGTTGAAGGTGCCAGTGTTGGAGTGCCCCCATCTTATGATGTCCTCCCCTTGTTGTCTGAATATTCTCCCGGAGGTGAGCTGATCTAGTAGTGGTTGAAGATTTACATCAGGGGGGATGTTCAGCTCTTCGTGGGTGTTTTTCCATTTGCACCAGGTGACTCTATTTTCTTCAGGAATCTAGAAGTCGACTAATTTTTGGAGGCCTTCTCTTATCGTTAAGGGAATAAATTTTCTTAAAGTGGGGTCCTTGTCGAGGGTCGGAAGATGTTTCCAAGAGTCACTCTAGAAGAGGGCCGAGGTCCCATCTTGCAATTCCCAGAAAGCGTGTTCCATGATCGCCTCCTTGTTTTGCTTGGTTGCATTCCAGATAATATATTAGGGGTCTTGACCATTCCATTTGATTAGTTATTTTTTCGGTGTGGACGGTGTGTATTTTTTCCTCCAAAGGCGCGCCCAGAGGTCTTAAGGCCTTTTTAATCATCTCCACCAGAGTTTTGCACTGAGGAATTTGTTGAGGATAGACAAATCTCTGAGTCTGAGTCCCCCTGCATGCTTTGGTCTGCATGTTTTTTGCCAACTAACCAAAGCCCATTTGCCACCATATTTGGTTCCTTTCCAGAGGAATCTCCTTTGGATGTTTCTTAGAATTTTGAGGATGAAGCTTGGGGCCTAAGCACCGAGAAAGCATAGATAAGGAGGTCTTGAAGGACATACTTGAGGAGGATGAGGGAGTGACCTGACAGATTGAGGGAGTGAAAATTCCAAGAGGCAAGTTTTTTCCTGAAATTGGATAACAGATCTTCCCAAGAGTTGTTCCTTAATGGATTGTCAATAAGAGGGATGCCAAGATATTTAGAAGGGAGTAAATTGTGGGTGAACCCCAAGAGATGCGTGATATGACATTGGATCTGGATGGGCGTGTTGAAGAAGAAAATTTGGGACTTAGAGAAGTTTACTTCCATACCTGAAGCATCACAGAAAAGCTTGATCACTAAGTGAATTAGAAGAGATTCTCAGAGCGTGGGGAGTCCCATCAAGAGGATATCATCCACGAACTGACTGTGCAAGATGGGCGGGGAGATTCCATGGAGGGTGAGACTTGAGAGGGAATGATTGGTGATGGTTGATTTGATGGTTGGACTCAACCCTTCCACCATTAGGATGAAGTGAAAGGGCGAGAGTGGATCCCCTTGTCTAATACCTCTGGTCAGAGAGAAGGGTTTGAACGAAATTCCATTGAATAGGATGGAGAACAAGGCCGACGAAGTGAGATTGAAAATCCAGGAGACCCAAGAGGGGTCAAAACCAAAGGCTAGAAGGGTTTCCTTCAAGTAATTCTAGCTAAGTTTATCAAAAGCTTTGGAAAGATCCAGTTTTAGAAGCATACTAGGGGACTTAGTTGAATGAAGTGAGTGGATTAATTCGTGTGCAAGAATTATGTTGTCCAAGATATGTCTTCCCTCCACGTACCCTGACTGTTCCAGAGAGATGATGAACGGTGGGATAGGTTTGAGATGCTTGGCGATGACCTTCATGATGAGCTTATAGATCACATTGCAGAGTGCATTGGGTTGGAAATGACTTGGGGAGGTGACTTTGTTCTCTTTTGGAATGAGAGTGATGAAGGTTGCATTGAGGCCCTGTAGGACCTACCATACTTTTCTAGAATCTTTTATGATTTCCCAGACTTCTTCTCGGATGATATCCCATGAATGGTGGAGAAAGTCCATTGTGAATTCATTAGGCCCTGGGGATTTTCCCAGTGGGGTGTCCCTGAGGGCTTGATCAACTTCTTCTTGTGTAGTTGGATGCATCAAAGCCTCGTTCTGCTCTTTGGTGACCTCCTTTGGAATGTTCTTGAGGATAGATTCGATAGCTTGGGTGCGAGTGATAGGGGGTTCTGAAAGAAGGTTTTTGTAGTAAGACAATAGTTCCTTCTCTATGTCTGCGTGTTTTTGGATGTCCAAGCCTTGGTACAAAACAATGTGAGTAATGTGATTAGTGTGGCAGCGTTGAAGCATCGATCTGTGGAAAAATTTGGTGTTTCTTTCCCCCTCTTTGAGCCATTGGATATGAGATTTCTGTCTCCAGAGAATTTCTTCCTGCACTCATCTTTCTGCCAATTGTTTGTTGAGAATGGATTCTTGTTCCTTTAGAGAATCAGTGAGGCCTTGAAGTCTGATTTGTTGTTGAAGGTCTTGAATTTTTTGATTGAGGATTTCCTAAGCGTGGAAAATGTTGCCAAAAGTTGATTTATTCTAGGACTTTAAGTGTTTCTTGAGGTTTCTCAGCTTTTGTTGAAATTTGTACATAGGAGTACCTATTGTGTTTACTGCTGCTTTCCACCAGAGATTTATGTTTTCTTGAAAGTCTGCGTGTGTTAGATAGAATTTTTCAAAGTGAAAGGGTTTCCTACCTAGGGTACCATTGATGTTTATTGAAAGAAGTATCGACCAATGGTCAGATCCTAGAGTATCAATCACAATGGTATGCCAAGAGAGGCCATCTAACATGAAGGGTTATGAGATTAAGAAACGGTCTAATCTGTAGGATACATTATGTGCCCCTAAGCGTCTATTGGACCAAGTAAAAGGTCCATTGTCCATTTCTACATCAATGAGATTCAACAAGCTAATGATTCAGTGGAACTGCTCACTGTCATTTCCTAATCTGCGAGTACCACCCCTCTTTTCCTCCAGGCCAATTATCATATTGAAACCACCCAAAAGGATCCATCGATCATTGTTGATGTGATTAGAAATCCATTCTAAGTGATGGAGGAAGGCTTCCTTGTCTCCTGGGGTTGCAGGGTCGTAGAAATTCATGACAAAGTATGGCTTGTTCGAACCGATGAGTCTGAAGAAGGTTGTGATGGTCCATTTGGAAGTGAATAATCCTTCCATCAATATAGTGGCAGGGTTCCAGAGTATGACAAGCCCTCCTGCTGCATCTTTTGCATCAACTTCAACTAATTTATCTTGTTTCCAACATTTTGAAAGTATTTGAGAGTCCTCCTCTCCCACCCATTTAGTTTCTTGCAAGAGAAGAATGTTCGGTTGTTCCTTCATTATCCTTTCTCGGAGCAAGCATTTCTTGCTTCATGCATTGAGTCCCCTTATATTCCAAGATAACATCTTCATGAGGAAGGTGAGAGTTGGAGGGGAGGAAAGTTGTCTGAGATTAGGTGCATTTGGCCCGAGTTCACTAGGAAATTGCTGACATCTTGAATGAGTTGGTGCTTTGGTTTTTTGCCCCTTTTATTCTCTTCTTTGGTGGGTTTGCGTTGTTATTTTGAGCCTCCTTTTTGTATTCCTAGATTTGAGTTGGCCCGGGTCGATCCTCTCGCTGTAGATTTGAGGAAAAATTTGTGGAATTTTTGTAACTGATCTCGGGGTATGGTGTAGAGTTGTTGTTTTTGGTAGGCTTGTTCTAGGTGTACCATGTCTATTCCAGCCAGTTCTTGATCCTCCATATCTATGTCAGGGTCTCCTATTTCTAGTCCTAGATTCCCTGGAAGGGAGGTATTTGAGTGGTTATAGGGGTAGGGGGGTTGAGGTTTGAATTAACCTAGACTTGCTTTGGGGCTATGGGAATTGTCACGGGGACAGAGGGATTGATGGGATTTTATAACAGATTCTGAAGGGCTTTGAAAGAGTTACTAGTTGAGGGTCCATAGGGGGCTTATGGAGGCACTTTTTTGGCCAGATGCCTGTGGTGCCCTGTGACTTGGGTGAAACCGTCCTTGATTTTGTTAGGATTCTTAGGGTTTGATTTGCTGGAATTATTTAAGGGGAAATCATAGAAGAGATGGACATGTTTGTGGAATTTTCGACAACGGAAGGGGATATGCTCATAATCTAAGGTTTGGGACCATTCTTCATCCCGGTAATCCAAGTTTATGGCTCCGGGTAGTGGTTTGGAGATATTTAAGTAGAAACAAATACGTGCATAAGCAGTGTACCTTTGTTGTTTTTTTGCCTCCGAAGCTTTGACATATATGCCAATTGTGTTGCCAATACTTGCTAGTATTTCCTCCAGCCATAACTCTTTAGGTAACGAGTATAGTCGCAACCAAACCGGTGCATGTGTGAAGTCCTCCTTCTCTGGGCTGAAATTTTCCATCCAGAAACAAAGGAAAAGACCTTCCGAGTTGTAAAAGTACGACCCTCCTTCAAAGATCCAGTTTATGTCCTCTAGGTTATGCAGGATGATAGTGAAGAATCCCTTTGATCCGAGCTGAAGATTGTAGTGACCTTTGGGCTTCCACCAATGCTGAATCCATTTAACTAAATCTTTTTTTGATGGCCATAGTCCTAGAAATTTTCCTATCAGGGCGAAATCCTTCATGTATTGTTTATTATCTTCTATTCTTGGAGAGTTGATAGTATATTTGGGGGTGACAGGAGCCTGCAGAATGCATTTTATAGGTTCCCAGGTGCGAGCTTCTTTTGGATGGTTTGTTTCAGGTTCAATCTCCATAGGTTTTTCCTTTGGCATCTCATCCTCCTAGAGGATGTTTTCCAGTTCCGCTGGAAGCTCAAAGGGTGATCATTTGAAATTCTTAAAGCTGATCTCAGGGGTGATGACGAAACTATAAGAGGGGCTAGAAGGCCCCCCTTCCTTGACCTCCATGGCCGTAATAGGAACTCAGGGTGGCGCGCGTAGAGGGGCTCGATGTTGAAACCCTAACAGAGCAGTGATTGAACAAAAACAAAACAAAACAGACTATGATTGTTTTAAAAGGAAGTGTATATGTATTAATTCACACAGAGATCAAGATCGAGGTTATATTTTTGGTGTTGATTGTTGTTGTTGATTCAAGATTGTGTCAATGATATGATTGAAGACCTATGTATATGGTTGGTTCATCGTGCATGCTCTTAAGTCTGTCCATCATTTAAAAGGAACCTGTGGGTAATTAAATCGAGCCTGATTTTTATTAGATTACAATGACTGTTGATTGTTTATCCTGGGTGTATTATGGTTGATTACCAAGGATAAATGTTGGGCTTTGACAAAAAATATTGTTGTGCATGTTTTGTTTGTTTTAAAAAGGAAAGAGATCAACATTAGAGCATACAATACTGTTGAATTGGAAATGTTTGCATAAGTTATAATACACATACTATTATAAATTTCTGGGAAATTAAATTTTTATTGAGATAGCAAGCAGTTTGTATGAAATTGAGGAACAATGAATGTTTTGGTCTTGGAAATGGATGCTCTTTGGATTAAATTTGAAACATAGTTATGATAGTTGATTGATTTAATTTATTTTATGAACAATATCCATCTACTTCCCTCTCATTTTCTCACTTTTTACCTCATTATAATTCCCCTCATGATCCCAAATCCATTTTGCACGCCCTGTTCACTAAAATTAAATTAAAACTATGTATGACAATGATAAAAAAATAACATAGAGATAGATGACAATTGATATGTTTTGATATTATTGCACAGTCAGTTATTTAATCAATTGTCGAGAAATAATCGTGTTCTTACTCCTGATCATGATATCACTTTTTCGTTCAATACAATTCCCTCAGATATCCGTGAACCCTTTTTCACCCCCTGCTCATTTGACAATTATTAGATAAATTTTATGGATTGGATTGCATGGGCTTGATGTGATTGCTGAGCCAAACTTTGTTTCATATTAAGAGAATTCCATGTATGGTATGTTTAAGAGCTAGTTGCTAATAATTGTTGCATACATGATGAGCTTCTTCAATAGAGGAAGTCATGGTAGAAACAATAGGGGCAAAGGAAATTGGAACAGAGGGCCTAGAAGGCCCAAATTCTCAATACATTTCGATGCAGATCCTCAAGAGTTAAACCATCTCTTTCAAGTTGTATTTTTCAATTGGATTGGACAAAGTATAGTCCATCCTAGAACAGAGAGGCCTCCCTTCCATCCCCAACATGTTCCTGGTATCCGTGTGCCGCCTCATGTTTCTTTGCAACCTGAATTTCCCGAGAAAGACAGATGGTAGGAGATTGTTCACCCAACAGTCTCCTACCATCGTGGCTTGCCAAATTTGTCTTTACCTCCTCCTCCTCCACCTGTTAACCCAAATGTTCAGATTTCCCCTACGCACTCACCTATACAATCCTCCCACACAAGAAAAAGAATCAAAACCGAATCCCACCACATGCATGACAAAGGAATTTTTTTTGTTGCCCCCTCCTCTCCTTCAAGTGATTCAACCAAGTTAGTATCATCTCGTATGCAGTTGAGAGATGATTGTTCCCATGTCATCAATGAGATCAAGCCTCAAGGTTCGACCCAACCTAAGGCTATCCAGGGAAGTCAAAAGGGGATAGAAACAACAAAGGAACAATTGCCTCTCAAAGTTGCAAATACAGTTTTTGATTATGTTTTATTATTGATTTATTGAGGACAATGGACTGTTGAAAGTTTTGGACAACAAACTATTTTTGGATATTGTGAATATTTACATGTTTTGATATAATTTGAAATAGCTCTGATATTTAAATTTCAAATTATGGAAATGATTATGGGAGCCACAAGGAGGGGTGTGTTTGATTGATTGTCTAATTATGTTTATTTTTGTTAAGAAATTAAAGGGAGTCACAAGGGGTCTCACCTACTAGTTATTATTTAATAGAAGACCCTTATTATTATTATTATTAATTCTTCCCCTAAACTAAAAGTTAGTTGAGTTTTAGTTAACTTAACTAAATGAGGTAGTTGAACTACTTCAACTAATTTGGAATACATAAAATCCAAATGAGAAGGAATAATAAGAGTAGAATAGAAGGAGAAAACATACTAAGGTTTGCTCTTGAGTTTTATTGAGATAGTTCAGTTTTCATTCATTCTTCAATTCATTAAAATCCTAATTCTCTTTTATGACAACATGGTCCTATTGTAGACAACAAGGTTCAAGGCTGAACCATATCATTCAGATGCTTATTTTAGAGGTGTTGATCCATCTTTGATAGTCTGTGTAGACTTGTCTGTTTATGAATTAAATTTCATGGTTGATAAAGGATATTGTGCAAAGTCAAGTGGGAGCAGTCTGTGGCAAGTTGATCTAGATTTTAAAGTTTAGTTTTTACTTATTGTCAGAGTCTTTTTGTATGGTTTTCATCGTGGATATCTAAGTTTGACCTTGGTCCATGCCCCCACAAGGATTTTTGTAAAGAGACCAATTCTTTTGATTTCTTGGAATGAAATAAAGCGATTGCTATTCCGTCTCATCTGTGTTAATATGTGACTTGGTATTTTTTCTTTTGATCTCCACAGTTACTTTTGCGATCTTCTATATTCAACAAATTATATAAAAATGTTATATTTTGCAGAAAACTTTTATTTAAAAAAATCAGCCTAAGCCCTTGTAACTAATACTTGTGGATTGGGAAACACTTTTTGAGGCTATAAACATAGGGTAATATTCCCGGCTATCTTGCCTTAGACAAGTAAGATTCGAAAATGCTTGAGTAAGATAAAGTCATATCTTTTCCTCAACGTTTATTTGGCAACCATACTGGGAAGATCTTCCATATCTCTCTGGTTGATTTTATGCTTGATTATCATTAAATATATTTATATTTATGATATTGATCCTTTGACTGTTTCTTTTCTTCATGCATGTACTTGTTGCAAGGCAACCCAATATTGAACCCGGTCTTAAAGATCAGACTAGCATTGATTTAACCTTGTTTAATACCATCTTAGGAACCACTAATACCCAGGTTGAGCTTGAACGCTCATGGGTAGTGATTGAATAAGACATAAGTGTCCGAGAACATTGGGAAGCTAGGCAAAGACAACCTAGGAATCAACCATAGCTTTCTTTTTCATACAGTTTTGATCTTCTTTTAATGTCCTTAGATCCTCGCATCTCTAGGGGAAGAAGAGTTTTATCACCTAAGACTAATCCTATTGCTGAAATAGGAAGAAAAAATGTTGTTTTATCAACCCAAAAAATTACTCTAAGGAGAAATTTGTCCGATTCAACCAGTTCATCTTTCTCTCCCTTACCTATGGTGCACAATATGGCATCTAGTGGTGGCTCTGGTGGCACTGGAGGTGTTTCTTCATCTCAACCTTTAGCCTCGTCAGTGATTGGTAGTTTATATAGTCACCAAGTCCCTGTTCAATCTACTACAAACCCTTCCAAAGTCATTAAAAAGTTTGGGATTTTTCAGTTTGAAGAAGATGCTACAACTACTATGTGGCATGTTTCCTCCCCTCTTAACCTAGCAGCTGCTACTCGTCCACCTCCTAAATTCAAAAAGAATCTCCCTAGGTTTTCAAGGAATAACACGGTCACTACGAATGAACACTTGGTGCCATTTTTTAATGCCTGCCACAACATAGGAGCCAATGACAATGAAACTTGTATGCACTTATTTGTTAATTCTATGGAAGGGAAGGATGCAACCGATTTCTTTGGCCGTCCTCCCAAGATTATTTCTACTTGGGAGGAGTTAGTGTATTGGTTCAAGTCTACCTACGGGTAGTCCAAAATCCTAGTTGAGCAGTTACGAGAATACAATAACATTGCTTATAAGGACAATGAAACTATCAAGTCTTTCAACTTGCGTTTCACCAAATTATATATCCAAATCCATGAACTCATTCACCCTCAGAACCAAGCCACTTTCATGCATTACTATAATGATTTACATCCCCCCTACAATCATAGGCTTGAAAAAAAGGCCATTTATAACCTTGGTTCCGCTCTGCATACTTGTTTAGAGTATGAAGAACAACTTGAAAGAACATGTCTTCCTAAGGGAGATTCAATTACATATACATACATGTTCACCCTATTACAACTTGTAAAATACATGAATAATCGAATGATAGAGTATGAGTGGAAAGGAAATTTCCCTTCACTTGCCCCTGGGGCTTCATCTTCTTCTTCACCACCCTTTAGAAATCCTAATGAAAATAATTTTCAGCCTAAAGCAATCATGCCTCGTAGCTGGTGTAACTTTTGCGAGGAACACCACGAGGAAAGTACTTGTGAGGTAAAGAAGAGTGCTAAAGACAAAATCTTTGGTAAAATACTTGAAACTACTATTGTTGTCCTAGACTTTGCGGAGCCAGAGGATGTTATGATCATAAATACTAGGAATACATCCTATGCTCCAAAAGGTAAATATGATCCTCCTTGCACTTCTTCTAGCCCTAGATCATCTTCACCAGTTGCTATTGTTCAGGTTTCTAAATATCCTGTCAGTCAAGGAAATACCTCCCCTCTTCCCTCTTCCAAATACAACATTGTCAATCAATTGGACAATATTAAAGTTGATGCTAACCTCCTAGACATGGTTGTCGCCCCTGAGCAACAAAATCATCTGAAAATTTTTGTGGAAGTAAAAGTTTCCATTGTAGCCAACCTCTCTGAAGAGGTAGATGAAGAGGATTCATTTGTAAATAAAGTAGGTGTACATAACTTTAGACACCCTATAAAAAAAACCCCATTTTTTTATTTTATTTCTGTAAAGGTTATGGACAAAATAGCCCATTGTTGTCTCATTGACGGTGGTCCGGGCCCAAGTGTAATGTCAAATATTATTATGGAAGAGCTAGGCTTGTCTTGTACAAATAAAAATACCAAAAGCATGCTCTCTTATAATAGTCTACAACGAATGAACATAGGTGAAATCAAGGGCGTGACCTTGGTTTTGTGCACGAATCTTGAAATAAGGACAACCCTTAATGTTTAGGTAATTGATATGCCAGTGAGTAATTACTCTATCATCTTAGGAAGATATTGACAAGTTTTGATGGGTGGATACCTCTCACTCGACATGACACAGTTATCCATTCCTAGGAATGGTAAAAACATCATAGTCCTAAGAGAGGGGAGAATTTCACCTTACATAGAAAGCGTCCCACAACCTAATGTGAATTATATCTAGGAGGACCTAGGAGTGTATTCCATCCTTGCAGATGAGGACAACAGTACCTTGGAACAAATTGACTTAGAGGATGGGATGTGGCATATGCACTTTGATGGTTCATGCTCCAATGAAGGAAACATATATGGTATTATCTTATACTCTCTTGTGGGTAAAATTCATAACTTTTCCTATAAGTTAGAGTTTTATTGCACAAACAATGTCACTGAATTTGAAGCGTTACTGCTAGGCATTGAAAATGCCTATAATCTAGGTTGTGGTCACCTTACAGTTTTGGGGGATTCCGAACTTGCTGTAAAACTTGTACATAAGATATACTCTCCTAGTAACAAGTTAATGAAACGTTACACCCAAACTATTTGGGCACTTATCTCAAACTTGCTATATTTCAACATCACTCATGTTAAAAGAGAATTGAACTCAATGGATGTCAGGTTAGCTGTTTTTGCAGCCGCTCCTACTCGACAGCTTCTGCCACAAAGACCTGATTGTACCTTTCAATCTCTGTATTGTCTACACGTTCCTGACAATGTAGATGCATGGAAGGTCTTCCCTAGTGATGACTAGTGATGAGAGAATATGTGCTTTCATCCAAAATGAACCTTATAAGCCTAAGGAAATTATATCAATGGAGGATAACAAAATTCATAAGGGCTTGACTCCTCTAGGAAGTTCATTTTCATCGAGCGATGTAGGAAACAAAGAAAAACATAAAGAGGAGGATTCGAAAAGGAAAGTGGGTGAAATCATTTCCTTGAAATTTGGAACACCCGAGTATCCGAAGAATGTTAAAATAGGTGCCCAATGTTTTGATGAAGAAAAATTGGAGTTCGCTAAGCTTCTTGGTGAATTTCAAGATGTTTTTGCTTGGTCTTATGAGGATCTTCGTGGTTTTGATCCAGTTCTTAGAAATCATGCCATTTCTATCAAGGAGGGTATAAAACCAGTTAGGCAAAAACAAAGACCCATTAAGCCTGACTGGAAGCAACTATTTGAAAGGATTTGGAAAAACTCTTGAAGGCTGGGATAATTTTCCCAGTTAAGTATTATAAGTGGGTTTCCAATTTGGTTCTCGTTCAGAAAAGAACTGGTTAGATCAGAATATGCGTGAATTTTTATGCATTGAATAGGTCTAGTATAAAATATCACTTTCCTCTCCCTAATATGGAAATGATTTTGCAACAAGTTGTAGGGTCACAGATGATGTCCTTACTTGACGATTTTTCTAGTTACAATCAAATCAAGGTAAAAAGGATAGATAAATATAAAACCACTTTTATTACTCGCTGGAGAACTTTCGCTTATGAACGTATGCCTTTTGGATTATCTAATGAAGGTGCCACTTTTCAAAGAGATATGAAAATAGCTTTTGACGATTTGATTGACAAAATTATTGAGATTTATCTTGATGACTTAACTATGTATTCTAAAAACCGATCAGATCAATTTGGTCATCTTAATAGGGTTCTCATGCGATGCAGGAAATTTGGCATTTCTTTAAATCCTTCTAAGTCTATTTTCGACGTTACCAAGGGCAAGATCCTTGGACACATTGTCTCCAATTCAAGA
Source organism: Picea engelmannii (assembly GCA_009831015.1). Lineage (NCBI taxonomy): Eukaryota > Viridiplantae > Streptophyta > Pinopsida > Pinales > Pinaceae > Picea > Picea engelmannii. The sequence continues at coordinate 579,385 of ML781616.1, read as the reverse complement.
ATAAGTATAGATCCTAAAAGGATTGCTGCTATCCTAAATATTCTTGCTCCTACATCCAAGAAGGAGGTTCAAGCCTTTATGGGGGTTATTAACTTTGTCTGTATGTTTGTTCTTGATTTTGATGTAATGGTAAAGCCAATTCACAATATTCTTAAGAAATATCACTCCTTTTCTTGGACAGATGATGTCGAAAATATTTTTGTAGGGATCAAAAAGGAAATCAGTTCCACACCAGTTTTGGCGAAGCCAGATTTTGAGAAAGAATTTATGATATATACTAATGCCACATAGGAAGCGATTTCTGCTATCCTCATGTAATGTGATGACCAAGTAAATGAAAAACCAGTGGCTTACATGAGTCAAAGTTTGTCAGATAATGAGTTTAAATATTATTTTATTGAAAATCATGCTTTTGCTCTTGTTAAGGATGTTGAAAAGTTTCACCACTTCATCTTAGGTAAGCACATGCTGGTAAAAGTCCCTTTACCTGCTGTCAAGTTTTTACTCTCACAGACTTATCTTTCAAGGAAGCTTGCACATTGGCTTGCCAAGATCTAGGATCATGATTTAACTATTGTGACTTCTAACACCATCAAGGGATGTGGCTTATCCCTTCACTTAGCTGAGCATGCTGAAACTAGTGAAGAAATTGATGAGAAAGATAACTCTCTATCAACACTGTTTTACATTGACAATCAATTCCTTCCCATGTCTGATCATCCTCGGTATAAAGATATAGTTTATTAATTGCAAAATCAAAGATGTCTAGATAACTTAGATACCCATCAAAGAAGAAGGCTCCGTCACGAATCAACTAGATACGTCATTATAGGAGACTTCTCATTTAGGAGATCTGTCGATGGTATGTTACTTCACTGCGTGAACAATGAGGAAGCACATAAATTGTTACAAAAGATTCATGGTTCTTCAAATTATGTTATTCATGTAGGAGGTCACTTTTCTACTAAAACCATTGCTTTTAAGATTATCAAGAAAGGGTATTATTGGCCTTCAATCTTTCGTGATTCTTATGTTTTTTCAAGATCTTGTGACAAGTGCCAGAAGTTTGTTGGGAAAGAAGGCCTTTTAGCCATGCCTTTACAACATATCCTCCTTGAATTTCCTTTTTCAAAATGGGGTTTGGATTTCATTGGTCCTACTAATCCTTTGTCTTCAGCATGACAAGTCTTTATCTTGAAAACCACATAATATTTTACGAAATGGACTAAAGTTGTCCCACTTAAGAATTTGCAGGATGAGAAGGTGATTTATTTTCTTGAAACTAATATTTTTTCTAGATTTGATCTTCCTTTGGAAATTATTATAGACAATGGTACCATTTTTATTTCTACTAAGTTGACCCAATTTTTATCTAAGTTGGGGGTTAAACATTTTACCTCATCAGCTTATTATCCCCAAGGTAATGGACAAGCCAAGTGTACACAAAATAATATGGTAAAAATTATCAAGAGGCTCATTGAAGATAAGCCTCACCAATGGCACACTCTCCTCACTTACGCCCTTTGGGCAGATCGCACTACCACCAAGGTGAGTACTAGTTGCACTCCTTTCCAACTTGTTTATGGGCAATAAGCCATTCTTCCTACCAATTTGGAACTATCCTCTTTAAGTTTAATGCTACAGGTTGAAGAATTAAATTCTTCTGATGTTTCTCAAAGAATGAATGCACTTTTGGCTTTAGAGGAGCAAAGGACGTTTGCGTTGGATAATATGAAGAGAAGACAACATACCGTTAAAATATATTTCAACAAAAGTGTCAAGGCTGTCAAATTTAAAGTTAATGAGAAAGTACTACTGTAGGATTCAAATCATGCTGATAGAGGAAGGCATTCAAAGTTCGAAAAATTATGGCTGGGTCCTTTTAAGATCTCTTTTGTCCTGGGCACAAATTCTTACATCCTAAAGGACTTACAAGAGCAATTGTTTTCCTATAGCACTCATGGTTCCCACTTAAAACATTACGTGGAACCAACTTGAAAAGTTTAACGCTGTATGGAATGTTTTATGTATTATAGTTGTTTTAATTGCTTCGATTTTACATTTCTGTTATTTCAATTCTGTTGTTTCATTTCTTGCTATTTGGTTTCTTTTGACTTCATTTCTTGTCAAAATAAAATTTTGGATCAGTTTTTCCACAACAACGCTATTATGCAAAGTATTGTTAATCAATAACAATCGAGTTACACAATTTTCATGATGTTCCCCTCGAAAGCATCGTTGAAATTGTTATCTCCTTCCACTGCTATTTTAGAAGATAGTTGGTTTTATCCCTCTTATGCTTTCCTTTTCTTCCATCCATTTCAAGATTCAAAAGACCATTTCAGAAAATGTTTCTCCTTGAAGTCAAGAATTCTTTACTGTGATTAATTGAATGATTATGCTTACAGGGATAAACCCCCTCATACTTAACACTTTCCATGGGTTATTCCCAAATTCTTGGTCATTTTCCCCTTAAATATGCTCACTTCCCCCTGTTGCATAATCATTCTGATGTATATCTCCTTGATCTGATGTTACTGGTCTGCAAAACTAAACATTCTGAGTTCTTAATCTGTTAGAAATAGATTTCCTTATGGAGTCGCTAGTTTGTTGACGATTAAAATCGCGACGATGAATTCCACCCGCAAAGGATTGCTAAAGCGTTATTATTTAATTATGATAATAATATAATACTAGTAGGTGGGACCCACTTGTAGACTATAGGTGCAATGATAGACATATTGCATTTATATGTTGCTGCTGTTATGATGTTGCTTACATAGTTCTATACAGTTGATGCTGCAGTATTGGTTTCATTCGATGTGATAAATGGGTGGTTGATGCATTATGTTGTTGGTATTTACCTGCGATACAGAACAGTCCCATGGGTATGAGAATCATGTTGTTTGTAGGTGCTATGTTATGTTATGTTATAACCTTGATTACTAAGCCATATATAGTTTATGCAAAGGATAATTAAATGGGAGCTAGCTCGAAAAAAAAAGAAAGGAACTATGTGTTAATCCTAGGTGTTGTAGGAAAATCTCCCTGCGGACAGGTAGATCACCTCTAAGGCTTGACCTTAACCCTAGACAGAAAAATGCTTAACGTGGACACTGACTTCCTTTCAAATCTATCTAAACTAATGCATGAGAAGGGAGGATAACAGAAGTACCTTTCAATCGACGTTTGTCCCTGCACGCTCTGAGTCGCGCTCCAATCTTTTTCTCCTCGCTGAGGTCTGTAGAAAAAACAAGATACGACCACTTCCTAATCTATTGACATTAGCTTGAAAACAGATCTATCACTAAATGATAAGTTCATGTAACATTGGACACAAACTAGAAAGAAACAGGCCAAGCATGTCATATTAATGAGAATAACGACAGTAGTACTTACAATCGTAGATGCGAATGCGACAACTTTGTCAAGTCCTCTTCGTCTAACCCTTGCCTGAAAGATCCACAACCTGGATAACAACAACTTCAAATCAAGAGTTATTTGATTCCAGTGGATCAGTTCTTGATCTTCAAATCAGTTATATGAGGTGTCATAAGTTCCTTCTTAGCGTCGTTATCACGACATCATGTCTGAACATTGTCTGCGACACTTGCAAAAGTTGTAGGGAAGATGCGACACTTACGACGACTGATAGGGACAATGCGACACTTATCCATCTGAGCAATTTTGACGTGTAACAGAATGCCCCCCAAAGTATGAAGTTAGAAGATGTGAACTGATGACTGAAATGCTTTGTAGATGCTCAAGCAAGGGTATAGACTCGGAGAACCTGACGAAAGCTGCACACAAACATCCAACAAATACCATGACATATTTCAAAACCCAAGGCAGGCATACCTATGCTTGGGTGATTAAGATTTTAGATATGGCCGCCATAGTATACACTGCGGATCCATAATCGTATTGGTAACAACAAGGTATAGCCACCAAAGATACAATGTGGATCTATACTTTGATGACTCAGACTGATCGTAGCTACGAAGAATACACAGTGGATCTACGAAATGACAAGACATAACCACAACCAATACAAAGTGGATCTATGTAACAATGGACGTGTTTCGTGCCCAGAACTCCTCTGCAACCTGGGTGAAACATATAGCAAGGTGAATTACTCAACCCAAGGTCTTCTAACCAATCCCTACGTGATACGATTCGAACCATGTGAATAGATGTCTTGGTGTCGAACATGGCAGAAACCACTTGATTATCGGTCAATGAGGTAAACCGTTAACAAGTGCGAGGGAGATCACCATTAATGTCAATGATTCCTAAGGTATCTTAGTACATCCCATCGAACGTGAATAGATGAGCTGAAGTCGAACATTCGTGGAATCATTCGATCAGAGGTCAATGATGTAAACCCACTGTCGAACGTGAGGAGGCCTGCCATTGAGACATGCAGGTCCCAAAGTACTGATTAGTTTCTAAGTCCGACTCCCGGATAATGTGTTGAAGTCGACAGGAATAGACTCATCGAGGGAGGGCCTTGATGTATCCCCCATCAACGACATGAAACCGACATAGCGATGTAATTGGTGGATCGAAAGAACATGGACTAACACGGGTTTTGAGACTAGATATTTGGGATGGTTGACTCTCGGAGTGGATACTTCCCTTGAACACTGAGGCATGACAGCAAAACATGGCGTGGACCAAAACTGCGCAATGGATACTATGACTTGCGTCGGGCGACCCAAAGGAGTGAAAGGAAACTCAAAGGATTGGCTCAGTGCAGAGGTTCAGCAGATTATGATATGTGCAAAGTGACAAAGTGCCGTGTCCAAGGGTGACTCTAAGAAGTGCTAGATGGTGTTCTCAAGAGACTGCTTGGCTTGCTCCTTTCCATTTCCCCCCCATCCAGATAGATGAGTACCTCTTTTTAATTTAACGAGCATGAGGAGGATAACACATGCTCGATATAACTCACCTTCGGTAAGTTCCTCTTCCCTTGTTTAATGAACTGGAAGAAGTAAGAGTTCGTTCCCATATGGGCTTGTCGATGTGTGTTTTAACGAGCCCAAAGACAGAAAGCTCGAAGGTTTTTCAGGATTATAGAGTTTGGAAAAACACTTAAAAGAGAACTCTCTCAGTTCCTTTTTCGTACAATAGTCCATCGAGACCGAAAAGGGTTAAATTATCGCTCGAAAGACGCCCTTTCTAACCTTTTAACGAG
>ML781616.1:538598-563708 GCA_009831015.1 Picea engelmannii | reverse complement strand
ATATGCTCAATCAATTATGAAGATATATTTATTGTTTGCGTATGGATGATGATCGATACAATCACAATGCTTATCTTTGCTAATTATCTTCTTGGTATGAATGAAAACCAAACTAGCATAAGCAAAAATCACGCAAAAAACACACCCTTCATAGCAATCAAATGAAAAACGAAAGAAAGGAAGAAATCAAAGAAAAACAAACTTCACACCCAAAAAACAAGAGTTGAAGAACAAATGACCTTGACTGAAAACAAGATAAATAGGTCTGTAGACCTTTGATGACCTTTACCAGGGTTTTTGCTCAATTGAAGAGAAGAGAAAAGCAATGCATAGGTTCCAAGCTTTACCCAACAAAAACTCAGTGAAAAAAAATGGTGAAGAAGGCTAAAAGATCCAATCAACAAGGTGTTTATTCCTCAAAAATATAGATGTCAATGCTAAAAGGGAAGACAAATTGACTCACTAGATCACTCAGCAGAAGAGCCACAGAGGCAAACCCTGAAAAATGCAATTGTGGAGGGTTTTTTGGCCAAAAGGGGGCTGGCACTCTGTTGCCAAGGGAAAAGAGAGCTATAGCGCTCTGTGTAAGGCTGCTAAAAGTGTTGGCGCTCCGATAACACTAGGTCAGGGGCGCCAGGGTCTAAAAGTCCCAGAAATGTCAAGAAATTTCAAAAACTGAGATCTGAGCTTAACAAATATGCTGAATGTAACAAGGTAAGGAGCCAATCAACTCATGAAACTAACCAAAGAGGGGTAAACCAGGTCTGAAACAATCAAGGGACAGAACAAGGTCAATGAGGAGAAAAATCAAAACAAGAGGTTGCGATTCAAGGCTATCTCCCCAACGGAGTTGCCAGTTTCTGTTGTAGGAAAATCTCCCTGCGGACAAGTAGATCACCTCTAAGGCTTGACCTTAACCCTAGACAGAAAAATGATTAACTTGGACACTGACTTCCTTTCAAATCTATCTAAACTAATGCATGAGAAGGGAGGACAACATAAGTACCTTTCAATCGACGTTTGTCCTTGCACGCTCCGAGTCTCGCTCCAATCTTTTGCTCCTCGCTGAGGTCTGGAGACAAAACAAGATACGACCTCTTCCTACTCTATTGACATTAGCTTGAAAATAGATCTATCACTAAATGATAAGTTCATGTAACATCGGACACAAACTAGAAAGAAACATGCCAAGCATGTCATATTAATGAGAATAACGACAGCAGTACTTACAATCGTAGATGCGAATGCGACAGCTTTGTCAAGTCCTCTTCGTCTAACCCTTGCCTGAAAGATCCACAACCTGGATAACAACAACTTCACTGATCACTTTCCTTTGGCTGACTGTCAGCTTCCTCCAAGATCATAAGTTTCATATGTTCAGTTCTTCCCCTTTTCCACCATCATAGAGCCTGTTTATATAGGTTGGGAGGGGCCTAACCTCTTGAGTTATGTTTAGAACCAGTTAAGAACCATCTCCTTGGATCAGGGATCTTTTGATGAAACCAAGAATTCGAGCACAACTGCCTTCTAATCTCGAATGATCTCCTCCTCATTCGACTCAACGGGCTAACAATTGACCCAGAATAGGGAGCGCTCCCCCAAAAGGGGTATCAGAGCATTGTAGCGCTCCTGGTGTGCCTTGGAAAAGCGCCAGCGCTCTTAAGGTGAGAAACGCTCCTCCAGAAGGGCCTAAAGGGCATTATAACGCTCCTTGAATCATAGCAGAGGAGCGCCAGTGCTTTTGTAGCTATAGTAGGGGAGCGTTCCCCCTCCAAATCAATGTTTCAGGGCCTCTTTCAGGTGTCAAGAGTTATTTGATTCTAGTGGATCAGTTCTTGATCTTCAAATCAGTTATATGAGGTGTCATAAGTGCCTTCTTAGCATCGTTATCACAACATCATGTCTGAACATTGTCTGCGACACTAATAATCAACTTGCGACACTTACGACGACTGATATGGACAATGCGACACTTATCCATCTAAGCAATTTTGACGTGTAACACTAGGTCCATGGTAAAAGACTACATATAATCTTCAATTGAATGTATAAATGGATACAAGTGTTGGACCTAGATTTTATGCTATGTGTTTTGATTGAAGGGCTATGCAATTTTTATTAAAAGTTGAATGGAGGCACATATAGTAACGTTGATATGTGATTATTGTATGGAGTTATGGAAAGAGGTTAATGAATAAGATATGATATATCTCGGGTGGCGCACTATGCAATAGATATGGTATTAGATCTTACGATGGATATGGCATTGGTTATAAGGTTTGATTTTAATGGTGGATTATATGTTAGTGGGCCGGCTCTTACATGGAATTGAATGGGGCCAGGTGAGGAAGCGACGTGCATTTACTACACGTCACTCAAAACCTCCCTATTGCCCATCACCCTAGCATTGTTGCTTTGTTGGTTGTGGAAGCTCCATGATTTCAGGTTTCAGAAGGGAAAACTCGACCAACTCGACATTTAAGCGATTTTCTCACAGGTATGGCTCTTTTCCTTCCATCCATGATGGACTCTCTATATTATGAATCAAATGGTGGCTAAGGATTTGCATGGGTTCTGTGTTTTCTTGAGTTTTTCGAATGTGTGTCAATATGGTGTTATGGCTTCTTTGTGATGATTGCGAAATGTTGGTATTCGTAAGAAGATTAATGGGTATTATTGTTTATAAATTTTGTGCATCAATTATTTGCTCGGTCATATTGGTTTTGTATGATGGTTCTCTGTGGAATAATGGTGGCAGTGGTGCAATGGGCTCTGAGTTTTATGGTTGAGGAGTTTTAACCACATTTCTGTGTATCAGTGGTTGTCAACTCGTTTCCCTCTCGGTCGTTGTTGTAATCTTTGTCCAATTGCAAAGCAACTGTCAACAATTGGTGTGTTTCCTTTGTCTAATCCTTGAGATGTTGTTAATGGCCCATTCTTTACTGTGGTTTCACTAAAATCTTTCCACAGTCCATCTTGGTTGGCCCAAAATGTTTGATATGTTGGATTACTGAGAGGGGGGGTGAATCAGTAATAGAGCAATCTAGTCCTTTTTAACCATATAATCCAAGTGTTATATCAATGTAGCATTATCATCCAATAACTGCAGAGTAAATAAGCAATGAAAAAATTAACAATCATAGACATACACAATACACCAGTGTTTTACGTGGAAACCCAAAGTGGGAGAAAACCACTAAATTCTTTTTCTTATATGTCTCGAAGAATTACATTCATTGGAAGAACCAACTTCCTTTGTTTTGCAGTTGCAATTGGAAGGAGGATCCAAACCCCTAGTTTCTCAGGATACAACTTGAGGGAAGCTCCAACTCCCCAATTCTCTGGCTACAACTAGAAGGAGGCTACAACCCCCTTTGTTCTCCATCTACAACTCCCTTTGTGGCTAAAACCACATGTCCTTGCCCCGTCCAACCACCCTGGCATATAAGTAGAATGATGAAACCATTGTCACAGTATCACTGTGAGATATACCACTGTACAACTGTATCAACTTGTACCACTAACCTGCATCCAACTTGTACAACTTCCCTGTAATCAATTTGTACCTGAAATGAACATGTATCAACAAAAATAAAACAGGTACGCGACCTGTAGTGCTGCAACACATGTATGTACACGCCCTATATGTTATGCAACCCGCGTATGTACATGACCAAACTATTATGCAACCCACGTATGTACGCAACCAAACTGTTATGCAGCCTGCATATGCCTTCTGAAAACTAGGGTTTCCTTTCTCTTGAAAACTTCTGACCTTCTGTGACTTCTTTCACATATATATGTAACCTGTCACTGTATCCAAACTGTATTTGTACCTTGTGCTCACATCCTCTTTACCCAAAATCTCTGTGTATCTCTCTAGTCATGTGCCATATAAATGCATGTAATCATAAACAAGTATAATATCCCTCACATGATCCAGACATCAAACCCTCTCTAGTATTCAACCTCTCAATACATCAACCACTTCACAAATAGAAGCTCTCAACCACGTACCATAAAAACCCTTAGCCATATGCCAAGAAATACAAGATGTGCCACAACTCTAAGAAGATGTATCAATGATAAATTATACCAACAATGTATTTTCTGTAGTTCTAACTTATACAAAATATCCCATGCAACCACTAGTCTTTCTAGGGAGAATCCTCAAATCTCCATAACCATTTCTCATGCATACATCAAAATCCAACTATTCATAGAAATAAGACATACCTTTTGAACCAATGGGTAGATCTGATGTATTGGAGCACAATAGACCTTTCTGGGATCTTGATATCATAATCTAGAACCTTTGCATCTTCATCTTCTCAAGTTTCCATGGATTTACCAACATGTAAACACCCTAATACATTGCCAGCCCGCGTACGTATGCACCCTAATACACTGTCAGCCTGTGTACGCTTCAATATGTATGCACCCTAATACACTGTCAACCCGCGTATGCCTCATAGAATAGGGTTTTTTTAGTATTCACTGTAATTCCAAGAATTTCGTCGTCAACCCTTCGTACTACCTCAAACTTTTGCAACTTTAGATGTATCAATGAGTACTTGAAATAAGCCTCACACAATAAAATATATTCAATATGTTCAAGTGTGATTAAATGAGAGAGTCTTGCCACTTATTTATACTTTCATGTAGCATCCCACTTTCCTTATTTTAGGGAGTTCTCCATTAACTTTATTATTTAAATAATTTCTTTTGCAAACACTTTGAATTTTTGGGGCTTCTAGATGACTCGTGAGGGTCCTCCAACTTCACATGGATATAAATCTCTAACCGTGAGGAGTTATGTGACGTTCCACATACCACTAGAAATGGAATGACAAGCAATATCCATCTAGGATAGTTTCACTAACATATTGAATGAAATTCATCTCATTATTCCACAATTAAGCATGGGTTCTATAACCATACTTCTAGGATAACTCAATCTACAAAGCATCTTCCCATGAGGGCTTTCACCACAAGGGGACCACTTTGGAGTTCATCCATTTGTACTTCTTATCAACCTTGACAAGACAATAATGAGTCATCTTTACATCAGACAAACTTGGGTCCATTACCCAAGGGTTGACATCAATGACAACCAACCTTAATCAACATGATAGAGGTCTATGTATGTATCGAATTGATACGAGTTGCCTCTTGGAAATTTTCCACAAAGAGTTTCCACACCCACTCCTCTCATCTCCGCTATAATGATGACTGTATGTTGTGAGGCCTCACTGTTGTTGCTGTCAAAAGTTATCGACCTCTTGGGTGTTCGAAGAGATATGGTCTCTCTGTGTTTTGAGTATCCTTCATTGTTTAAGTTAACCCTCGCTCCTCTCTGTAAAGTGTTAAAGGATTCTATTTGTGCCTTGGTTATCGAACTAGAATTGATTTATTCTCTACTTGGGCATTCACTTATGTTCTATCAAGAGCTCAGAGTTATAAGTCGAAGGACTGTGTTGTTTAAAAACGAGCACGACTCTATGTTTTTTTTAAAGATTATTTAGGGTTACTTCTCGATGGTAAATTCTTGAACATGGAAATGTTATGAGCCCTCTGTGTTCTTACCTATCTGCATTTAATTTTTAAAGGGACCGACTTGGAGTATGACTTGCTTATACCTTCCTCAAGTACCTTCTGGGGTTTGTCAAGTTTTGCATTGTCAGTTTAATGAATAGTGGAAATTTTAAAGGCACGTGCTCCCTCCCCTTGGTTGAATTACTATGTGTCCTCTCTGTGATGAATTCATTTGAACATGAAGAGAAGTAGGGTTACCTACAACCGAGAGCTTCCATTATATTCGATTATGTTCTTGATTAATGTGTTTAATCCTAACATGATTGCGATTGCATTTAAAGATAAGAAGACACCTGTGTGAGTGATTGTTTCACCAAGAACAATTATGGTTCTGTCAAAGTCTAACAGAGATTCCTGTGTGTCAAATTAGTTCTGTTCTCTGCATGCATATTATTGAAATCACCGTGCAGACTATGATTATTTTAAAAGGAAGTGTATACGTATTAATTCACATAGATATCAAGCTCGTGGTTATATTTTTGGTGTTGATTGTTGTTGTCGATTCAATATTGTGTCAATGATATGATTTAGACTTGTGTATATGGTTGGTTCATCGTGCATGCTCTTAAGTCTGTCCATGGTTTAAAAGGAACCCATGGGTAAATAAATCGGGCCCGGTTTTTATTAGATGATAGTGACTGTTGATTGTTTATCCCGGGTGTATTATGGTTGATTACCAAGGATAAATGTTGGGCATTGATAACAAATATTGTTGTGCATGTTTTGTTTGTTTTAAAAAGGAAAGAGATCAACATTAGAGCATACAATATTGTTGAATTGGAAATGTTTGCATAAGTTATAATACACAAAATGTTATAAATTTCAGGGGAATTAAATTGTTATTGATACAACAAACAGTTTGTATGAAATTGAGGAACAATGAATGTTTTGGTATTGGAAATGGATGCTCTTTGGATTAAATTTGAAACAAAGTTATGATAGTTGATTGATTTAATTTATTTTATGAACAATATCCATCTAATTCCATCTCATTTTCTCACTTTTTCACTCATTATAAATCCCCTCACGATCCCAAATCCATTTTGTACACCCTGTGCACTAAAATTAAATGAAAACTCTGTATGACAACGATAAAAAAATAACATAGAGATAGATGATAGCTGATATGTTTTGATATTATTGCACAGTCAGTTATTTGATTAATTATCGAGCAGTAATCATGTTCTTACTCCTGGTCATGATATCACTTTTTTCGCTCAATACAATTCCCTTATATATCCTTGAACCCTTTTTCACCCCCTGCTTATTTGACAATTATTAGATAAATTTTATGGATTGGATTGCATGGGCCTGATGTGATTGTTGAGACAAACTTTCTTTCATATTAAGAGAATGTCATGTATGGTCGGTTTAAGATCTAGTTGCTAATGATTGCTGCATACAATATGAGTTTCTTTAGCAGAGGAAGTCATGGTCGAAACAATAGGGGTAGAGAAAATTGGAATAGAGGGCTTAGAAGGCCCATATTCTCAATACATTTTGATGAAGATCCTCAAGAGTTAAACCATCTCCTTAAAGATGGATTTTTCAATTGGATTGGACAAGGGATAGTCCATCCTAGACCAGAGAGGCCTCCCTTCTAGCCCCAACATGTTCCTAGTATCCGTGTGGCCCCTCATGTTTCTTTGCAATCTGAAGTTCCCGAGAATGACAGATGGCAGGAGATTGTTCACCCAGCAGTATCCCACCATTGTGGCTGGACAAATTTGTCTTTACCTCCTCCTCCTCCACCTGTTAACCTAAAATGTTCAGATTTCCCCTGCACACTCACCTATACATTCCTCCCATGCAAACAAAAGACTCAAAACTGAAGCGCACCACATGCATGACAAAGGAAAAGCTGATGTTTCCCCCTCCTCTCCTTCAAGTGATTCAACCAAGTCAGTATCATCTCGTATCCACTTGAGAGATGTCTGTTCCCATGTCGTCAATGAGATCAAGCCTCAAGGTTCCAGCTAACCTAAGGCCAATTCAGGGAAGTCAAAAGGTGATAACAACAACAAAGGAAAAATTGCCTCTCAAAGTGGTAAATACAATTTTTGATTATGTTTTATTATTGATTTATTGAGGACAGTGGATTGCTGAAAGTTTTGGACAACAAACTATTTTTGGATATTGTGGATAATTACATGTTTTGATATAATTTGAAATATATCTAATATTTAAATTTCAAATTATGGAAATGATTACGGGAGCCACAAAGAGGGGTGTGTTTGATTGATTGTCTAGTTATGTTTATTTTTCTTAAGAAATTAAAGGGAGTCACAAGGGGTCCCACCTACTAGTTATTATTTAATAGAATATCCTTATTATTATTATTATTATCAATTCTTCCCATAAACTAAAAGTTAGTTGTGTTTTAGTTAATTTAACAAAATGAGGTAGTTGAACTACAACTAATTTGAAATGCATAAAAGCCAAATGACAAGGAAGAACACGAGGATAATAGAAGGAGAAAGCATACCAAGGTTTTCTCTTGAGTTTTATTGAGATAGTTCAGTTTTCATTCATTCTTCAATTCATTAAAATCTTAATTCTCTTTTATGACAATAGGGTCCTATTGTAGACAACAAGGTTCAAGGCTGAACCATATCATTCAAATGCATGTTTCAAAGGTGTTGATCTATCTTTTATAGTTTGTGTAGACTTGTCTATTTATGAATTAAATTTCATGTCTAATAAAGAATATTGTGCAGAGTCAAGTGGGCAGTACTCTGTGGCAAGCTGATCCATATTTTAAAGTTGAATTTTTACTTCTTGTTAGAGTCCTTTTGTATGGTTTTCATCGGGGATATCTAAGTTTGACCTTGGTCCATGCCCCCCACATGGATTTTTGTAAAGAGAACGATACTCTTGATTTCTTGGAATGAAATAAAGCGATTGTTATTCCGTCTCATCTGTTTTAATATGTGACTTGGTATTTTTGCTTTTGATCTCCACAGTTACTTTTGCAATCTATTATATTCAGAAAATTATATAAAAATGTTATATTTTGCAACAATCTTTTATTTAAAAAAATCAGCCTAAGCCCTTGTAACTAATACTTGTGGATTGGGAAACACTTTTTGAGGCTATAAACATAGGGTAATATGATCAACTATCTTTACTTAGCCAAGAAAGATTTGAAAATTCTTGAGTAAGATAAATTCATATCTTTTCCTCGACACCCAACAAGCAATGGTTTTGGATTCCAACAAGGTAAATCGATCCCTACAATACTTAGCTCTCCCAACAAACAAAATGACTTTCCCACAATGGTAAACTCAACCTCTTTTGACAGATAAATTTACCCAAACTTGAGACAACTCACCCAACCAAGGAAAACACCACAAACAACAAACAAACTCTTTGTCACCACAACAAGCCAAGAATCGACCTCCAATATAGAAAATCTCCCTCAACAAGTAGACTCAGCCTCCTCAAGCAAAAAATAATCTCTACACATGAAAAACCAATTGCCAAATGATGAGATACTTAACCATATTGAATCACAATGAAGGAATCTAGATGATCTCCTCCCTTTGACCAACTAGGGTGGATGGTCTCACCATTGAAACCAAATTTCCAAACACTTAGGGTTTTTGTCCCAAGAGCCAAAGCCACAAGAGCTCTCTCAATCTCATTTTAGAAAAATACAATATGCACAGTGAGAGAAAGGGTGCCCTCATTCTCCTTTTATCTCTGCGTTGACCCTTTTTTAGACCCTTTTACCCTTTTAATAAAGTAAAGTGACTTTATAAACTTTAAGTCACTTAAAACACCCCTTTTTTATAACTCTTTTTAATGCCGAAAAGTGATTGATTGGATTTAAAGACATTCCTGGACATTGGAAGTCCCTTTCTCACCATCCCAAGATTTATATTTTCTCGTCCCGATTCCAACAATCTATTACATGAAGGTATCCCCTCAGATAATATAATATGAATAATACCTTTAGTGTATTTAATTAAGGTATGCTCAATAATAACCCAAAATTACGGAAATTGTCAGAATTCCACAGAACCAAGAGTGAACTGTGCGGAAATGATCTTGATGATGAAATATGAAGAATGTAATAGCATGGGCCCTATATAAATCCTCCAAATTACATGAGCTCATTGTTAACCTTATTTTACTCCTTTGGTGAGGCCGACATAAACTCACAAGGTCACCTCTGACTATGGAGCAGGGGAATCCAAAAATGGGGACATTTCAATCCTCCCTTCCAAAATATTGTTTGTTCTCAAGAAGTTCCATCACAATCTGACACTTCATTGACTGAAACAGAATTAAACAAAAAATTATACCAGGGTCCCAAATCACCCTGGAAGATATGAAGCATCCTCCACTCAATGCGTGATCCAACAAGGTGCAGACATAAGAGGCCTCCTGAATATTGTCGCTAAGTAGAGAAACTCGATACTACAATAACTCAATCAAACCCTAAAATAACTACTATACTAGGGAACCAATCTCATGGAATCAAGAACTGGCTTGTGTCTCTGTGTCAGCTATTGAAGTATTTAGTATTGAAATCTGAGGGTCCCATGCTAACCTTAGAAAGGGACCACCATGTCGAAGTTGTGCCACTTTGATCATAACCATCTAACTTTCATGCTCAATTTGCATCCTCCTCTCCTGGAACTCCACGCCAACATACCTGTAAGGGATGAACTTACCACCATGAATAGTAGTTTGCATAGGCATCCAAGTGAAGTCACATCCTGCAAATCCATTGCCAGACTCAATATTGAATATCAGAAGAGGAAGTTTGTCTTGATCACTGGTAGTGACTCTGGGATGCTCATGGTCTATGAATATCTATCCACTAGATAGCTATATCACCTGGGTTTCCCCATACTTCGAAGAAACCATCGAGAAGTTCATGAACTGGTCAATCATTGCATACATAATATCTTCCCACTATACTCTTGGTACACCTGTGATGCAATTTGTCAATATGATCTCCCACTCTCGCCCATACATGGTCAAGGACTGTATCAATCCTGTGGGATGAGTGTGCTTCGAACTGCTCTGCTACCAAGTCATATACTCCCCTATATTCCCCCCTACATCATTCGTGAATACCCTCCTCTCTCAAGCATGTATAGATGATATGAAACACTCTCTACTCATAGAACCAATCCGCAAGGTGCTAACACAAGAGTTCCCATGACTGCCTTTGATAAGCGAGGAAATCATAAGCTACACAAAATCTGTCAAATCATCAGAAGGCCACTCCTCCAAGCACCCAATCATAAGCATCTCAAGAGTAAACTCTAGAAATCAAAAACTGGCCATCTCATTTACATCGACTACTAAGCTGTCAAACACTACAACCCTTGAATCCTAAAATAATCTCCAAGGGGAACCATCATGTTGTCATTGGATCCCTCTGATCATGGCCATAATCTCCCCTATCTCATCCTCTTGTGTCCTGTTGTATATAAAGAGGGAATCAAATAACAACAATAGATGAATTTTCCACAGTCTACAGGACTGTAAAACAACTAGTGTATTAGTTAACTCCAAGGGCATGACCAAGAGATCATAATGAAGTCTAGAAGAAAAATTGTGCCTATACTGCTCCCTGAACCTCGTTTGATGATATCCTATATGAAGTTCTATCATCAAGGGTTATGTTTCTCCTTGAGGCTCAGCCATCCACTCATCGATCTTGGGCAACCTCAACTCAATGGTGTGCTCGAAAATTTCATTAGGAGGTCTCCCTAGCGAAAACACCCCACAACACCATTGTGCACTCCCGTATGCAAATGAATACCCCTGCACACTATTTTTGATCATTGAATTGTCCCATACCATCCTGTATCCTATAGGTGATACCATATCCATCACTCTACTGATGTCACATGAACTTGTTCCCCAGAGCATGCCCATGTTTGTCATATACTTGTCCACCCAATCCATGAATGCATATACTTCCTTGTGGCCTGGTCTGCAAGAAATGTTCTCAATTATCTCCTATGTAGCTAAGCCTTGATCCTTTAGCATTATCTCCAATAGAAGTGGCTCATGATCCCCACAATTCAAAACATGGACATGGTCAAAACCATCTATGTCAAACCTCTCCTTCTGCAACTATGAATGGTCCTTGTGTGGAATCAACATAAAAGGTTCCTCCCTCAAATCATGAGTTCCACTCATGCCCCTATGTGTCATGGCTACCAAAGATGATGGGGTCTCTACTGATGTCAAAGATGTGGAGCATGCCAAACTCAGCCGATAACAAAGCTCCTCAACCTCCCTTTCCTTGTCTTCAACAAACTTAAGAGCAAGGTCCCTATCCATGAACAACTGCAAGTAATCGAACTTCATCTTCTCTAGTGCTTCTTTGATGATGCGTAATTGAGCACTATTGATTCCACATGTAACTCCTTTTTGTCTCTCCTCCATCTCAGTTTTCCAAATAAGAGTTTCAATGAATCTATGAGCACCATCTACCCTTGTCAACACTTGTTCAATTTTCCCTTCTGTGACCAATACTTTATCCTCCAAATGGTGCAATGCTAAGGGAATTTATTTAGTTTCATCCAAGTGGTATGGGCAGTCACACAATAGATTCTCTGATTTGTTTTCATCTATAAGAATATTATCCCCATCAACGACAATTGACTCACTAGATGATCCCATGCAATATTTACTTACCGTACATTGACCTGTTAAATGTTGGGATTCATGTGCACATCACCGCCAAAATCAGGCTCTCCTTTGTCATTCTCCATGCATGACTCTTGAGAAGATGGATCCATATCCCTCGATAATTTTTTAAATACCCAATCTTCATCATTTTTAGGTACAATCATGCCTACATCATCATAAGTATAATAGATAGGATAAAGTGTTAAATCCTCATCATACTTAGGTGCTCGCACAACCTCATCATCATGAGCATCTCAACTAAGATATGATATTGAATTCTCAACATTAATTGATTGGGACACTTCACCATGTGCGCCATCAACTTGTCTATCATGTGCACTAGTGTTATGGGCCTCATAGGATAACACTAAAGGTGTACTAGATGTTGTTTTGTTGTCATACTCAATTTTAGAAGCATCGAGATCTTCATAAATTAATGCTCTTTTCCTTGGCACCTTCACCTTTTTTTCCACTGATACTTGGGGTTCATACCACTTAGTATATTTGATGGTGCAAAAATCCTTGAATGACATGGCTGCGTGAAATGCCTCACTAAGCACCATGTATTCCCTCAAACAATTTGTAAAATCTTCATCCTGTCCTTTCTGTCTGGTTTGATGCCTCTTTAAACCACTAACTCCATTGTTCCATGCATTTTTTTGATGGATTTCCATAGCTTGCATCAACTCTTGTTGCCCTTGTGCAAGAGTATTATGAATATTCCTCACATTGACTTCTACTTCTGTAAGTGATATATTCCATGTCTCTTTGCCTCATGAAACCACAAACCCCCTCAGGATGGTAGGATTGAGGCTCTGATACCACTGCAATATTTTGGATAATTTTTTTGGTTTTTTCCTTGGTTTAGAGTGTTGACACTTCGTCAAACAATTTACTGTTTAGAGGAACTAAGTGTTATGGCTTACATACATGAACTAAATAACAACCAAAACCAATCTTCAACTAGTAATCCCAACTCACAACCTACCTTGTTTCCTCGAGTTGAGTCCAAACAAGAAGTTATTTATGAAGACTCAAAGGCTAATTTCGTAAGTGCTTCTGGTAGCCCTGAAATACATTCTAAGACCTGGTTTCACATACCTTAGGAAGAACTTCATGAAACCCATAGAATTACTCGTGCTTATGTGAAATTGCTTGGAAAATTACCTGTAGCCTCTGAATTCCTTAGGAGAAAAGCAACCCATGTAGAATGACCTAACAAAGATGATGATTTTTACGTTGATTCCGTAGACAACCTTATTGAAAATCCATTACAATAGGTTCCATTACCCTTAACAAGAGTTACACGTTTCCTTATCAAACTTTTAGAAGAATTAAGAGGTGAACAACCAAAAATCACCATAAAACAAATAATGGGATAACACATGATTCACAAAGAGGTTATACTACGATGGATAGACCAAGGAGTTCTCAATATGGCTGGGGAACTTCATGAAATGCCAAGGAAGTTTGATAAACTCTTACCAAAATTCAACCCAGACAAACTCGGATCCCCGAAAGATCATGTCAATAATTTATTTTTGGCCATACATCTTCTGGGTGTTCAACATGATGATGTAGTGTGTAGGTTATTTCCTTATAATTTTCTTGGGAAAGCCTCTACTTGGTATTTCATCCTATCTGCCAGATCTATAACAGACTGGGATAGTTTTGAAAGACTCTTTATGAGAAAGCTTGGAGGAAGAAAAACAAATGTGTCCTTCCATAACGAACTAGGAGCCATTAGAATGGACAAGAGGGAAAGAGTAAAATGTTTTAACCAGAGATTTATTAATGGATTGATTAAGTTTCTCCATGAGGTAGCTCTCTCTCAGTCATTGGCCATTGAATATATACAACTGCATTAACCCCCTCCATAGGGATGTTTGTAAAATGATCTAACATAAACAAATTGGCATTAAACTTTTATGAGGATGAGACTGTAGAAAGAGATTTATCTGCATATGACCAACATCCACATTATGAGGAAACTAAGTCGATTGGAAGAAGCCATGACTATTAACTAAGACACCTGACAAGGAATCCAAGGATATCGATTAAGTGGTTAAAATGGTTAATAAGTTATCCAATGAAGTGGTGGACCTTAAAAAGAATGTTGGCGAAGGATCATCAAAGCCGCGAACTTTCCACCCATTTTTTAAGAAACCAAACAACTTTCCACAACCACCTGAACCACCATACATGGCTTTCAACTTAGATAGTTTAAGTAACAATATTTTTTTCTCTTATCATCAACAAAATCACCTCGAATGAACATGTATCCTGTGGGTCAACTCTATTATGTTGGTAATAAACCAATTGCTAGATCAATAGTGTTTATATGATGAAAGCCATGCAAAATATCCTTCTGATACTATTGAAAAAAATCCCCTAGAATCAAACTATCCCTTTTGGGATTGGTGTGTAGAATCAAACGGTGAAAACATTGAAGAAATCTTTGCAAGAGATACACAAGTTGTTAAAGTCATTGCCCCAAAAGGTTACATCTTACGCAACAAAGGTCCACTATCTGACCCCCCTTCTTCCAAAGAAGAAAGCATTCCCCTTAGAAAAATAACACCTCCACCTGTTCTCCCAAAACAAAGCAACACAGTTCTAGAAAAAACTAATAATAAAACTAGCAAGACTGTTGTAGGAAATAAAGATAAACTGAGCATGTCTAATACTGTTGAGAATAATGAAAAGATGATGCAAGGAAAGTCTGGACAAGCTAAGAATGATTCAAACTCACACGCCCTGGATTATAATGTAATCAAAGACATGAAGAAGATTCAAGCTAATATTTCTATGTTTGATATTTTCTCCCTTCCACAACAACACAAACTTCTACACGATGATTTCAAACCCTATGAGAGTCAAACAGAAATGATCAAAAATATTGAAAGCTTAATCCCTATGAATGATGCACAAGAAATACACAAGGTGGAGATAACAACAACTATAAACACAACAAGCATATGTGCCTTTTTGAAATCTTAGGTACCACCTTTTCTACTTACTTATGAAATTTTTAATTTTAACGTACACAATTGTTCATCAGTTTCCGGTGCCTTTTCCAATATCATGCCTTTTTCTGTTTGCCAAAAAATAAATGTTGTCCCACAAATAATGAAAACCAAGATATTCCAATTAGATAAGACATATGTTAAAGTAAAAGGGGAACTTAGATATGTTTTAATCAGATTGTCATACGACCCCAAAGTTCATCAGACTATATACATAATTGTGGTCGACATACCAGAGAGTTATGGTTTTCTCTTAAGAAGAGATTGGTCTTCCAAAATTCAAGGTTATTTATATTCCAATTGGTCTCATGTTTGGCTTCCTTATAAAGGAAAACCCAATAAAATACGTGTAAACAATGAAGCACACATGAAACACACAGTGACATAATTGGAAGGTAAAAATGAGCCCATAAGCTTTTCTCATTCCGTCTTGGGGAATTATTTTTTCGAGACTGACTATGGTTGTTTTTTTTTTTTTTAATAGAAGATGGAAAATATATTTTAATCAGTGTGGATAAATCCACTGAGGTTACAAAAAAGGATAGCCATTGGGGGCTGTGTTTGAGTTCTTCACTGTGAGGACTATTACAAAAATTGGGGTGTTCAGGTATCCCCTTTGCTTACAAAAAATGTTGTGTGGAGTAGTTCCTACATATACTCTACAGTAGGAGCCACTTAGATACACGAACTGGCAAAACATAGAGCTGATTGAGATTAAGGGTGACTAGCTTAGGCATTCTTTTCCTCGTTGGAGTGCTGCTCATGTCTCCTGAACTCAGAGAGGAGCACATTCAGATCTGGTATCTGATTTATCGAATTGGACTAAGCATTCCTCGAATATCCTTGCTAAGATTCTGTATTGCTTGGTGGAGGCTGGGTGCCGTCAAGCTGATCCAACCTGAGTTGAAGAGTGTCAATATATACCCGATTGGAAACTATTTGACTTCTTTGCGCCTCACTTTCATCCTGTAGCTTACTGATAAAAAACCAATGCCGGGAAAGATTTTCCATCTCAAATGCCCTATTGGCACTCAACACTTCCATTTGTTCTCTAAGGTTGCTGCATCCTCCACATTCAGGTTCCCAATTGTCTTTTGGCCAGGAGTCCAAGTCTTCTTGCATGGTATTCTCCTGATGCATTTCGCTGTCTCTAGAGGAGAGACTAGATTTGGCTGGATCTTGTGGGTTTTGCATGTGGCCCAGGTGTATAAGATGTCTCGGGGGGGGGGGGGGGGGCGACTGAGAGGCTTCCCAACAGGGAGTGGAGTGAGGGGAAAAGGAAAGGCGAGATGAATACTCCAAGCACTGCAAATAAGTAATTTACAACACTCAACGACACAAGAGGCTCGCTGATGAAAACGAGAATGACTACAAGGTGGCGAGGGGGATGATATAAGATCCAGGGTGATCTGGAGAGGAAAATGTTTGGAAAGGATTTCCCATGAGGGCCAAATGCAGCGAAAGGATGACTGTGGGTTTGTTGAGGGGGGAGGTGATGAACGATCCTGTGAGTTTGTGGAAAGAGTCATGTACATAGTACTGCCTGATGCCATGGAGGGACGCCTGACATCAGGGGAGATGAATCGATGAGGGAGGTGATAGTCTTAGTCATTATAACCACACAAGAGAGCCAAATACATCAGTTTTCCCATGCGAGAAGAAGATTTCACAGTGCTTGGAGGTGAGATCAACTTGTACACTCGAGGTAGATGAATGCGTATGGTACAAGACATATGGTGTGACGACAAGTTGTCACGTGGACGACTGAAAGCATCCAACCAGCCATGTCGTGACTTTCCTTGCAAGTTGGAACCCAACTAAAATGGGTGTGAACACTCCCTTTTCACTACACTTGGGTGGAGCTAGCGTTGGCTCTAACCATGTGGTCGTGGGGGAAGCTTAAGCCCCATGAGGAGGGACTCCTTTGACTAGCCAAAAATTTCTCTTGGACACTCATTAATATAAGGTGGTTGGGGTTGAAACTCCGTTGATGCTGAGAGTTCCAGGAGGTGTCCCGATGGCTGCATTGGCCATCTTGTCCACTTCGCTATTGTTCCTGCGGAGGATGTGAAAGAAGGTGATCTTGATTCCTTTGGAGGACATCATGGTTCTATCCAGGATCTGTTTTGAGTTGGGATATTTGGGGTTTGATCCCTTGACCATCAGTCTTATTATGGTGAGGGAATCTTTGAGGACAACAAGATTTCTTATTCCCTTGGAGTGGGCCAGTTGAACTCCTTTTAAAAGAGCGTATGCCTCAACTTTTTTGTTGGTGTTCATCCCTAGATTGTAGTGGTAATGAGATGCTATTTTCCCCCCAGGATCATAGAGAATCCCCCCTACACCTGCCTCCCCTTAGACTGACTATGGTTGTTATGAAGCTCAGACTTTTGAAATACCATCAGAATTACAATCAGGCCTCCGCCCATGAACACATAATGGCGCATGTCCAGTACTAACTAACTTAGGATTTAGTTTGACTAACAAAATTAACATTCTTGACATGTGGACCATGTTCTTTGACGACTCTAAAACACATGATGGAGCCAGCATAGGATGTGTACTGATTGATCGCATCTAAGGAAAAATTCTCATATCATGTTGTTTAGAGTTTGAATGCACCACCAACACTACAAAATATGAAGCCTTAGTGCAAGGCCTTAAAAAGGCCATTGACCTCAAGGTAAAGTACCTTAAAGTGTTTGGTGATTATGAAATCATTGTTCAACAGGTAAGAAACACTATTCATTGCATGTCTCCGCATCTAAAATCCTATCAGAAAGAGGTATGGAATCTTCTTTATTCATTTGATGCATTTGTTATTAATTCTATACCTCGTGATCAAAATATAGATGCTGATATTTTGGCCAATGCAACATCTAGGTTTATGCCTCCTAATGATGGTTTTTCGATTGAAATGATGTTTAGGCCATCCGTACCAACAAATGCCATGAGTTGGAGAGTGTTCGACGATGATTCTCAATTTATCAACTTTGTTACTAGTTTGGACACGTTCCAAGACTCAGTGATCGATGATGAGATACATCAACAAGAGTAGAAAGCTTATTGAGAAGAAACTAATAAGGTGAAGACAAATTGTGTTCCAAAGAAAGTGTTAACTCTTGAAAAATTATTTGATTTACAATCCAAGTTCAGAAGGCTAGCTAATCCAAAGACCAAAAAATCCACTATGATGCATTTATTGGTCAATATGGGAACACATGAACAACATAAGTATGTTAACCTGGGCACCATTGTTCAAATTCAGAGAAATACACTTTCACATAATTGTTCAATAAGTATTGAGATGTTTTTGCATGGACATATGACGGCTTGAAGATGTATGACACACGAATTACACAACTTGTGATTCCCATCAAAGAAGGGATTAAGCCATTTCAACATAATCTTAGAAAGATACATCCAACTCTCGAATCTATGATGCAAAAGGAAATCAAAAATCTATTAGATGCCCAAATAATTTTTAGAGTGAGACATTTGACTTGGGTATCTAATATGGTTTCCATAAGGAAAAATTCAGGAGAAATAAGGATCTATATAGATTTCCGAAATCTAAATTGTGCTTACAAATAAGATAACTATACAATTCCCCCAATGAAAAAAATCCTACAACTCGTCTCCGAGTCTCAACTATTCTCTCTATTATATGGATTTTAGGGATATAATCAGGTTCTCGTGGTAGAACCAGACCGATTAAAGGCCACTTTTTGAACTAAATGGGGGACTTATGCTTATATAAGAATTCCCTTTGGTCTTATGAACACATGAGATACCTTTCAGAGGGAGATGGACATTTCTTTCAAAGGATTAATTGGTCAAAGCACGGTGGTTTACCTTGATGACATCACCCTTTATTCTAAAAAAAGAGAAGATCACCCAAAACATCTGAAGCAGATTTTAGAACGTTGTAGAAAATATGGGATCTCGCTTAATCCCAATAAAACTATATTTGTTGCTTTAGAAGGTATTTTATTGGGACATTCTATTTTCAAAGACGAGATTTCGGTGGATCTAGAGAGAACGAAGGGCATTCTACAAATTTCCCCACCGCACAACAAGAGGTCCATGCAATATTTTTTTGGCAGAATCAATTTTGTAAGAAGATTCATTCCATATTTTGCTGAAATTGTGAAACCTTTACAAAACATGATTAAAAAGGACGTGGAGTTCATATGGAATCCATTGGATAAGGGACCGTTTGAAAACATTTAAACGACTATAGCCAATGCACCATATCTTCGGAGTATTGAATTTTCCAAATATTTCCCGCTATATACGTTCGCATTCGATCATTCGTTAGCAATAATACTCACATAAAAGGATGAACAAGGAGATTAATACCCTGTCTCGTTTACGAGCACTGGGTTGCAAGGTGATGAACTAAATTATCCTCGGGTGGACAAGCAAGCTTTTGTTGTCCATAAAGAAATCAAGCAGTTCAGACCTTACATCCTAAAAAATCACACTAAAGTCATCTTCCCACGCCCATAAGTAAGATCCTTGTTCGTTCAAAAGGAATTGGGTTAAAGATGAGGGAATTGGATGAAAAATCTACAAGAGTATGCCTCCAAAATCAAACCATCCAACATCGTGAAAGGTCAAGCCTTGTGTAAATTAGTAACATAAGGAGTTGATGTTGAAGAACAAGAGGAGGATGGTTGGCAAGATGAACCGATAATGTATACTCAGTAGGTTCCTTATGTTCCATCCATTGAAAGATCATGTTACACTGATCTTAAATATTATCTACAGCATGACACTACTCCATAACATCTCAATGCTAAGGAAAAAAGAGCGTTGTGGCTGAAATATTTATAGTATCAATTATTACATGTCATCTTCTTATGAAAGAATTACGATGGAGTGTTACTTATGTGCCTCGAAAGACAAGATGTTGGTAAGGTCCTAAAATATATGCACGATGGACCGGTTGGTGGTCTTTTCTTAGGAGACACAACAACTCACAACGTACTAAGAGAAGGATACTACTGGCCCACACTCTTCAAGGATTCTCACACATACTCAAGAAGCTATGAAGCATGTCAGAAAGTTGTGGGGAGGGTATGTAAAGATTCTCTTCCTCTCCAACCTGTAGCAACGGAGGAACCCTTCAAGCAGTAGATCCTAGATATCATTAGTGAGATAAATCCTCATTCGTCCAAACAACAAAGGTATATTCTTACCACAACTGATTATTTAACACGTTGGATTGAAGCGATACTTTTAGTCAAAGTGAATAAGAAAGTAGTAATAAATTTTCTTGAGCAACACATTATCATGAGGTTTGGCATTCCTAACTCTTTAGTATTTGATAATGCCACTTACTTCTCATCTTTGAAATTATCTGAATATGCATTGAAAAAGGGGATTATTTTAAAGTATTTAGCCAATTACTATCCCCAGGGAAATGTCT
Source organism: Picea engelmannii (assembly GCA_009831015.1). NCBI lineage: Eukaryota > Viridiplantae > Streptophyta > Pinopsida > Pinales > Pinaceae > Picea > Picea engelmannii. The sequence goes on along the minus strand of ML781616.1, from coordinate 542,993 downwards.
TGGTAGAATCTACAAACAAAAACATCATCTCTATCCTTAAAAGAACTATGTTCAATCACTAGATAAATTGGCACAATGCATTACAAAATTCTCTCTAGGTGGATCGTGCCACTCCCAAAGCTTCCAAAAGAACCTCACCTTACTTTCTTGTGTATGGAAAAGAAGTCATCATACCCTCGAACATTTACCTACCTTCCCTCCAACTTACACAATAGTCTCGAGGCAGAGAATGCCCTGTATTCCAAAGTCGTATCGATACCTTGCTGAACCTTTAGGAAATACATGACAAAACCAAAACCGAGTTTGAATCTCACCAAAAATTAGTAAAACATTGGTTTGATAAGAAATATGCAGGTGAGAAAGAGTTCCAAGTTGGTGACTTAGTCCTAAAATGGGTCAAGCCACAAGAATATAAAGGGAAACATTTAAAATTTCAACAACTTTGGCTTGGCCCCTACCTTATTAAAGAAAAAATTGGCCAAGACACTTTTTGTTTACAAAATATCCAGGGAGAAGTTGAATCTCTCCTTATAAATGGACAAGTCACGAAACATTATATCAGTTATCCATTGAGGTTGTTAGTCACTTGTACATAAATAAACCTTGATTCAGTTTTCCATTTGATTTTGTTTCTTTAGTTAGGATGATTTTTTCTGATCTGTTTGATTACTATCATTTTTCCTTTGATTCTTCTTGATGATTGCCTTTGTGATTTTTGTATTCTTGCAACTTAAGGTAAGTCACATGTATAAACGTAGCACATATGGTGTAGAGAGCCTAAAAATCTATGTGATATGATGTCAATTCTATTTCTCTCCCTAGACATGCAGGCCCTTTACGCACTATCATGAGTCAAGATATGGTGGAGGAACATAGCTTATCCATACAAAGAGACACTAGGAAAACAAAGATCTGAGAGACTACACTGAACAATATATCACTATGTTAATATGAGCTAAACAAAATGGTCTAGATGAAATGTTTGTAGTAGATTAGGAATCATGACTCAGGAAGTTTTCTCATCTATAATCAAGTTAGAAAATATCATTATCACAAGTGTCATCCATAGTGCTTTTAAAGGTTAAATGGAATCCCCCATCCACCTATATCTCTAAGTAAAAGAGAATCAAATATTATAAAAGGTAAAGTCTTGGGGAAAGGTTTTCCAGATCACATGGGACATGCAAGTATCTCTTCCAGGGCTATGGATGCTCACTGACAGTGGAGCAAGGATTGTGACAATGGGGTGACTCCGTCGGGTCTATGGACGCTCGCTGACAGTGGAGCAACACCAAAGAAATGCATTATGACTTGTATGCTCGACATTCTTGATGTTTTGTTTCTATTTTACTACCTACATCTTCCTTTATCCATTTACCATGAGATTTGGATATAAATTTGAAAGCAACCTGTTAAATTGGAACATGTCTCACACCTCTTTGAATCATTTGAGTCTTTTCAATATTCAAGTTACGTGACCTATATTTTATCACTTATGATTTTGTGTGATGGAGCACTTTTCTTAAAAATTATGTGTAAACACTATCTTGCAGAGATCCAAGGCTTCACCCAGTGTGTCGCCATTTGTTGTGACAAGCACTACAACCCTCCATTTTTATTTTTTATTCTGTTACTTCCCTAAAAAATGGATCCCCCTTATTTTTGAGCCTAATAGAAAGCCTCATAAGTCCCTTCTTCATCTAAAATATTCTTCTAGTAATTCATGTTTCAATCTGAAATCAAACACGTACTTAGCGTTGTAATCCAATTTTAAATCGAAAAAGTTACTTTGAACTACTCCAAATAGTTAGGAGGAGTTACTTCAAACTCCTCCGAACAAGTTCCGAACAAGTTCCGAGGAATTCCTTTCTTTTGTTACGATATACAACGATATCGAGAGAATTGGGGGAAAATCCTCCGATCATATCGGAGGAGTTACTTTTAACTCCTCTGATATGTTTCGAGGAGTTACTTCTAACTCTTCCAAACTGATCGAACAACTTTCTCTCAACTCCTCCAACCTAACCTACCCCAACTACCGCATTAAACATCATTAAGTAACCCTTTTTGTTTTAAAAAAAATGTGGTTGATACTAGTGTTATTCAACCATTTGCAATTGAATGAGAAAAATTGAGGATAAAAGTGCCGATCTAAATTCCATTCAAAACCCTCCCTATCCATTTACAAGAAATGGCAGCATAGTCCCAGTAAGGTTACCTCTTTCACTCCATTTTATTTAAGCTGGGGTTAGGTCTTTGTTTTATTTTTTCTTCCTCCCTTTTCCCTAGCTCGATAACCATTTTTCCCCTTGTTCTTTGTCACTTCGCCCTTTGCAACACCTTTTTGTAGGAAAATTACCTCGTAGACAAGTGAATTCCCTCTTGGATCTTAGACCCCTATGACCAAGCCAAAAAAATTCTAACGTTGAACACTGACTTTCTTTTAAAAATAGCTAAGCTAATCAATGGAGAAGAGGAAGAAAGTAAGAGTAACTTTTTACAAAGTTTGTCCTCGCTTAGTCCAAGTTGGACTTGATCTCCAAGTCCTTTAACGAGTCCTACAATCCCATAAAAAACCAACACAAATCATACTTTCTATTCTACCATGATTAGTTCAAATATAGATTTATCCAAAAGAGACAAGTTCATGAAAATGTACACAATCTTGAAGGAAACAGGCCAAGCACATTTATTAATGAGAACAAAATAAGGTGCTTACAAAGTGTAGATGCCGATGTAGCAGCCTCACCAAGCTCTCCTTGTCCAACCCATTGCTCGAATGATCCACAATCAAAATGACAATACTTTTCACTGATTATTCTCCCCTTTTCACCATGAGAATGCCTCCTTATATAGGCTTTGAGAGGTCTAACCATATTAGATATTCTTGGGATAAGTTGAGGGTATTTCTCCATTAGTTGTGGAACTCCCCTTAGATCCAACCTTTGTCTTATATTCGAGCCAAATTAACTTGGATATTTCTCAACTGACTTCAGAGATAAGGGGGATTTGTCCCTTGATTTCCTCAACAACTCGACTCTCCCTCAAAGTGGGCCACAGAGCATTGCAACGCTCCCTGTTAGAAGGGAAAGGAGTGCTAACGCTCCCTGCAAGTGGGACGGAAATCACCGACCTTCAAAAATGATTTAAAGATGGTGATTCCTCAAGGAAAAACTTTGTACTCTTGGGAAAATGATATATTCCTTCTTTTAACCAATCTCAGAGGGTATCTCAAGTGTCTTTATGATGTCCTTCATGATGCGACACTGACGAGACGACAATATTGTTTTTGTGACACTTGCGACAATGACAATGAGACATCATCAAAGTGAGTAATTTTGATGTGTAACAGATTGCCCCCCAAAGTGCGAAGTTAGAAGACATAAATTGATGACTGAAGTACTTTGTAGACTTTTTCGAAGAAAGGGTATGGATTCATAGAACCTGATAGAATCTACATATAACCATAAGACAAATGCTATGACATGTTTCAAACCCAAGGTAGGCATACCTATGCTTGAGTGATAAAATATTTTCAAGGTATGGCCGCTCGAAAAATACATTGCGGATCCATAATCATATTGACTAAGAATGTATAGCCTCCAAAGATACAATGTGGATCTATACTCCCATGACATGAACTGATCGTAGCCACGAACAATACATAGTGGATCTACAATATGACAAAACATAGCCACAGACCAATACAAAGTGGATCTATGTAATAGTATATATATCAGTATTCTCAAAAGAAACTCCATCACAACCTGGGTAAAGTAGATAATAGAGTGAATAATCAACCCAGGGTCTTCTTACTGATCCCGATGTGGTACGAATCTAACCATGTGAAAATATGTTCTGATGTCGAACATGGTAGATGTAAGTTTTAAACCTATGAAGTAAAGAAATGCATATAGATTCTTAAGCAAAACAAAAACTAATCAATGGCTCATACACAAAGATTTTATACCAGAAACCCTCTATCGGGAAATCCTTTCTTATATTCATTATATCGAATTTCACCATTCACCATACAATATATACAATGTTTTTAGGTATTCCGTAGATACCAAAACCCTAATCCCTTAATTCGGGATTAATTTACAAATCCGCTAAAAATAGAAATTGTCGTATCTGACACGCCCACACACACACATGCAAAGAATATAACACATACCCAACATTCTCCCACTTGTTGTTTTCTTTGCATCCAGGGGTCCAGGGGATTATATATAGTCAACAATCCAGGGAAACAATTCCCATTGTTTCTCTACACCAGGAGAACTTTTCTGTGCTCACAGACTTTGTCAATGAATTTGCAACATTCTTCAAAGTGTCAACCTTTTCCAACAACACCTTCTTTTCCTCAACCATGTCTCTCACAAAGTGATACTG
>ML781616.1:438418-526977 GCA_009831015.1 Picea engelmannii | reverse complement strand
TCTCATATTGTCGAGCTCGAGAACGAACTAAGACTATGCTCATAAATACGACAAGGTGAAAGATTCATTAGAACTGCCAAGAAACCTGCGATGCCAGAAACTATAAACCAGAGATTAGTGAAGCCATATACACCGTTAGAGAAACCCAAAATAACCATACCTTATAAAAAGAATGAAATTCTACAAATAACAATTGATTTGGAAATTTATTTACCATTTTATTTGCAAGGATTTGTGGAGTGTTGGAGAATCTCAATTGGAGCAAATTTTGCTTTTCTCGTTGCCGGAGCTACGATCGATCATTTCGCACACCGTTTGAACCAGGTAGGTGTTCATTCCTTGCTCTTTCAATTGCATGGTTTCAAGTTGATTTTCATGGCATTATTAATTTAAAACACAAATCCCTAGGTCGCCCCTTTTGAACCAAATTGGCCTCCTTTTAAAAGTTAATGAAATGGGGGGGTTCTTTCACAAAAATGCATTGGAGAAGGGTTGTTAGGATGTCTACACCCTTGAAATTGATTAGACCGATCATTTAAGCAAAAGAAACTCATGAAAATTCCCCTCATGGGCCCACGCACCCCCTCAAATCGTTTTTCATTTTTACCATGTTTTAATCATTGTTTGGTAAATATTAAAGGGTGTGGTGGTTAGAAATGATGATTGGTTGCTTTTAGATGTCATGGGCATTTGATTTTATGTTTTAAAATTCTTTTTGAAAATCGACGAAATCACAAAAACGTGAGGAATGATGAAAATCTTGATTTTTTGTTTTGTAGGTGTATTCGGCAATCATGATTGAATGGAAAGAGCGGGAACATGAGATGGATGATTTAGCCACTCTACGAAGTCCCCGTACGCAGGCTGCTTTGAGAGCCTGTGGCTTGCTCAAGTTTTTCAAATTGCAAAAAATGAAAAGAGAGATTCTACTCCTTGAGCACATGATTGGCCTTTGGGATGTTACAGAACAGGGATTCGATATTGGTACACAACTCCTAACCATTGAGTTGGAAGATGTGTAATTTCTGACCTGCCTCTTGAAAAGAGGGGTCCCCATAGCTTTTACAGGGCAGAGGGCCTTACCTGAGCAGGTGGACGTGTATCTGGCACGTCACTGTATTCCAGGAGCAAGGTTGGTAGGGAGTAGGATCCCTATCAAGGATATACGAGATATGCCTCTTTGATCTATATTATTTGCTATCACAAGCGTGACTAGTAGCACTAGTGTTAATTTGGCATCGAGATCACAGGTCGCCTATGGTGTTCAGTGTTTAGAGCCAACACTGTTCAATTGGAGTCCAGCGTTCCTTCGGAATGTGAAGGAACAGATCTCACGGTGCAAGAATGGCCAAAAACAGTTTGGTTATGGCTCGTTCTTAGTCTCATTCTTCCTAGAGCGCATCCCTCAGATAGCATTGGCAGTACACCCAGTGGATGAACCTCGGATGGAGAGGTGGACTAGTCTGTCTCCAAGACTAGTTTCAGAGTCAGAGTTCCACTTTACTGGTGATTTCTTTGCCTGGTTGAGACGACAGTACCTCTGGATAGAGGACTTCCCATACACCGATGTAGACTTCCGTGGGAGCATGGAATTTATTTTGCCCGCGGGGGAAGATTGGGATGAGTCAGGTAAGAGACCAAGCCGTACCTTGTCTATTTTTGTTTTTTAAGTTTTTTGATGTATATGTATTTTTTGGGTATGTAAAAGAGTCTTATCAGATATTTTGTTTCCAATGTGCAGACAAGGGAGCAGTGCACCCTATTGATTTACCAGTACCAGGACGTCGTGGAGGTGCCCCAGCTGCGACAGATCCGATGGTACCAGTGGTGGGTCTCCGGAAGGTCGAAAGAAACCTCCAAGGCCTTACTATGGGAATCCCTCCTATGCGGAGGGGGGATGTGCCTTTGCATCTACAACGACACACTATAGGAGTGCCAGAGAACATCAATTCTCTGTTGAGGCGTGTAGTGTGTGCAGTAGTATGTTACTCACAGAACAACGTAGTGCAGGGAGATTAGAGTCTCCCTGCGATCATGTTTTTTGTATGCCTTGTCTGGCGATGTCGTATGGGTGGATGGACCCAATATTTTTCTCTTCTACACACTTTTTGATGTAATGCAAACATTTCAGTCACGCCATATATATATATATATATATATATATATATATATATATATATATATATACAGTTTCGAGTTTTTATGATGCCGATGATTTGTACATGATGATGTCTGTGATGTGTTTTAATTTACATGTAATGTACAGTTTTTGCTTTCCTTGAATCTTATCTGTGGGCAAGATACCGATCCATGATATAATTAGCTAATGAATCTGAAACACTATTAAGTTCTCTTGGAATGTGTCTATATTCAATGTAATCGAACATTTGTTCAAGACGATGAACTTGCAAGTGTAGACGTAGCAGGATAGGACTACAAATAGCGTAGATGCGATTGAGTTGATAAACCACGAGTTGGGAGTCTAAGTAAATAATGATACGAGAGATACCTAGGGAGGAGGCTTGGGTTAGCAGTCCAATGACAGCGTGGTATTCTGCCATATTGTTGGTTGCTAGTCCTAAACAAATGCCTCCTGAACTCACCACCTCATCAAACTGATAAATAACCCATGCTGCTGAAGCAATGTTCCGGGTATGTTGGTTGGCGCCATCCGCGAACCCAAAAAATATAGGAAAGGCATACATCATCTACGCATGAAAACATAGGCACAGTCATGAGTGGCAACGGTAAAGACTCGAGCACGCGAAAGAAAAGACACACCAAACTAAAATACAATAATGTACAAAGTACAGATGTTAGGTGATCTAGGCATAGTACTTTTTGAGGTAAAGCCCGTTTCGGGGCTCTCCCAGGGAAATTCCATCATGATCTACTAGTTTGTAAGCACCTCTGTGTAAAACACGCTTAACGATGTAAGGACCGTGCCACATAGGTTCTAACTTGGTCATAAACGAGGACTAAGTCTCCTTCTACAAAGGCTCGAGGTTGGACGGATTTGTCATATTGACTCTTAATTCATTTCTGATGTGCCTCATTAACGAGAGCAACATCACGACGTGTTTCGTCCAGCTTGGATAGATACAAGAATCGTTCTTCTTCCTCAGAAGTATGGGGCAAGAGTTCTACTTTCAATTTGAGTGATGGAATTTCACACTCGATTGGTAGGACGGCCTCAATGCCATAGATCAACTGGAAAGGAGTGAATCCAGTTGAGGTTTTCACAAACGTGCGATAGGCCCAGAGAGCGGAAAACAATTGTAAATGCCACGATGTCTTGTTTTCCCCTACCATGCATTGGATCATGGTTTTTAGGATTTTGTTGATAGCCTCAACTTGTCCATTAGCTTGAGGGTAGTAAGGGGATGAGTTTTCATGGCGAAAACCCAATTTGACGTGTAACTCGCTCATCATCTAGTTTTTGAAGTGTGCACCATGGTCGGTGACAATGGCATGTGGTATGCCAAAACGAGTAATGATGTGGTTAAAGAGGAATAGAGCTGCAGTACGACCATCGTTCAGAAAGGTAGGCATAGCCTCAGCCCATTTTGTGAAATAGTCGACGACGACGATGATGTAACCGTGCCCCTCGGTTGAGGTAGGCTTACACTGCATGAAATCGATACCCCATTTGGAAAAGGGGCCGATGGCAATAATGGGGTGTAGTGCAGTAGGGTGGGTGCATGCCTTCTTGTTGAAGATTTGGCAGGGTGGGCATTTTTTGACGGTCTCGATGCAATCTTTGAAAATCGAGGGCCAAAAGTAGCCGACACGTAGGATTTTTTGGGCTGTGGCCATCCCGGAAAGGTGACCGCCACAAGCGCCAAGGTGACAATCATTCAAAACGCGTTCAACCTCTTCGTGAATCAGACATCGCTGAAGAATGGTGTCAATGCCCCGATGATATAAAGTGTCTCCGAGGATGAGGTAACGGCGAGAGTGGTGACAGATGCATCAACGTTCTTCGCGAGAGATGTTGGGCTGAAAACGTTGAGTTTGAAGGTAGAGGATAATATCTCCGTACCAAGGGTCAGAAGTGCTGATGAGGAAGAGAGATTCATCAGGGAGAGAATCTCTAGGTTCAATGTTTTCATCGGCACAAGGGAGAGCACAGATGAGTTCGGCAAACACCAGGGATTTTTTGGCTTTAGCCTTTGTAAACTTGAGATCGAATTCTTGAAGAATGACGATCCATTTTGAATATTTGCCCCCAAGTACTTGACGCGTCAAGACGTGGTACATGGGGTTAGAGTCTCCGATTACCGTGGTGGTGCGTAATAGGATGTAGTGGCAGAATCTTTGGACATCAATGACGACTGCCATAGCCAGTTTCTCAACATGCGAATATCTGAGTTCGGGTCCGGATAGGCTCTTTCTCAGATAATAAATCACGTGTTCTTCGCCATTAGAGTCTTCTTGAACTAACACCATCGCAATGGTAGAAGTAGAAGCGACCAAGTAAAGGATATAATTCTTTGTGTATTTGGGAGGATGTAACAAAGGAGCGTGGGTCAAAGCGTGCTTGAGAGCGTCGAATGACCGTTGGGCAGTGTCATCCCAGATGAAAGGGATGTTCTTTTGCAGTAGCTGCATAAATCCTTTAGTGATCTCGGCGTAATTGCAGATGAAATGGCGAAGAAAGTTTTCTTTGCCTTGCAAACTTTGAAGTTGGGTTAAGTTGGTGGGTGGAGGTAAGGCCAGGATGGCCTTGATCTTCAAGGGATCCACCCTGATCCCGTCTTTGGAGATGATGAAACCGAGGAGTCGACCGGATTCGACAGCGAAACTGCATTTATGTGGGTTCAGTCGAATACGATAGAAGCGACATCGAATAAAAATTGCCCGCAAGTGCCCAATGTGATCGGGTCGGTTGGATGAATGGGCGGGTAAATCATCGAGGTAAGGTTCTGCGATATGCTTGATGTCATGGAAAGCCTACGACATGGCTCGCTGGAAGGTAGCACCAGCATTTTTAAGGCCAAAAGGCATCTTTCGGTAGGCGAAAGTGCCCCAAGGGCAGATGAAGGCTGTCTTATGTTGATCAACAGGTAAGATTTCAATCTGGTTGTATCCAGAAAAGCCATCCATGAAAGAGAAGATTACGCTTCCCACGCAATTATCAATGATCTAGTCGATAAAAGGCGTAGGGTAGTTGTCCTTGGGACAAGCTTTGTTGAGATCACGATAATCTATGCAAACACGGATGGTCCCTTGTTTCTTGGCAACCGAAATGAGGTTAGAGACCCATTCCGTCAAAGGGACGGGGTAGATGAAGCCAGATTTTAGAAGTTTTTCAACTTCTGCCTTTATAGCTGCCAGTTTCTTGGGGTGAACTGGGTGGAGTTTCTGTCGAACCGGTTTTGCGTCAGGGTAAGTCTTGATTTCGTGGATGATGATTGAAGGGTCAATCCTTGGCATTTCCTCGTAGCTCCATGTGAAGACATCACGGAATTCCTTGAACAAAGTGGTGTAAGAAACCACTTCGTCAGGCGTGAAATTAGCACCAAGATTAATGTTTTCCACGACACTTTCTTTGACTGAAATGTCAATTGTGATTGTAGTAGAGATGTTACCCATGTTCCCCTCAGAGAAAGTATCTTGAGTGAGGATAGGGGATTTTGGAGCATCGGTAACATCAGGGGGGAAGACAAATCATATGTCTTGCACTTCTTCCAAAGGCGGAAGAAAAGAGGATCGATGGTGGTTGTCATCCCAGGGCAAATCGTCAATACTAAGCATTTCCATAATAGATTCGTCCGAAGGAAAAATTTGGGAAATGTAATCAACGATAGATGATAGGGAATCCAACCACGAGGGCACTAAGTAAGCATCGGGTGCCAATGAATGTGAAGTGTTCGAAGAGGGAGAGGCATATTGTATAGCTACGTATGCAGCCTCGGCTCGGCTGAGTGGCATTGTGTCACTGAGCAAATCGAATTCCAAAGGACTAGGTACAATCCACGGATCAGATGACTCCAAGGATTGATAAGGCATAGTCGAAATCATGTTGACGACAACAATGTGGTGTGCAGTCGGTGGAAGTGGTGTAGGGAAAGTACCCATAAAGCTAGAATCTTTCAATAAGACAACACCAACGCTTTCATACGTAACTAGGTGGTCTCCCAAAAACGGAATGTTGTTGGTGGCAGGGATGCGAGCGTCGGGTGTACAGAAATCAAGTTGATAGACGGTGAAAATTTTTCCTTGATGGGGGAATTGTACACATCGAAACACCGACGAGGCGATGACAGTCATAGCATAGAACCAACTTCTTCCGAGTAATAGGTTGTAGTCGAGGGGAGCATCGACCACTTCGACATCAACGGTAACGGTTTTACCGCCCAATTGAACGACGAGGGATTGTAGTAATCCGTGAGGATGGAAACCGCATCCATCGAAAGCGCATAACATCGTAGGGGATTTATTGAGGGCTGGTGATTTTAGGCCTTTCCAACAGGCTAGATACATGACACAGGTAGAGGCTCCCTCATCCAGGATAGTTCGGTGAATTTGTTGATTGTGAACAACAACATCGATTTGGAAAGCTAGCTGGTGGGAGAGTCGCGGTTGATGATCGTCCAGGTTAAACGTGATGTAGTTTGATGACTTAGGATCAAAAGTGCCAATAGCAGCTAAGAGCGTCCTACGTTGGTTAGGAYAGTATTGAAGAACTTCCAATGTGGACATGTCACACGGGGCTTGGGCCAAATCTTCCACAATATTGTAATTTTGGGCAGCCCGTGAGTTAGGATTGAAAGTGGATTTTTGGATGGTGCTCTTACGAGGGTGTAATATGGAGTCAAAAGAAGGTTTCTCAATCTGAAGTGGCCCGGATGGAGGGCTAACAGATGGAGGATTAACAACAGATGGCAAAGGATCTGGTGAAGAACCATTAGCAGTTTTCAACTTGTCAGGTTTAACTGGCATGTCGTATGTCACATAACGAGTGGTTAGATTAACCCCGTTAAACATGTAAATGTGTTCGCTTGTCGAGGCCTCATCATGGGGTTGGTTGGAACTTCCCCCCGGCGTGGGGGTTTGTGCAACCAAGGATTGTTGCTACGGAAAAGGCTGAGTAAGCACGGTGGGTTGCGAATTTCCTTTGAAAAGTTTAGCCACTTCATCGCGGTGTGGGCAATATCGAGTGTAGTGATTGTCACCACAAATGAGACATGGGAATTTCGGTTTTCGCTGTGGTTGTTTTCCGGCAGCAGGGGTTTGCGGTTGGGTTTTGGGTTGTTCATTATTATTGTTCTTCTTTGTTTTGTTTCTCGCTTTCTTCTTGCACCCAAGTTGTTGTGAAGGGGTTGATTGGACTGCATTCACATCAGAGACCTGAGTTTGGGTGGGGGTAGGAGAGGGTGTAGTCGAACTGGGAGCAGCCGTTGAAGTGGTCCGCTGAGTCGTTCCAGTGGACTGGGTGGTAGATTGGGTTTTGACGGAGCCAATAACTCCATCCGCATGCGAAGCAGTCGATGGTTTGGATGGATCGCTAGTGGCACGGGTAGCGTTTGGTATCAACTCATATAGAGTACCGGATTGCGAATAGACTAAGTCTAGATACTGATCTCGGGTGATGGCTTCTTCCTCGGTGAGCACACCGCCCATGGCAACATCATGAGCGATCTAAGGTAGTAATGATTTCGTGAACCATTCTGCTAATAATTGGTCAGGGATGACCGCTTTGATTAGCCTTCGTCGTCTCCTCCATTCATGGATATGATCGGAGATGTGTATGGAAGTTGTCTGACGAAGAGAGGTTAATAGTTCAGTACCCGTCTCGTATCGAATGGGCAGTTGGAAGTGTGTGAGGAAGGACATGGCGAGGGAGTTGAAATCGTAAAAAGATGCGCGTGGTAATTCAATATACCATTTTGCTGCGGAACCCGTAAATGTCCGTTGGAAAAGACGCAAATGAATAGAATCGTCCATGAGGGAGTTGGATGAGCACCACAAATGGAAAGTCATCACGTGGTTGTTCGGGTCTTCTCCGGATTTTCCATCGAATTTTGGGATGTCAGAAGGAAGTTTTGCTGGAATAGCTGGCCAAACCGAAGAATGATGAATGGGATCGTTCGTTAACCGAGACAAATCTGGACGATCCAGGGTAGCCAGAAAAGGTAGTTGTTGGTTAACCTATGGGTAATGCTGGTGTGGCAGAGGGACACCAGTGGGGCCCAATACTAGGTTATGTGGATAATTATAACTCGTGGGCCCTCTCATGTGAGGTTGGTTTTGACCAGGGTACATAGGATTCAAAGTGTTTTGAGAAGCATGGGTGAGCGGGGGATACCCAGATGGGTTTTGAGGGTTATTGGTTGGGTTGGGCATTTGTCCATAAGGAGGTTGTTGCAGATCCTGAGAATTTTTTCCTGCCGAGAATTGTGGGTTTCCTGAGAAAGGAACGCTCCATGGATTAGATGCGGCAGACACAGTTTGTCCCGTGGAGGCATGTGGATTTCCTTGAAAAGGGACGCTCCATGGATTGGGTGCAGTGGACACATTTTGCCCTTGTGGTTGATGGTGGACTCCGACTTGAGGTTGCCCCCCAACATGAGGGTGCCCCCCGAAAGGAATTTGTCCTCCAGTGGGAGGATGCCCCCCAGCTTGAGGTAGAGTTCCCGGGATTTGAGGGCCAGACGTAAAAGATTGACCAGTATGGCCGATTGGGTGAGGACCACCAAGGATAGTCCCTCCGGGTTGTTGGATAGGTATGGAACTTCACGATATGATTTGAGTAGTGGTTTGGGCAGTGGTAGTGGCAGATGAGTTCAGTGCCCTAAACCCAAAAGGGAGATTAGGTCTTGGTGTTACAGGTGTGCCAATCGGGGTTTGACTAACTACCGCATTACCGGCAGGGATAGTCGGAATATGCGGGGCCATTGTCGAATGGGCTGTCTGGAGGGGAATAGTAGGTCTTGGGCCAACGAATGGTACATTCGAGCCAACGGGTGGTATGTTCGGACCAACAATTTGTGTGGCTATAAAAGTGGTAGTACCATTGAAGTGATTTGGGGGTACAGTGTAGGAGAAAGATGCGTCGACGCCTTCTCCTGTTCCATAAAGATCTCGCACCAAGCGTGGTGGACTCCGAACAATGTTCTCAGTCCAAAAAGGGTCGTTGGGTAAAGGGTTTTGAGGAGACCCTTCCAGCATGTTAGAAGGGTTTATGACAACAAATTCTACAGTGGAATTTAGGTGGAGGATCTGTCGTTCGTATCCCTCGGGAATGCGATAAGCTTCCAGGGATTCCGAGACAATTCTAAAATTCTCCAAAGGGATGGGAACTTCTTCCTGGGAAGTTGTAGTGTTATGAGCCTCGCTCTGTTGAGGAGATTGCTCCGTAGAATGAGGGGGTAAAGGGGTGTCTCCTTCCATATTTTCTGGAGGAAGTCCCTATAGCCTCCGCGAGCATCGTGGAGGGTCGATGTTGGCAGAAAAGAGTCGACGAAAGAAATCTATGGCCAACTAGCGAAAATAAACAACACACGCTAAAAATCTAAGAATCACAACCAAGCAAACAAGACCTTCTTTCGATGACCGTACTAGTTGGTGATGAAATCCAACGTCGCGTGATCAAGTCCAAAAGGGGTGGGGATAGGGTGGAACAGTTACAATGGCGACCTGCTTAACAGACTTACGCCTTGGTGCAAGATCCCACGCAGTAATTATGGATTTACCCTCCAAGGAGCCCGAGTGAGTTTGACCAATGTCTGCTCCAGGTACAGTGAGACTTCCCATCACCGTCACCTTGTGTAAGAACCTAAATATTATGGCCACTAACGTTACCAATTCGCAGTCAGCCCCTGGGCGGGAACAGTCGACAGTTCGATCCGAACGTACGGGTAGGGTATCAAGCCCGAAACTAACTAAGAAGTTTCCACACTGTAATTGTGGATTTACCTCAAAGTGATCCCCATAATACGATCCAACCACCACAATCAGTTAAACCACGGAGTGTTAGTCCCCGTAGCTTACCCGAATGCAACCTCGTGCGTAACCCCTGTGTGAGAGGGGGATCCCATGCAGACTTAAACGATAACTGGATTTGACTCTCCCTAACTCAGGATGCTAATGTTTGTTTTGAAAACTTTGGAGAGTTATGCTCACAACCTAATCCAAAGTGCTACACCTATTCTACTGTTGGTGGAGGATCCTAGCAAAGAAAAAGTTCTAAATGATTTTTAATTAACGTTGATTTTTATGGCTGTTCTTTATGCAAAGGGGTGCATGGAAGTGAAACAAATGGAATTATGAGTTAGACCCAAAGAATGCATCGAACATGATAAACAATCATTTCCTTTCGATGAACATCTAGTTAAGGGAGAGAGAGAGTTCTTTCACTAACAAGCACAACTACAGAATGCCCTCAAACAATTCTTTTCTCAATCAAATCCTGATGTAATGCAAAACTTTTAAATGCCTCCTAACATGCTCAATCAATCATGAAGATATCTTTTATTGTTTGCGTATGGATGATGATCAATACAACACAATGCTTATCTTTGCTAATTATCTTCTTGATATGAATGAAAAACAAACTAGCATAAGAAAAAGTCACACAAACAATACACCCTTCGTAGCAATCAAAACGAAAAGCGAAAGAAAAGAAACAATCAGAGAAAGAAGCAAACTTCACACCCAAAAGCAAGAGTTGAAGAACAATGGCCTTGACCGAAATCAAGACAAAGAGGTTTGTAGGCCTTTGATGACCTTCACCAGGGTTTGTACTCAGTTGACGAGGAAAGAAAAGCAATGCATGGATTTCGAATTTCACTCAACAGGGAAAAAATCAATGAAAATGGTGAAGGAGGCTACAAAAATCCAATCAACAAGGTATTTATCCTTCAAAAGATAGATGTCAAGGCTGAAAAGGAAGAAAAAATTGACTCACTAGATCACCCAGCAGAAGACACACAGAGGCAAACCCTGAAAGAGGCAGTTTTGGAGGGTTTTTGGGCCAAAAGGAGGCTGGCGCTCTGTTGTCAAGGGCAAGGAGCGTTATAACTCTCTGTGCAAATCCTTTAGGAGCGTTGGTGCTTTGTTAACACTAGGACAGGGGCGCTAGGGTGTAAAAGCCCCAGAAATGTCAAAAAGTTTCAAAAAATGAGATTCAAGCTTGACAATTATGCTGAATGAGATAAGGTAAGGAGCCAATCATCTCATGAAACTAATAAAAGAGGGGTGAACTAGGTCTAAAACAATCAAGGGACAGAACAAGGTCAATGAGGAGAAAAATCCAAACAAGAGGTTTTGATCTCCCCATTGGAGTCGCCAGTTTCTGTTGTAGGAAAATCTCCTTGCGGATAGGTAGATTGCCTCTAAGGCTTGACCTTAACCCTAGACAGAAAAATGCTTAACGTGGACACTGACTTCCTTTCAAATCTATCTAAATTAATACATGAGAAGGAAGGATAACAAAAGTACCTCTTAATCGACGTTTGTCCCTGCACGCTCCGAGTTGCGCTCCAATCCTTTGCTCCTTGCTGAGCTCTGTGGACAAAACAAGATACGACCACTTCCTACTCTATTGATATTAGCTTGAAAACAGATCTATCAGTTAATGATAAGTTCATGCAACATCAGACACAAACTAGAAAGAAACAGGCCAAGCATGTCATATTAATGAGAATAACGACAGCAGTGCTTACAATCGTAGATGCGAATGCGACAGCTTCGTCAAGTCCCCTTCGTCTAACCTTTGCCTGAAAGATCCACGACCTGGATAAAAACAACTTCACTGATCACTCTCCTTGGGCTGACTGTAAGTTTCCTCCAAGATCATAAGTTTCATATGTTCATATCTCCCCCCTTTCCACCATCTTAAAGCCTGTTTATATAGGTTAAGAGGAGCTTAACCTCTTGAGTTATCTTTAGAACAAGTTGGGAACCTTCTCTTTAGATCAGGGATCTCTTGATGAAAACAAGAATTCGAGCACAACTGCCTTCTAATCTCGAAAGATCCTTTCCTCATTCTCCTCAATGGGCTAACAACTGACCCAGAATAGGGAGCGCTCCCTCAGAAGGGGCCTTAGAGCGTTGTAGCGCTCCCTGGTAAGCCTTGGGGAAGCGCCAGCGCTGTCAGGATGGGCAGCGCTCCTCCAAAAGGGAYTGGGGAGCGTTATAACGCTCCCTGAAGCATTTTAGGGGAGCRCCAACGCTTCTGCAGCTGAAGTAGGGGAGCGTTCCCCCTCCAAACCTTTGTTTCAGGGTTTCTTTCAGGTGTCAAGAGTTATTTTACTCCAGTAAACCAGTTCTCCTCCTTCAAATCAGTCATGTGAGATGTTATAAGTGCCCCCTTAGTGTCGTTATCATGGCATTATGTCTGAACATCGTTTGCGACACTAGTGACCAACTTGCAACACTTGCGAAAGTATTAAGGAATGATGCGACACTTACGACGATTGATAGGGACAATGCGACACTTATCCAGTTGAGAAATTTTGACGTGTAACAAAAGTAATGTCTAGAATGGTGACGAATACGATGACGGTCTTGATGGGAGATATCGGGCTGAAAACGTTGGGTTGGAAGATAAAGAAGGTTATCTCCATACCAAGGATCATATGTGATGATGAGGAATAGAGATTCATCGGGGAGATAATCTCTAGGCTCAACATCTTCATCATCATGGGGAAGATCGTAGATAATTTCCACAAACACCAAGGATTTATTGGCTTTGGACTTAGCAAACTCAAGATATAATTCCTGTAGGATGACGATCCATTTGGATTATTTTCCCCTAAGGACTTGATGTGTCAAAATATGATACATGGGGTTAGAGTCTGCGATAACCATGGTAGTGCATAGTAATATTTAATGGCAAAATATCTAGAAAACAATGACGACTGCCAAAGCCAACTTTTCAAAATGCAAATATCGGAGCTCGGGACCAGATAGACTTTTGCTCAAATAGTATATCACATGTTCTTCACTGTTAGGGTCCTCTTGAACTAACACCATAGAAATAGTGGAAGTAGAGTCTCCTAAGTAAAGGATATAGTCCTGCGTATAATTCAGAGGATGCAATAGAGGTGTGTTGGTCAATGCATGATTAAGAGCATCAAAAGATCATTGAGCTGTGTCATCCTAGATGAAAGGAGTGTCTTTCTGCAACAATCACATAAATCCTTTGGTAATCTCAACGTAGTTACATATAAAATGATGAATTAAGTTTTATTTCCCGTGCAAACTTTGTAGTTGGGTCAGATTATTAGGCAGAGGTAAGGCCACGATAGCTTTAATATTTAAGGGATCCACCCTAATCCTGTCTTTGGAGAAAACGAAACCGAGGAGTTATCTTGATTCAACAACAAAGATGCACTTGTGTGGGTTCAAACGAAAACGGTAAAATCGACATCGAAGAAAAATATCCCATAGATGACCAATATGGTCTAATTGACTGGATAAATGGGCAGGTAAATCGTCGAGGTAAGGTTCTGCAATATGTTTGATATCATGGAAATCATATGACATGGCCCGCTGGAAAGTAGCACCAACATTTTTGAGGCCAAACAGTAGTTTTCGATAGGTGAAAGTTCCCCATGGACAAACAAAGGCTGTCTTATGTTGATCAGTGGGTAGAATGTCAATCTGGTTGTATCCTGAGAATCCATCCATGAAAGAGAAAATCACACCGCCAGAGCAATTATCAATTATTTGGTCGATGAAGGGTGTGGGGTAATTGCATTTTGGACAAGCCTTGTTAAGATCCCCATAATAAACATAGACATGAATGGTCCCTTGTTTCTTAGCAACCAAAACAATTTTAGAAACCCATTCCGTCAAGGGGACATGATAGATGAAGCCAGATTTCAATAGTTTCTCAACTTCTGCCTTTATGGAGGCGGTTTTCTTGGGATGAACCGGGCATAGTTTTTGTCGAATAGGTTTAACACCTCGGTAAGTTTTAATTTCATGCACAACAATCGAAGGATCGATCCCTGGCATTTCCTCGTAGCTCCAAGTGAAGACATCGCAAAATTATTTAAATAAAGCGGTGTAAGAAACCACTTCCTCAGGCGAACAATTAATACCAAGATTAATATTTTCCATGATATCTTCTGTGATCAAAATATCAATAAGGATTGTAGAAGAGATGTTTCCCAAATTCCCCTCAGAAATGGTATCTTGGGTAACTATAGGACATTGTGGAGAATAAACAACATCGAGGGGGGGAAGATAGAGTGTATATCTTCATGAATTTGTTCGATTGGTGGAAGAAAAGAAGATCAATGATGGTTATCATCCCAAGGTACTTTGTCAATGCTAAGAATTTCCATAATGGATTCGTTTGAAGGAAAAATATGGGAAATGTAGTCAAAAGTAGAAGGAAAGGAATTCAACCAAGATGGAATCGAGTAGGTGTCGGGTGCCAATAGATTTTGGTCATCCATGGAGGGAGAGGCGTATTGAATAACAACGTATGAAGCCTTGATAGGACTAAGTGGCATAGTTTCACCTAGTGTATCGAACTCTAAAGGACTAGGTACAATCCAGGGATCAGATGATGCCAACGACTGATAGGCCATGGTATAAATCATATTGATTGTGGCAATATGTTGTGTGGTAGGAGGAAGTGGTGTAGGGAAAGTACCCATAAGGGAAGAGTTGTTTAAAATACCTACACCAACACTTTCATACGTGATCTTGTGATCTCCCAAGAAAGGAATATTGTTGGTAGAAGGAGCGCAAGTGTCGAGTGTACATAAATCTAAATGATCGATAATGACAATTTTGCCTTGATGAGGAAATTGTACACATCGAAACACCGATGAAGCGATGATAGTCATGGCATAAAACCAAATTCTTCCTAGTAACAAGTTGTAATTGAGGGAAGCATCGACCACCTTGACATCAACAGAGACAATTTTTCCACCCAACTGAACAACTAAGGACTGCAAGAGTCCATGAGGATGAAAACCTCACCCATCGAATGCACGTAACATCGTAGGGGATTTGTTAAGTGAGGGCAATTTTAATCCTTTCCAACAAACTAAAGACATGACACAAGTAGAGTCTCCCTCATCCAAGATAATGCGATGAATTTGTTGGTTATGAACAAGAACATCAATTTGAAAAGCGAGTTGGTGACAAAGTCATGACTTAAAATTGTCCAGGTTAAACATGATATTTTTGGACGACTCAGGATCGATGGTGCCAATAGAAAACAAGAGCATTCTACATTGAATTGGGCAGTGTTGTAGAACTTCCAACACAAACATAACAAACGGTGCTTGAACCAAATCTTCAACGATGTTGTAGTTTTGGACAACACGCGAACTAGGATTAAAAGTAGATTTATAGATGGTGTTCTTGGGAGGGCGTAATATAGAGTTGAAAATAGGCTTCTCTATCTGAAGTGATCTAGATGGAGGACTAATAGAAGGAGTACTAACAGACGCAAGAGATGGATCTGGTAAAGAACCATTAGTGACCTTTTCTTTGTCAAGTTTAGCTGGAGTGTCGTATGTCATAGAGCGGGTGGTCAAATCAATCATTAGGAGGGTGGATGGAATTGCCCCAT
Source organism: Picea engelmannii (assembly GCA_009831015.1). NCBI lineage: Eukaryota > Viridiplantae > Streptophyta > Pinopsida > Pinales > Pinaceae > Picea > Picea engelmannii. The sequence continues at coordinate 511,433 of ML781616.1, read as the reverse complement.
AGAGAGGGGGTTTGAGAAACCATGGATTGCTGCTAAGGAAAAGGATGTGTTAACATGACAGGTTGGGAATTAACTTTGAAAAGTTTGGCAACTTCGCCAGGATGTGGAATTTATCGAGTGTAGTGATCATCACCACAAATAAGACATGGGAATTTCGGTTTCCACTATGGTTGCTTTTCGGTAGCAGGAAGTGGAGTTTGAGTTTTGGGTTGTTCATTATTATTATTCTTTTTGGTTTTAGTTTTTGTCTTCTTCTTACCTCCGGATTGTTGTGAAGGGGCAGATTGAACTGAATTCACCTCAAAGACTTGAGTTGGGAGGGAGGTAGAGGAGAGTGAGGTCAAACTGGGAGTGGGTGCCGAAACAGAGAGATTTATAGTTCCAGTCAACTGTGAAGTAGATTGGGTTTTTATGGAGCCGATAACAACATCCGCATGTGATGTGGACGAAGGTTTGGATGGATTGGTAGTGGCATGGGTAGCATTTGGGATAAACTCATGCAAAGTACCAGATTGTGAATAAACCAAATCTAAGTACTAAGCCCGAGCAATGGATTCTTCCTTGGTGACTACACCACCCATCGTGAAATCATAAGAAATCAGGGGTAAAAGTGATTTAGTGAACCATTCTTCCAATAATTGGTCAGGAATGATTGGTTTGATCAACCTTCACCGTCGTCTCCACTCATGAATGTGGTCAGATATATGTACGAAGTTGGTATGACGAAGGGAGGTCAAGAGTTTGGTACCTTTCTTGTAACAGATGGGTAGTTGAAAGTGTGTGATAAATGACATGGCAAGGGAGTTGAAATATTGAAAATAACCATGCAAAAGTTTGATGTACCACTTGGATGCTGATCCCATAGGAGTACGCTGGAAGAGGCACAAACATATAGAGTCATCCATTAATGAGTTTGATAAAAACCATAAATGGAATGTCATCACATGGTTATTTGGGTCTTCTCCAGGCTTACCATCAAACTTTGGGATATCAGAAGGTAATTTAGCAGGAATCACTGGCCAAAAAGGATAATGTCGTATAGGATCATTGGTCAACCGAGACAAGTCTGGGAGATCTAGAGTAGCAAGGAAAGGTAATTGGCGGTTAACCTGAGGGTGATACTGATGTGTCATAGGGACACTAGTAGGGCCATAAACTAGTTGAGGTGGGTAATTACATCCAGTAGTGTTGTGAGTGGGAAATCCCTCTACGGACTAGCATATAGGGTTTTAATATGCATGCAGAAAATACCTAAAGACTCCTACTTTATACCATCGTCCCAGACCTAATCCACATTGTTCTTAAGCAAATACATAGTTAAGAAGATCAAGTGAGAATACCTTATTTCGGGCGTCTGATGTCGATCCTTCTTTATGCTTGATTGCTCTTTGACTGCAGCTCTACTCCCAAGGATGACTTGCATTCACATAAGACAAAAAAAATAACTCCACATGCATTTGATATATAGATTAATGGGTTAGAGATTCAATCAACATATGTGCAATAAACCATGAAAAACTCATATGGTGGGATGAGAAAAGTATCTCTTTATTATTAACTTCAACAAATCAACTTACAATGATCAAGCCGACCACTGCTCCAGGAACTTGGTCCTGGGATCCTCTTCAACTGTCCTCCAACTTCTTTGCTCTATATTTCTCTTTGCACGAGGATGGCTAAAGGGTTGGGACAAAGGGAATGCGAAATCGGGTATAGTTTCTTTACTCGATTCTTCTCCTCCAAATGGGACCACTAACCCTTCTTTTATAGGCTAGAAGAAGCTAGGTATTTGGATGAACCCTCAGCCATGCATGGCCAGAAGGTTTAGTTAACTCACCCAAAGCTGTGTGTTCCGTCAACAACTTTCCTTTTTTCGTGCTTTTGTAGGTACACATGGGTTATTTTGGGTCAGCTAGCATGTACACGCGTGCAGTAATAGAGCAGGGCATGTGGGCCTTTATAAAAATTGTTTTTAAGAAGAGTTGTTCAACAATGCTTTGGAAATGAAGGAATTTGAGATGGCCTGATGCCAGGTAAGCATGTCTGGTGAAAATTAGGGTTATAACAGATGCCCCCTAATGTGTGAGGTCAGAAGAGCATCTAATGGACGAAATACATTAATAATCTTTACTGATGTGCCAAACAAGTGAGCCCAGGGACCAGAAATCGGGAGGCGCCGTCTGCAAAAATAACAATTGTCTCACCGAGGCGGGCATACCCATGCTCAATATAGAATAAAACCATTGCTACCAATAAAATACATTGTAGATCCATGCCATATAACTATATAAAGTGTAGCCACGAACAATACACGACATAGCTACATCTCAAAATCAAAAAGATATACATGTAGAGTATCCATCTTCTTAGAAGTTGATAAGGCCTGATGGCTGGAGATGAGGTCTTTAGAGCTCGAGCAACAACTTCAAAATATTCAAAACTTGGGTAGGAGTGTAATATGAGTGTACAAATTTACTACCCAGAGGTCTTCGACTAATCATCGATCATGGACTAGAGAATCTTGACGATCAGACAAAAGGCTTCATTGATTTCGAAGAAAGACTTGATTGGACGTCCAGGATGGTTAGGTATGAGGGCAAGAGACAAGCTGCAAAGAGGATGACTCAGGCTTGGTAAAAAACTTCCCTTGGACAACAACATGACAAATGATGAGACTTAGGCAACATGGCATTAACATAAGTTTACGAAGAAGGAGGCAACGCAAACTCTCCAAATGTTTGGAAGAATAACCAAACAAAGGAGGACACAACTCTTTGTAGCGAGAACAACTTCCTAAGGTATTTTTAAATCCTAGAGTTTGACAAACAAATGAACAGATGTACTTTATCCAAGGGCGACTTATTGTGTTGCCAATAAAGAAAATACTTTTCCCTTCCTCTTTTTGGGGTATATTTGATTTTTTTTGTCTTTTTCAATGATTTTGGAAAAAAGAATAAAAGAATGTTACATTAAAATGGAGGAACGAGTGTTACAAACATACAAGTTCAAGGCGCAAGGACAAGATTGATGTTCAAAGAAATGACATGGGAAAAATCCTCCGGGGGCTAAAGGTGTCAATACGTAGAGGCAAAGTGCTACAAGGCTTGCGTATAAGGTATGCTTCAGATGGTTCAGTTGAGAGCAACATGGAGTTGACATTTAGACCAAAGACGTAGGTATGCAAACACGGTTAACAAAACACACAATGGTAATGTCCTTCGATGTAAGTTTAATGAGCCCAAAGAAGGTAAGCTCGATGGTTTTTCATATTTAGAGAGTCGTAAAAAACGTAAAAGGAGACTCCATTGGGGTACCTTTTTCAAATGTAGTCTAGTTGGTTCGAAAAAGGGGTAAACTAGCATCGACAAGACATCTATTCAAAACCATTTTAACGAGCGTGATAAAGACAAGATCACTCGACCATTTTTTCCTTTTTAAGGAGTCTAAAAAAAGCTTAAGTATGGATTTCGTCAGGAATGTTCTTTTGGACCATTTTAATGAGTGTGAAAGAATAAGGTCACTCAACGATCTTTTCAATTTTAGGGATTCTGAAAAGAGCTTAACTATGGACTCCGTGGGGTTTCCTTTTTCGTAAACTTAGTCCTTCAGGCCCGAAAAAGGGCTAAAATGATACCTGAGAGTACTCTTCTAGAGAACTAAAGTTCCTTAGAGTATACCTTTGTTCATACAGTTGACCTTCCAGACCGAAAAAGGGGTGAACTACCGTCGGACAGACGTGACTTCAAATTTCAGTTTAACAAGTGTGAAAGGCCACAAGATCGCTCGACAATATTTTCATGTTTAGAGGGTCTGAAAAGGGCTTAAAAGCAGACCCGTAGAGGTTACTTTTCTCAGTTAATCTGGATGATATCGAAAATCATAAATGCAGTTGCTTTTGGATCTCAAAGTGAGCTTGAAAAACAACAAAGTTAGCTCATGATTGACAGTTTGTGGTTCGATGCCAGGTATCTCCTCGGGGGAGCAGTATGCTCTGATGAAAACATTGTCTTTGATGCCAGGGGTTCTGGAGAGATTTATATGTACCGTTTCAATGATACTTGCCATATTACCCTCAACATAAACATCACAAGTAGCCAAAGGATTGCTAGGACAAGACCTATCTCCAGTCATAGTCAAAGTGAATTCCCCTGTTTCAATTTGGCTTAACTCTGGGAGGAAGTAAGATTTGTGATGAAGATCGTCCCAGGTTTTGTCCAAACTAGTCATTTCCTCAATGATTGCTTCATTAGAGGGCAAGACTAAGTCTAATGAATCAGTGTCAGCAAGAGAACCTTGAGCCCAAATAGGCTCTAGAAGTGGATCTAACTCTTGTGCAAGAGTTGGATCTGGGTTGGCTAAAGCTTGCTGGACTAAAGAGTACGCTACTTCAGCTGCAGACAAGGGCATGGACATGCCTGGGTGCCATGTCCCCTCCATCATGGTTGATGGGGAAGGAAGTATCCATGGATCAGTGAAATAAGTCGTGCGAAACGATGAAACTTGGAAAATATCAATCTTATGGTGGTCGGATATGAACTTGACATCGCCTTGAGGGGGTGGGTAATTGAAGGTACCCATCAAAGATGGGCACAAACCCACCCCTATGTTGACTATGCATGGTTGAGGATTATCAATCATCGAGACCGTAGACACCCCCAATGAAGGGTCAGGAATGGAGAAAGACAATTGATCAATGGTCACAATCCGGTCCTCATGTGGAAACAACAAGACCCAAAAAATTGTAGCAACCACTGCTTGCATGGAATAAGTCCAACTCCTTCCTAACAAGAGATTGTAGTCGAGGGATGCGTCGACTACTTCTACCTCGACGCACACGATATTCCCTCCCAACCACCCGGGAAAGAGGGAATGATACCATGTGGTCGGAATGAACGACCATCGAAAGCAGTGAGAAGAGTAGGCAACGGAGACAAAATGGGTTGGCCAATGGCTTTCCAACATGCCAATGACATAACGCATGTCGAGGCGCCCTCATCAACCACCATGCGAAAAATATTTCGAGTAAAATTTTTCGTGGGGTGAGCCACTACTATCTAAAACTCTACGTGGTAAGGCAAACAAAGTTTTAAGTTGGTTGTATCTGGCATGATGGTACCTGTATTACAAGTCTCGGTAGATCCTAAAGCGGTTAACAAAGCTTTCCTCTGGGAAGGGTAGCTTTGGAGGAACTCCAAAGCCGACATCGCACAAGGGGTTTGAGACAAATCCTCCACCATAGAATAGTTCTGGGCGGCCCTTGTGTTTGGGTTGTGAGAATCTTTTTTGAACGCGCCTTTTGGGATGTGTGTCATTGTTTCACCCAAAGTCTTCTCAATCTGTAGAGGAAGAGATGGGAGTTCGACTTCTTTGCCCTTCTCAGAAGTTCTTGGTTTACTGTAGTCATGTGCTCTAGTCAATATAAAAGCATCACCCTTCATCATATATACGTTCGCAGATGCAGGATTGTTTGAAGACAGAGAGGGTCCTTGACTGCCCCCTTCCGCTCTTGTAAAGGCTTAGGTTAGGTTTTACCCATGCTGAAATGTATTGGTTAACACAACAGGCTGTTGTTGTGTCATAAAATTTTGGGCCTTTGCAAGACGAGGACATTGGTGGGTTGGGTGGTCTTTTGTGCACAGGTTGCATGGATACCCCGCCTTTTGTTTCTTAGGGTTTCCCCCGCCAACATTATCAGTGGGTTTCTTATCCCCCTTACCCTTCTTTCGTTGTTTTTTCTTTCCTTAAGGCTGCTGGGTGGCCTTTGGATTTTTTGATTGCACTATGTGTACATCCAACGTTTTAGTAGGGGGAGCAGCCAAAACAGTAGTTTGGCTGGCCGCTGTGTGTTGTATAGACAATTGATACAATTGCTTCGTTAATTGCTCAATGGGATTTGTTTGTGCTGAACCAAAAATACCATCGACATGTGGTCCAATTATTTGTCTGGTTTTATTAAGTATTGAGTGTGGCGCATCTGGCAAGATATCATATAATAAACTAGATTGAGAATAGATGAGCTCAAGATGTTGAGCTCTCATGATGGCGTCTTCTTCGGAAAACACTCTTTATGTCACGACGTCTTTGGATAACTGTGGGACCAAAGACTTAAGGAACCACTCGAGCAGGAATTCTAGTGGGACTGGAACCTTAATTAAACTCTTTCGGTGTCTCCATTCTCGGATGTGATCAAAGATATGGTCCGCATTTGTCTGTGCGAAATTGGCCAACAATTCGGTGCCAACGTCGTATCTCACAGGTAATTGGAAATGGTTTAGGAAGGCCATTTCCAATTCACCGAAGGAAGAGTATATTGAGTGGTCGAGCTCAATGTACCATTTCGCAACACTCCCAATGAGAGTACGTTGAAACAATCACAACTGCACGGAGTCGTCTTTCAATGAGTTAGATGAGCACCAAAGGTGGAAGATAGTCACATGATTGCCTGGATCTTTGTTCGGCTTGGCCTCGAACTTTGGTATGTTTGAAGGCAACTTTGTCGACATAGGGGGCCAACGCGGATCATGACAAATATGGTCATTCAACAACCTTGTCAAGTCTGGAAAATGCAAGGTTACTAGAAAAGGTAGTTTGGGTTGTTGGTGATAACCTGGGAAAAAGGGACCTGGAGTTTGACTGGCACCTGGTTTCCAGGACAAGTTTAGCTGTTCACCTGGGTTCTGGTAAAAACCATGGCCATGAATAGCGTATGGATTCTGCGTGTGAGGAGACATCATTGGCTGATTCCCAAAATAGGACGTAGATGGATGAGTGTGCATTACATTCAGAGGACTTTGGGAAGGGTTTCCCCATGCCGATCCTCTGGGGATAGGCATAGTACCTCGTCCGGGGTTCCATTAATTATGGAAAGAATTACCCCAGATCGACAATCCTAATGAGGGAATGGATCCCTGCCAAGAATTCCAAGGCCATGATGTAGAAGAAGATCCTGGATTTCCCCCCTGTGTAGGAATAGTACCCTGCATAGGAAGAGGTTGTCCGAAATCGGGGTTGTCCCCAGTCGGGAAAGCAGATGACGAGAAGGAATTGTTACCAAATTCATTGAACAAAGAAAATGGTTTCGAATCTACTGGTATATTATGCGAAGGTAGTCCTTGAATCCCTGCTCCAAATAAACTATGGTGTGCAGGTGGACCAATGGATTGCTGATGCGTGCCACCAAGTGAAGGGGACAAAGGAGGTATATGACCTCCCCTGTAAGGGAAAGCGTTAAAAAGAGCTGAAGTGCCCCCCATGTGGCCTTGTAGAGGAGTGTTAGAGCTCCCTCCTCTCAGACCTAAAGTTTGTGAAGTGGAGTAGGAAATTATAGGACTTGTACTTGAGCTAGGCATCCCGTATGAGAATGGAGGGCCTGTCGCACTTGGTAGGAAAGGGGTTGTGGCCGCCGCCATAGATGGGACCAGACCACTGTGTGAGGTAGAGGCAGTCGATACCATGATGGCTCAGATCGATGACGGTGGGTTAGGAGGTGGAAACTCTCCTGTGGTGACAACCGTAGTGAGAATTGGAGAAATCCCACAAGGAGTGACAACATTTGTTTCCATTGCTACGTGCGACATTGTCTGGCACTTGTAAGGGTGAATTGGTACGACGATGGGTGCCAAAAGATTAGTGGTTGGAGTTTCAGGTGGACTAAGATCTTTTTCTCCAAAGTCTAAAATGGTCGTTTCCTCTGGATGTTGGTCGAGCACAATTTCTTGTGACCCGATCACTTCAAAAGACCCTTGTTGGTTTAGCTTTTGCCTTAGTGGTGGCGGGGGTGACTCCAGTGTAACCGGTGATAGGCCCAGAAGTCTTCATGACCGGTGGAGCTCATGATCCTCCACTGTGTGAGAAGATCAAAGACACTGCAGGGCTGTCTATTCGTTCAAAAAACAACACACACTAAAAGAGTCCCTACAAGATAAAACAAGCAAACACTAAACTAATTGGAAGAACAATTACAACAACCAACACTAGAGCAACTTACTGGTGCAAGTGAAACTCAAACACAGAAGCACCCTCTGGGTATACTTTGCAAAGTGTGGCCTGATGTCTATCCTAGGTACCCCGGTATACCCCCGTAGTCACCTGTGTATGTCCCTAAAAAGATAGGCAACTAGGTTGACAGTGCGCGAACAATCACCAGGCGGGTATAGTCGAAAGTCAGGTAGACCAAAATGAGCAGGGTATCGAGCCCAAAAAATATCAAGGGTATCGAAAGCAAGTGGTCTGGAAGACAACTGAGGACCTTGAATAGATTTGAGACCCACAAAGCTCCATGGCAAATGCAATCGACAGAATCCCAAGGCAAGCCCTCTATATGTGTTCTCCAGTATGATTGGTCCAACTTTGGAGGGGTTATCTCCACTACCTTTCTGCACACGACCTCATTTTTATCCCCTGTGTTAGAGGAGGGGTCCCAGATAACTTTCACGATACTAGACTTTGACACTCCCTAACTTAGACTCCAATGTTTGATTTTAATGGCCTTAAAGAGTTTCCTCTCCAACCTAATTCAAGGCCCTAACCCTAAACTAGCTGGTTGACCCTACAAACATAAAAGTCTAATGAATTTTAGATTTAGCGTTAATTTTATGGCTTGTCTTAAGTCAAAGGTTATGAAAGTGAAACTAGTGATGTTTGAAAGACAAAAGCAAAATAAACAGAAAGCTAGAAACAAAAACCTTTACTTCACTTAACTCTTAAACAACTTTTCAAACTTAAATTTTTTTTCTATGATCTTTGAAAAACAAACTCAAAGCAAGATTTCACTCGACAATGAGCTACTTATGATATAAGTAAACCGTCAAGAAATTATGAAAGCAAAGACTTTTCCTTGGTTACTAATGCAAAACAACACTTTTTAACCAACCAAGAAATACAAGTTTTTTTTTTTAATTGAATGCTCACAAAGAAAAAAGGAAAAATATCAACAAGTCAAAACCAAGAAAACTTTCTGGCCTAAGCGCAGATCATAAAGAGTCACTTTAAAAAATCACACACAAGAAAATTAAAATTGGACTATCGCACTTGTCTAAAAACCCTATAAAAGAAAAAATTTGAGGAAAACTTCTACATGAAAAAAGAAAGCTATTGCTATGATCAAACTTAAGTTACTGACCGCTATGATAGAGACCCAAACCTGAGAGGTGTAATTCTTTTCAAGAGAAAGGATGACTACCTTACCTTGAACAAAAATTCTCTCCACAAGCACACTGCTGACAGTTCCACAACAAGCATGTGCACACGAGCTGTGTAAAGTCAAAGAGCGTGTACACGTGCGCTGGCCTGTTGCTGGCCTTATACAGGCCACGTGTATATTTGAAACTCTGAGACAAATAAAAATCCAAACAATCTAGCCCAGGAAAAGACTACTGGTACTGAGAACCAAAATCTCTTGAAGACTCAGACACTTACTTTAACAGAAAAAGAAAACAATTCAAGGAAAAATTCATAGAACAAACTAATCCAAGGTGAAGCCTAAGCTATAGACTGCAAACAACAAAGAATAGAAAGAGTTCCAGAAAACCCCTGAGAAGGACTAATTCTGACAAGGAAGAGGATGACTACCTCTTTAAAAGAAATTTTCTGATATCATACACACGACTTTCACCTCCTCAGCTAGCGTGTACACGCTAGCTGTGAGAATGCATGGTACGGGTACACGTGTGCAGACCTTATATAGGCCGTGTGTACCTCTGTGGGTCTTGGAAAAATTTTTACAGTCAAGCAAATAAACAGAGATAACTGGTATGGAAGACCAGAATCTCTGTTGGCTCAGACTTTTGTAGAAACTTTAAAAACAAGAAATGAAACCAATTCTTAAAAATACCCAAAAAATATTCCCAGGAACCCTATAGATCTCCCCAGTATGGTCGCCAATTCTGTTGTGAGTGGGAAATCCCTCTATGGACTAGCACATAGGGTTTTAATATGCACACAAAAAATACCTAAAGACTCCTACTTTCTATCGTCGTCCAAGACCTAATCCCCATTATTCTTAAGAAAATACATAGTTAAGAAGATCAAGTGAGCATACCTTATTTCAGGCATTTGATGTCGATCCTTATTTATGCTTGATCACTCTTTGACTGCAACTCTCCTCCCAAGGCTGACCTGCATTCACACAAGACAAACAAAGAACTCCACATGCATTTGATATATAGATTAACGGGTTAGAGATTCAATCAACATATGTGCAATAAACCATGAAAACCTCATATGGTGGGATGTGAAAAGTATCTCTTTATTATTAACTTCAACAAATCAACTTACAATGATGAAGTCGACCACTGCTCCACGAACTTGGTCCTGAGATCCTCTTCAATTGTCCTCCAACTTCTTTGCTCTATATTTCTCTTTGCACGAGGATGGCTAAAGGGTTGGGACAAAGGGAATGTGCAATCAGGTATAGTTTCTTTACTAGATTCTCCTCCTCCAAATGGGACCCCTAACCCTTCTTTTATAGGCTATAATAAGCTAGGTATTTGGACGAACCCTCGGCCATGCATGGTGAGGATATTTAGTTAACTCACCCAAAGTTGTGTGCTCCATCGACAACTTTCCTTTTTTCATGCTTTTGTAGGTACACGCAGGATGTTTTGGGTTAGCTAGCGTGTACACGCATGCAGTAATAGAGTAGGGCATGTGGGCCTTTATAAAAGGTGTTTTTAAGAAGAGTTGTTTAGTAGTGCTTTGGCAAAGAAGGAATTTGAGATGGCATGATGCCAGGTAAGCATGTCTGGTGCAAATTAGGGTTATAACAAGTAGGCCCTCCTACATACGGTTTTTCTTGACCAAGGTAAACAAGATTCAAAGGTTGTTGAGGAACATTCATGAGTGGGGGAAAACCCGATGGATTATGAGGTGTATAAGTCAGTTGATTCATTTCGTGGGGATAAACAATTTTCCCTTGAAGGGGGTAAACAATGTGTCTCTGAGGAGGATGCACATTAACCCCATGGGGAGGATAAACATTAGACCCTTTGTGAGGATAAGGTTGTTGTTGTTGAGGAGGTTTCCCCCTAGATGGTTGGATATTTCCTTGGAAAGGAAGGTTCCAAGGTAGAGATTGGAACACAGGTGCATTCTTTCAGTGTAGTGGGTTATGGAATCCAAACTGAGGTTTCCCCCGAAGTTGAGGTTGTGCCCCAATCTGAGGTTGACCCCCAAATTGAGGTTGCCCCCTAGCTTGAGGTTGACCTCCAACAAGAATATGGAAACCAAAAGTGAACGAATGATTGGTGCCTCCAATTGGATTGGAATCACTAGGGCCAAACCCTCCAAGTGAATATGTAGGAACAAAACCAACAACGAAGTTGGACCCAGGAGGAACAAAAGGTCCAGAGCCTCTGGATGGAACCTGGGTGGTGATAGAAATAAAATAATTTAGAGCTTGATACCCAGGGGGAAGTGATGGATTTGGTCTAGATGGAAGTGGTGTCCCAATTGGAGCTTGGAGTGATGTCACATTTCTGGTGGGGATTGTGGTAGCTTGTGGGACCATGGTGGAATGGGCCATATGGAGAGTAGGAATCGAGTGAGAACCAATCAACAATTGGTCTGCAATGATGATGATGTTATTGGTGGAACCAATAAAATGGTTTAAAGGTATTGTATAAGTAACATATGTCTCGGGCACTTGTGATGTTGTAGGTCGATCAAGACTCGCTCCTAGGTTACCGTACAAATCACGTGTTGTCAAAGGGATGGAACCAAGTATGGAAGTTCCAACAGTGTGAACCGGAGTCCTAAATGATTCACTGTGATAAAGTGGATTCTCTACTCCAGATCCTATGTTAGGTCCAATAGGTATTTCAATATCATCAATGACAACGATGTGTCCAAAAGAGTTCACTCAAAGCATATGAAGATCTCGTCTAACACTCAAAGATGGGTTTGAGGGAAGTCGAAATACTTCCAGGGAATCTGAAACAATATGAAATCCTTCCAAAGAGTGTGTGCTTCCAACCTCAGAAGCTACTTCGTTATTAGCCACCCCCTCAGGAGGGTTTCTCGGTGAGTTAGGAAGCAAAGGTAGGTAGCCTTCCGGATCTTCCGGGGGTAGCCCTTACATCCTACATGAACGGTGAAGGCCGATGTTGCTTGAGATAAGTAAAGAATGAAAAAATCTATGGCTATCTAGAGGAAAGAAACAATATTCACTAATAAAATCTAGGAATCAAACCAAGCAAACAAAACTTCTCTCGATGACCATACTAGTTGGTGATGAAATCCAACATCGCGTGATCAAGTTAAGAAGGGGATAGGATATGAGCTGGTGGAAAAGTTACGATGACGACCTGCTTAATGGACTTATGCCTTGGTGCTAGCTTCCACACAGTAATCATGGATTTACCCTCCAAGGAGCCCGAGTGAGTTTGACCACCGTCTGTTCTGGGTACATCGAAGACTTCCCTTCACCGTCACCTTGTGTAAAGACCTTAAATATTATGGATACTAAGGACACCAACTCGTAGTTAGCCACTGGGTGGGTACAATCAACTGTCTAGTTCAAACATATGGGAAGGATAACAAGTCTGAAATCCTTCGAGAGAACTGAGGACACGTGGATCGGTAGAACTCTAGAGGACCCCGAACGGATTCAGAATTCCCGAAGCACCGAGACCAAATGAAGACATTTGAGCCTCAATAAGAACCCCCAATATACGATCTGACTACTACGAACAATTGAATCATGGAGGGATAATATCCGTAACTCTCCCAAACATGACCTCGTGTGTAACCCCTGTGTGAGAGGGGGATCCCAAAAAACTTATATGAAAATTGGATTTTCTCTCCCTATCGCAAGATGATAATGTTTGTTTAGAATGCTTTGGAGAGTTGTACTCATAGCCTAATCTAAAGCACTAATCCTAGTCTAATGTTTGTGGAAGAATCTAAAAATAAAACTTTCTATATCGATTTTAATTAACGTTGATTTTTTGTAGATGTTTTTTAATAAGAGGTGTACGAGAGTGAAATTGATGATATTATGACTCGATTCCCAAAAATGAATAAGAAATGATAAGCAATTTTTTCTTTCAATGAACTTCTATTTTAGGGAAGTAGAAGAAATTTTCTTTTCACTGTCAAACACTAAAATGCATAGACCTCTTTTGATGGGTCTTAAATCCCTTGATTCAACAATAGGAACCAAACCCACCACTGAGGCCCAATTAGACTTTGCAACATTTGAGATGGAATGGTTCTCTAGTTCTTGTGATTCGATCAATTTATCAATGGGCTTTATGTTTCCTTGTGAAGGCTCTCCCTTTAGGTAGGACCATTCTTTTTTGTATTTTCTCTTGAGTGGGACTAGTTTGAGAGATGCAAGTCGACATAAGCCAAATTGACAAGTAACATGATTGAGTTTCAACTACCGGGAAGAGGCTAAGCTTGGGATAACCCACTGCTCAAACATGCAGGCAATGATTCTATGCCAAAGGGCCTAGTACTAATACATTAACCAAATGAACATCGAATTACTGTCTGAGAAAAACTAATTAACAGAAAGGAAACACATATGTAATCAAGATCATGGTAAGAAAAATAATTCATCTACCATAACATTCATCACATAACAATGCAACGATTTATCTTCATCATTAAGCAAAGAACATCAAAACATTGCACCATATAACTTGACAACAAAATCAATTGCTCTTACTCATTTACTGCATCGTTCATGGAACAAGATAGGAAGTAATTTTTCTCCAACTCCAATCACATACATATGATGAAAATAGTTTGTCTTTGGTCTAGAAGGACTTCTCAATTCACAACAGTCTCAAAATAATTATCAACAACCAAAAAAGAAATAGTTCTTACAACAACCATCGACCCTTGACTAACTGGCCGATGTCTCTATTTATAATATAAAATTCAACTGAAATTAATGGATAAGTATAGTTTGGGCGAAACAAAAATTTCCACGTGGCGTGATCATCCAACAGTTTCTTTCAATAGTCCACTCGAGATGTCTCTTGAAAAGGGTGACTTGTTTTATATTCAGACCAGCTGATAAATGGATCTTCACAGGTTTGAGCCGATGGGAATTTGTGTTGTTCCATTGGAGCTGCATATACTCCTCTGATATCCATTTCATGCATTCAATACTTTGCCAAACTGGCATTCAACTGTTGCACCAAGGTCCGAGCTCTGATTGAGCATTCTGCGAATTGTTGCACTTGCTCTGGATTTGCATTGGATATCCTTGCACATTCTTCGGCCTATAGCAAGTTTCACTCAGTATGTATCTCGAACATGTCTCTTGAGTCAAAAAACTGATCGAGAGTGCTGCTCTCGGAGAACCCAGAAACCTTCATTGCGCCGATGATTCAGCTTCAACGTTCCTTTCGATTCTTTTGGCGAGGCCATAGGATAAGCTTTGTTCGGCTAATTGGGGAGTATTCTTTCCTGCAATCAAGACAAAAGAAGTTTAGCGATTTGAGAAACTTATGATAAGACATAAATAAATTGAAAAGACTAATACGTATCTGTGTAGCTTTCTAGTCTTAGTCATTTAATACTTACTTGATCTCAGTTGCTCCTTATAATGACCTGTGATGGCCTGGCCGAAGCTGCCATTCCTTTTGGTTAAGATGAATTATGTCAGTGGATCATGGAGTGAAAAATCAAGTACGACATCCATGAGCATTTTAAATCGTCATAGTAATTATTTGACATTTAGTGCCGAAAAGAGACGTCGAAGGCGAGTGTGTGCATGCATACTCCCCAAACGGTCGGACACCATAAAAGGAAATCCGTTAAATGCCTCCAGAATCCATATTATCAAGTGTGTAAAACATCATTCGTTAAATAACATAGGTCTAGAGAAAGATCAGAAGGATCGTACCGAATGTTCTCTGTAACTCCGATCAACGACGATTATATGCTCTGGATTCCATCCGTCAAACAATTATGGTGTGTCGAGTCTTTAAAAACCATGTCACGATGCGCAAGTTCTTCACTAGCACGCTATGTTTTGCTCCTTTGTTTTTCTATGAATTTCGGGATTTCTGTGGGAAATCTTATGTTTATGTTGAGTTTATACTCTCTGGAATTCTGGTCTGGAGAATTCATCTTAGTGAAGTTCTGCATAGATGTCCTCCATCACATGTGGATGACCGAATCACTATAATTCTATGTAATGGGATATCCTCCAAACATGGGACGGGGTCCAAAAGGTAGTCGTAATGCTAGGTCTGAGCCCCAACGTGCTTGGGATTCTTTTTGGTCAGCTTCCCATGTCCTTGAAAGCCCAATAGGAGGTGCAGGTTTTGGCTCAGAGATGGTGTCGGCGTCCCTAACAGAGAGTAAATCTCAAAAGGGCATGTCTGAGAAAGGTATGATAGTAAACGCTCATTCTCAGGAGCCAAAAACACGAAGAAAAGGGAGGCCTAGAAAGGATACGACATGGCTTAGTTTTATGTGATCCGGGCCGGTTTTCTTGGTTTTACTGCTACTGGGCCGACTGGTCGCGACGTGGCTTAGTTTTATGTGATCCGAACTTGGCAGGAGCCCTTAATACTAAATATTAGAAGTATTTTGAATGTATTATGCTTTATGATAGACAATTAATCCGTGTTTTCTTATAAAAAATTATTAGTCTGCATACATTATTAGATCTTGCAATCATTATTGTTGTACTATAGTTTTGTTGATAAGTTTCTTTTTGTGAGATTTCTGATATCGATTGATTCTTACATGGCGTTATCAACCCTGGATCATTAAAAAAAATTAATTATAAAAGGCATTCGTTGGTAGGTAAGTATCTTACTTGGGACTTTGCTTGCGTCAACGCATCGGGGTTCGAAGGTTGGTGGTGTCACTCTTGCCTTTGTGTGGAACTTACTATTATGTCTTTCTGTCAAAACCAAATGAATCGACCTTTGGAAAAATATTTCCTGGGACTGTTCATAGGAAGTAAACCTTTCATCGTATGACGCTGATAAAGGTCGGTACTCGGCTACTTTGACTTTCCTTTCCAAACAATTTTCACCACCTTTATCTTTTTCCGATGCCGAATTTCTCAAGTGAGTCGGGGAAAATCTAAAGTGATAATAGTCCAAGCCGAAGATCGAGTGGTACCCCAAAAAGTAAATGGCAACAGACTTTTTTAGGGTGTGTTGAGTACTCAACAAATGACGATTCATTGGGCGAATGCAAAATCTTTGGTTCATAACGGGCACACTTCTATTCATACTTGTATATATTACAAAATTATTTATTTGTTTATATATATATATATATATATATATATATATATATATATATATATATATATATATATATTATTAATGAAAGTATCATTTTAGGGCTTGACCATTCACTAGGAGGGCATCAGGTTCTCCTCTCAGATTCTACAATCGATAGGTACCTGCCCCGATTTTCTCGGCCGCTTGGAAAGGTTCAAGCCATAGGCTTTGAAACTTAGAATGTTTTCCCTTTGGTTTGTTTTCTTTGTCCCACTTCAACACTAAGTCTCCTACATCAAAGTTCTTTTCTTTAGCCTTATGCTTATCAAACCATAGTTTCACTATCTATTGATAAGCTAGGAATTTTGACCTAGCCTTTTCTCTATGTTCTTCCAACATGGCAGAGTGTTGATCCTCTGTTGCATGGTCGACAAGGGTTCCTCATTGAAATCTTGGGCTAATTGGAGGGATGGTAGATAAATCCCATTTGGGAGAATGGCTTCTTGTCAGTAGACCAAAAAGTATGGAGAATTCCCGACAACTTCCTTGGGCGTGACTCTATCGGCCCATAGAGCGTTATGGAGTTGGTTGTGCCAATTTCTTTGGTTATCTGTAAACGTCTTCTTCAAAATTCTTACTAGGTTCTTATTAGTTGACTCCGCCACACTGTTTCCCTGAGGGTAGTAATTTGCAGAGTACTTGATCATGATCCCTTTGTCCAGAGAAAACTCTGTTAATAGGGTAGAACAAAAGTAAGTTGCATTATCAAAGACCTGAACGGAGGGAACACCGAACCTTGTGATCAACTGTTGTTCTATAAATTGGATTACTACCTTCTCGTTTACATGAGTTAGAGGAATGGCCTCTACCCATCTCGTGAAATAGTCAGTAGTAGTAAGAATGTATTTGTGGAGTTTCAAAGAACTAGGAGTAATTTCTCCTATGATATCCAACCCCCATGGCTCAAAATTTTTGGAGACAGTCACAGGCAGAAGCGGGATTGCTGCCCTTTTCTCCTTTCCAACACTTATTTGGAAAGTCTTACAGTTCCTAGCATGAGTATGAGCATCTTTACACAAGGTGGACCAGTAATAGCTGGCTCTCAGAATCTTATGGGTGGTAGTGTTCCCTGCAAAGTGTCCTTTGGCGGGGTCGTCACAGAGTTCCTTCAATACCTTGTCTGTGTATTCTCATTCAAGAAATCTCAATAGTACCCCATCATAATTGGTCTAGAAGAGCATAGAATTTATAAGGCGATACTATGCAGATTTCAATCTCAGGGCTCTCCTTTCCCTAGGGTTGAGGTTCTCGGGACAAGCTCCGTGACGTAAAAGATAAGCTAAATCCTTGTACTAGGAGTCTTGTCTTGGGGATATGCATGCTACTTCATTGCACCATAGCATCATTTCATTTTCCCACCTGAGATATTCATTCGCTTGATCCTGTGCTTTGACTGTGAGCTTGCACAAACCTTGTCCTCTTACTAGCTTGGTAGGTTTTATATCTAGGTCAAATTCTTGGACTACTGCCATCAAGTTCCCCCTTCTTTCCCCCATCTCTTGTTGGGTAAATAGGGATCAGGCCGTGGGGTGTGGCACAATCACCTTAATGTGATTTTTGAGGATGTAGGACCTAAAATGTCTTACTTCCTTATAGACCGCGTAGGCCTGTTTTTCTATGGTAGGATAATTGAGCTTGGCTCCTTGAAGATTAGTACTCATAAATGACACTGGGGCTTCATTGTTGTCATCGTCCTTCTGGGTTCAAACCATCGCTAGCGATTGGTCGGAGGAAAAAGTGTAAAGGAAAAAATATCTGTTAAAATTGAGACTTCACAACACCGGAGCCTGGGATATGGCGGATTTGATATCATTAAAAGAATTTTTTCACTCATCATTCCACTCAAATTTGACATCTTTGCAAATCATCTTTATTAAAGGTTTGATAAGTTCGGTGAAATCGGGAGTGAATTTCCTCAAAAAATTGATTTGCCTGAAAAAAAACTGCATAGCTTTCTTGTTATGCGGTAGCAAGAGTTGGGTTATGGCCTTAATCCTTTTTGGATCTATGTGAATCCATGCTAGGGATATAATATGACCTAACAACTTACCTTCCTCGACACAAAAAATAGTTTTCTTAGTATTTAACGATATATCGTACTTCCTGCATCTCTCAAAAATCTGGGTTAGGTGTTGGATGTGATCTTCCCTATTTTTCGAATATATTGTTACATCATCTAGATACACCACCACACACTTATTGATAAGTCCCCAAAAATCCACGTCCATGGCTCTTTGGAAGGTTTCTTGTGCATTGAGTAACCCAAAAGGAATGCGTTTATAAGCGAAGGTTCCCCATTTGGTTCGGAAGGCGGTTTTCAAATGGTCTTCTTCTGAAACCAACACTTGGTTGTAGCCTAAGAAACCGTCTAGTAGGGAAAAAATCTTTGAGCCCGACACAATCTGTAGGAGTTACTCCATTGACGGGACCGGATAATTTTTCTTCTATGAAGCTCTATTGAGGTTCCAAAATCTACGCATAGTTGGATCTCTCCCGACTTTTTCCTCACTGGAATGAGATTTTCCACCTAGGCAGAATGTCTAGCCTGAAAAATTATCCTCGTATCTAGAAGATTTCTTAATTCTTGATACATAAGAGGCTCTAGGGACAGGTGATACTTCTGGAGCTTTTGCTGGAAAGGTTTCATTTCGTGTTTCAACGGGATGATGTGTTGAATACTGCGAGTATCATACGTTTTCAAATCCCTGTAGGACCATGCGAAAACATCCTGGTATTGTTTGAATAATTTGCGGTAGGCTTTCCTCTCTTCCTTATACATGGTTTTTCCGAGATTAACGTTCTTCGGGTTCTTTGGAGTCCCAAGATTTACAATTTCATGGAGGGGGCAAGAGCTACCAGTGTTTGTGTTTATGGGTCCTTTAAAATGATCCTTTAGATCAAACATACTCTATAGATTAGCTATCCGCTTTGGGATTGTGTGAGCCTTTAGTTTTCTGATATCTTGTCCTGCTTGAGGATCAGTTTCAGCTGATTTCTCATGGAACTCTTCATCGTCTATTGCTATATCTTTGAAATTGTCTTGGTTTGTCAAAACATTTATGATTTGCTCATCAGCTTCAAAAAATTTCCAATTAGAAATGTTGTTAGGCACCAACGGTGTGTAGAGAATCTCTACAGTGAATCATGAGGCTTCATAATATTCTAAAGGTGACAATCAGGAAGTGGCTGTGGCCAAGGATTCGGCATGAACGTTCTTTTCTCTTGGGATCACAGTAATATTGAAAGCATCAAAGTGCTCTATTAGCCTCTGCACCTCCTGCTGGTAGTTCTTAAGATGAGGAAAATTACAATGAATAATGTTCCTCACTTGTCTAAAAATGATCTCAGAATCCCCGAAAACCATCAATTCCTTAACACCCAGATCTATGGCTTTCTTTAATCCTTGTACTAGAGCTTCATACTCGACAATGTTGTTGGTACATTCAAATTCTAGCTTACAGGATAGGAAATAACGTTGTCCTTTGGGATTGATAAGGATGCACCTTGCCCCTGACCCTTCTTGGGATTTAGATCCATCAAAGAAGAGGGTCCAAATATATGAAAGGTTATCTCCCTTTCTTCCTTCTATACTGATTTCTTTCTTACTGATCTCTCGACCCGTAAGGCCAATTGCATGATTTTGGCAAAAGAGAGCGTTCTCTATCGACGTCGGCGGTTCCTCTTGAAATATTATTTCAGAGTTTTGGGTAAGAGGAACATTGGATAGTAGAGGAGAAAAGTCTTTGAAGTGGTAATCACAGGATTTATTTCCTAATACTGGGAAATCAGTAGATGCGGGTTCGTTCGGGGTTTCTAGGTCAACGATCGTATGCTTCAGATATCTTTCTCTGTCAATTCTATTAATGTTATTGTATCCTTTTAGCGATAACCAAAGGTGTGCCTAGTTTGTACTAAAATATCCATTCAGATTCTCAGACCAATCACGACTCAACAATATTCCATATGCCTATGGGATATCTACTACACTGATGTCAATTATTTGCACGAAATGAGGATGCGTCGCTATCTTGATCATTACATCTTTGAGTTCTCCCATAACCTTGAATTGGGTTCTATCTAATTGTATGACATCCTTATCACTTTTGAGAGGGACAACACCCGATTTATTACAAATGACTAAGGGCATTACATTAGAGGACGCCCCATAATCTACCAAACAATTGTGAAGATTCCTGTTAAAAACTTCGAATGTTAAAAGGAAAGATGGTACAAAAGGCCTCTCCTTCCTACGTTCTGAGTAGGCATTTATGGTTGGATTGCTTGCAAAATCTGTTGAGGATAGATCCTTCTTCAGACCGTTTCCTATAGTTGTGGTCGTCCCTGGATGAGTACACAATCTTCCCCAACACTCGAAAAAACTTCTTCCCAAGTATGACCCTAAAACTTCAGGTTTACCCGAGGATCATATCAAGAAATTCATACTTGTGATCAGGATTATGAATGTTCAACATGAATATGTAGTCTGCAGACTTTTTCCTTTCACATATTTGGACCCTCTTCTTTGATGGATGCAAATCCCAAGAAGGGTCAGGGGCAGGGTGCATCCTTATCAATCCCAAAGCACAACGTTATTTCCTATCCTATAGGCTAGAATTCGAATGTACCAACAACACTGTCGAGTATGAATCTCTAGTACAAGGATTAAAGAATCCATAGATTTGGGTGTTAAGGAATTGAAGGTTTTCGGGGATTCTGAGATCATTGTTAGACAAGTGAGGAACACTATTCATTGTAATTTGCCTCATCTTAAGAACTACTAGCAGGAGGTGCATAGGATAATAGAGAGCTTTGACGCTTTCAATATTACTGCGATCCTGAGAGAAAAGAACGTTCTTGCCGAATCCTTGGTCACAACCACTTCTCGACTGTTTCCTTTAGAAGATTATGAAGCCTCCCGATGAAAAAGTCTGCAGACTACGTATTCATGTTGAACGTTCATAAGCTTGATCACAAGTATGAATTTCTTGATATGATCCTCGGGTAAACCTGAAGTTTTAGGGTCATACTTGGGAAGCAGTTTTTTCGTGTGCCGGGGAAGATTGTGTACTCATCCAGGGACGACCACGATGTCTCTAGCCAACCAGGGCTGGTTTTCTTGAAGTGGAAATTATATTTCCTCCTCCCAACCATTGTTCCCTTCCATATCTTCAGAGTTGGATTTAAGATCTTCTTCTTCCAAAAATCTGCCAGGCTCGGAGATGTCGCCGACTGGCATCTCGGGGTATTAGATCAAGAGGTTCTTGGATTTTAGTGATCACAAAATCTATTAAGTCTTCAACAAAGTGTACAAAAACTTCATCAGGAGTGCTAACCACTAGTCTGCTTTGTTGTTTTCTTCGAGGGAGGATGGGAGTTGAGGACCATGCGTCAATTTGTCGAGCGTAGGCTCTGGTGATTCTCCTGAATTGCTTCACTTCCTCGTGAGGGAGGGCATAAGGTATTTCAGGGTGAAAAGGTTCTTCCTTGGAATTGGGTGAGTTACCCGCTTAAGGAGTACTCAGTAAATGTGGGCTGTCTGTTGGATGACTAGCCATGCATGTGGGCCGTTATGAATCTGTAGGCTGTTCAAAATGCAATGTACCTTATGTATTCAACCATTCATTTTCAGGCCGTCTTTCTAGCGCTTGTTCTGTTGACGAGTCTTAAATCCCTTGATTCAATAGCAGTAACCAAACCCACCACTGAGGCCCAATTAGACTCTTCAATGTTTGAGATGGAATTGTTCTCCAGATCTTTCGATTTGACCAATTTATCGATGGGATTTGTGTTTCCTTGTGAAGGATCTCCCTTCAGGTAGGAATGTTCTTTTCTGTATTTTCTCTTGAGTGGGACTAGTTTGAGAGATGCAAGCCGACATAAGCCAAATTGACAAGTAACAGGATTGAGTTTCAACTACTGGGAAGAGGCTGATCTTGGGATAACCTGCTTCTCAAACATATAGGCAGTGATTCTATTCCAAAGGGCCTAGTACTAATACATTAACCAAATGAACATCGAATTACTATCTGAGAAAAACTAATTAACAGAAAGGAAACACATATGTAATCAAGATCACGATAAGAAAAATAATTCATCTACCATAACATTCATCACATAACAACACAACGATTTATCTTCATCATTAAGCAAAGAACATCAAAACATTGCACCAGATAACTTGACAACAGAATCAATTGCTCTTACTCATTTACTGCATCATTCATGGAACATGATAGGAAGTAATTATTCTCCAACTCCAATCACATACATCTGATGAAAATAGTTTGTCTTTGGTCCAACAGGACTTCACAATTCACAACAGTCTCAAAATAATTATCAACAACCAAAAAAGAAATAGTTCTTACAACAATCATCGACCCTTGACTAACTGACTGATGTCTCTATTTAAAATATAAAATTCAATCGAAATTAACGGCTAAGTATAGTTTGGGCCAAACAAAAATTTCCACGTGGCGTGATCATCCAACAGTTTCTTTCAATAGTCCACCCGAGATGTCTCTTGAAAAGGGTGACTTCTTCCGTATTCAAAACAACTGATAAACAAATCTTTATAGGTTTGAGCCGATGGGAATTTGTGTTGTTCCACTGGAGCTGCATATACTCCTCTGATATCCACTGCATGCGTTCGGTACTTTGCCAAACTGGCGTTCAACTGTTGCAACAATGTCCGAGCTCTGATCGGGAATTCAACAAATTGTTTCACTTTCCCTAGATTTGCATCGGCTATGCTTGCACATTCTTTGGCCTATATCAAGTTTCATTTGGTATGTATCTCGAACATGTCACTTGATTCGATAAACTGATCGGGAGCGCTGCTCTTGGAGAACCCCGAATCCTTCATTACATTGATGATTCAGCTTCGGCGTTCCTTTAGAGTCTTTCAGCGAGGCCATAGGATAAGATTTGTTCAGATAATTGGGGAGTATTCTTTCCTGCAATCAAGACAAAATAAGTTTAGCAATTTGAGAAACTTATGATAAGACATAAATAAATTGAAAAGACTAATACATACCTGTGTAGATTTCTAGTCTAAGTCATTTAATACTTACTTGATCTCAGTTGCTCCTTATAATGACCTGTGATGACCTGACCGAAGCCACCACTCCTTTTGGTTAATATGAATTATGTCAGTGTATCTTGGAGTGGAAAATCAAGTACGACATCCATGAGCGTTTTAAATTGTCATAGTAATTATTTGACCTTTGGTGCCGAAAAGAGATGTCGAAGGCGAGCATGTGCATGCATACTCCCCAAAAGGTTAGACACCATAAAAGGAAGGTTGTTAAATTCCTCCAAAATCTGTATTATCAAGCGTGTAAAACATCATTCGTTAAATAACAGAGGTCTAGAGAAAGATCAGAAGGATCGTACCAGGCATTCTCTGTAACTTTGATTGGCATAGTTTACATGCTTTGGATTGCATTTGTCAAACAACTGTGGTGCATCGAGTCTTTAAACATCATGTCTCGACACTTGAGTGTTGCACTAGCACACTATGTTTCGCTCCTTTGTTTTTCTATAAATTCTGGGAGTTCTGTGGGAAATATTACGCTTATGTCCAGTTTATACTCTCTGGAATTCTGGTCTAGCGAATTCATCTTGGTGAAGTTCTACGTAGACGTCCTCCATCACGTGTGAACGAACGAGTCACTATATTGCTGTGTAATGGGATCTCCTCCAAACATGGGACGGGGTCCATGGGGTAGTTGTAGTGCCAGGTCTGAGCCCCAGTGTGCTTGGGATTCTTTTTGGTCAGCTTCCCACGTCCTTGAAATCCCAATAGGAGGTGCAGGTTTTGGCTCAGAGATGGTGTCGACGTCCCCAACAAAGATTGAAGCTGAAAAAGGTGCATCTGACAAAGGTATGATAGTAAACTCACCTTCCTAGGAGCTGAAAACATGGAGAAAAGGGAGGCCTAGAAAGGATATGACCAAAGGGGAGGAAACCCGCCTATCGGCTGAGCTGAGAACATGTCCAGTTGTTGAGTAGTTTGTGAGGCTTCCTCACTTGTTGGAGCAAGTTGGGATTATCTACAAAGGAGACGAGAGACGAAAGGGAATGGGAAAAGCACCGGGTCCTCCTGTCGAGAGTCCCGCTCAATAGTTAGAGTGGGATAAACTTGCGATAGTTGAACTCTACCAAGAAAATAGAGAACTACGACATCAGTTGGCGGAAAAATACCAAGAGATACTGTCGTCCCAGGAAATATGGTTTGGATTCAGAGACAAATTTGGGAAGCCCACAATACAATTGTGCAGTTACGCGAGGTGCAGTGTGCGACGGAGGAAAAGAACACAGTTCCAGGCGCCAGTAGTGACCTGGGGAAAGGTTCATGTGTGGAAAAGGCATAATGGGTGATCCTACACGTTACATTCTCTTGAGTGTCACTCTGGACACATTTTCCTTTTTTGTTCTTTTGTTGTAAAGGTTTTCTTGGTTTTAATGCTACTGAGCCGGTTGGTCATGATGTGGTTTAGTTGTACGTGATCCAAACTTGGAAGGAGCCCTTAATACTAAATATCAGAAGTATTTTGAATGTATTATTCTTTATTATAGACAATTAATCCATGTTTTCTTATCACAAATTATTAGTCTAAACACATTATTAGATCTTGCAATCATTATTGTTGTACTGTGGTTTTGTTGATAAGTTTCTTTTTGTGATATTTCCGATATCAATTGATGCTTACATGGCGTTATCAACCCTGGATCATTAAAAATAATTAATTATAAAAGGCATTTGTTGGTAGGTAATTATCTTACTTGGGACTTCGCTTGCGTCAACGTATCAGGGGTCGAAGGTCAGCGATGTCACTCTTCCCTTTACGTGACACTTACTATTACGTCTTTCTGCCAAAACCAAATGAATCATCCTTCGGTGAAATATTTCTTGAGACTGTTAGTAGGAAATAAATGCTTTCATCGGACGACGCCGATGAAAGTTGGTACTCAACTACTTTGAATTTCCAAACAATTTTCACCACCTTTATCTTTTTTTGATGCCAAATTTCTCAAGTGAGTCGGGGAAAATTTGAAGTGATAGCAGTCCAAGCTAAAGATCGAGTGGTACCCCAAAAAGTAAATGGTGACATAATTTTTTAAGTTGTGTTGAGTACTCAACAACCTCAAGCAATTGTTATCAATAAGGAATCCAATTCGATGCTAAAGTATTCAGAAAATGATCCTAATATCCAAAAACCAATCGTGGAATGCCTTTTGTTTTAATATGAATTATAATCAACTTGATTCACAACTTCTTATGCCAATCAGACTTAATTCTTTGCAAGTTTTAAGCAATTGGAAGAAGCCATCACATAAAAAAAAAGCACACTCTCACCATGATCAAGTAAGAAGAAAAAACAAAACCAAACTTTCAAAAATAAAAATCAATATGCAAACAAGAGGAAATGCTTGGAAAAATAACTTCAAAGAACACATGGAATAGTGCACAAATATCTGAACCCCCTTATAACAACTTTCATACAATCAAATAAATGAGAAAGTATCAAACCGACTCTAGATCTCAAAGAGGAAGAGTGATTCAAAACAAGGAAGGATGATATAAAAAACCAAACAAAATGTCAAAAACCCATGGAAATAAAATGGTTGGAATCTTTACGAAAGACATACCTTGATAGTACCAGTCTTGAGCAGGTCAAAAACCAAAGATTGCACCCAGAGAAGGATCCCCATTTTTTTTTCAAAAAGGACGAAAATCGACGCTTTGGTGTAGATGACACTAGAGCGTTGCAATTCTCTATGAAACACTGTAGGGGAGTGCTAGCGCTCTGGATGTAAAGGTAGGGGAGCGCTAGTCTCTGAGAAAATCAATTTTAACCCAGAAATCAAGCAACTCAAGAAAACTCTGAAAACCAGTGTGTGTGGGATGAAGTCAAGGCTAAAACACATCCAAAAACCAGGAAAACACAATGAATAAGATCTAAAGATAGGAAAAGACTAAAAAAATACCAACGAAGGAAACCAGAACTGAAAGCTTCACTCCCCAGTGGAGTCACCAATTTTTGTTGTAGAAAATTCCCTTGTGGACAGGTGAATTCCCTCTTGGATCTTAGACCCCTATGACCAAGAAAGAAAAATGCTAACATTGAACACCGACTTTCATTTAAACACAGTTAAGCTAATCAATGGAGAAGAGAAAGAAAGTAAGAGCACCTTTTTACGAAGTTTGTCCCTGCTCAGTCTAAGTTGGGCTAGATCTCCAAGTCCTTTAACGAGTCCTGTAATCCCATAAAAAACCAAGACAAAGCATACTTCCTATTCTACCATGATTAGTTCAAAGCTATATTTATCCAAAAGAGACAAGTTCATGCAAATGTACACAATCTTGAAGGAAATAGGCCAAGCACATGTATTAATGAGAACAAAATAAGGTGCTTACAATGTGTAGATACATATGTAGCAGCCTCACCAAGATCTCCTTGTCGAACCCCTTGCGCGAATGATCCATAATCAAAATGACAATAATTTTCACTGATTAATCTCCCCTTTTCACCATGATAATGCCTCCTTATATAGGCTTTGAGAGTTCTAACCATCTTAGATATTCTTGGGATAAGTTGAGGATCTTTCTCCACCAGTTGTGGAACTCCCCTAGATTCGCCTTTGTCTTAGATTCGAGCCAAACTGACTCAGATATTTCTCAACTGTCTTAAGATATAAGGGGGATTTGTCCCTTTATTTACTTAGTAGCTCGACACTCCATCAAAGTGGGCCACATAGCATTGCAATGCTCTCTATTAGAAGGGAAAGGAGTGCTAGAGCTCCCTGCAAGTGGGCAGAGGAGCACTGACCTTCAAAAATGCTTTAAAGATGGTGATTCCTCAAGGAAAAAGTTTGTGCTCTTCACCAAATGATATATTTCTTCTTTTAACTAGTCTCAGAGGGTATCTCAAGTTTCTTTATGATGTCATTTGCGATGCGACACCGACGAGATGACAATATGAATTTTGCGACACTTGCGACACTCGTGACAATGACAATGAGACATCATCAAAGTGAGTAATTTTGATGTGTAACAACCTTTCCCTTTCCTTTTTATTCTAGCCTATATTTGTTTTGAATATATTCATGTCTATGAAATACACAAACAGTCAGTTTTCCCCCCCTCCTCTACTGTGATAGACTTCTTCCCATCCTCACACTTAACCATAGCAAGTCCCAAAAATTGTCCAAGGAATGAAGGCCTTAACCCAAGAGAGCCATAAGGTTCCCTCTTACTCTTCCAAGCTAGTCGTAGTACTCCTGATCTCTCTCTCTTTGTTCATAGAAAAGTCTAATCCGGACAATTTCATAGTAACTCTCCTAGCATATTGGAGAAGTTACTACTAACTTCTCTGATGTGTTAGGAAGAGTTGACATTAACTCTTCCGCATGTTTTCAGAACAAATGGAAACAACTCCTCCGATCATATCAGAGGAGTTACTTTCAACTCCTCCAATACGATCGAAGGATTTCCTGGTAAATGCTCTGAACTCCTCAATATGATGACTAACCCTTGCAAATACATATCCGAGAAGTTACTAACAACTTCTCTGATGTGCTCAGAGGATTTGTTACTAACTCCTATGATATGATTGAAGGAGTTTTTAATAACTCTTCTGATATGCCTTACGAAAGTCGTTTTCTTATGCTCCGATTTCATCTTTCTAGGATGATGCCCAAACATTCCACCCCAAAATCTCATTGAGCATTGTCTACTTTTAACTTGACATTTGCGAGGAGTAGCTTGCCATGTCTTGACAATTTCAATATTCTTATAATTGTTCGATCATTTAATTGTATTTCCAATAGACATGCTCTAAATTTATCCTATCTACATTTTCAGACATGTCATCGCTAAAGATGACGATGATGAAAGCAACAAGGGTTGATCCATCTAAAAAATGCCAACAACCAGTAGAGACATAAAGTGTAAGAACCGTATATGATGATACATTGAGACTTCTAGACAAAGATGGATAAAGCTTAAAATGGGGAGAAGTATATTATATGTTTAAGAAATCAAACTTCTCTATGGAGGCAAAGGAACCAAATGAGCTTAAGATGTTTAGGAACATTAGAAAATCAAGAATTTTGAGGGTGGAAACACTTCAAATAGTTTTCCCTTGTGAAAATTCCATTTCTTGGATTTTGAAGAATGCAGACATAGATAATTGATATATCTTTAATGCAAGAAAATAAGCTAGAGATTCATTCAGGCCCGATGATTTAACCAAGTGTTACCACATTGAATCTGGGAAAAAAAGGCTAGATGGTCAACTCCTCAGTGAGTTGGAGCTTACAACAAAATATTTATTCCCTGCATGGTATAAAGCAGACAAGCAGTTCAAATATTGGCCCAAGAGTCGATACCCAACAACCAATTTAAGGAGACCCTACCAGTATATGGTAGAAATGTTGTGTAGGTTGTATGGGGAACCAGATGTAATCCATTTTCCCTTATCATACATGCCCCTAATTTATTTATGTACAGATGTGGGGGTCTCATTCATCTGGGAAGACATACTATCTGAAAATCTAAAGGCTGCCATTTCTGTAGTTACACAAGCACAAAAAAGAAGCTTCCCCAGTTTCCATATGTAGTCATATCTTCTATACATAATGTGTATCGCTCAAAAGTACCCAAACATGGGATGGAGTTGGTTTCCCACCAATGCCACTATTCACATCTAGTGCATGGTTATTTGGGAGAACAAGTACTGAACATAGTATCAAAGAATCTGTGAACACTTCCTTGCCCCATTGCATGAATTTGTTTTTTGCACCTTCCCACCTTGTATGATAGAAAAGGCCATAGTAGTCATAAGAAGGATTGGGTATTGGTATTTAATGGAACATGGAACATGGTACATATATAAGGATATATGGTGCAATGAAACCACTCCATCTACTTCCTCGATTCACCCCTGGCAAACTTGTACTGCAGGAAGTGGCATATCAAACTATCATACATGGGGTCGAAGGAATGTTATACAGATCAAAGAAAGCAATTTGGCCTCCACTACCTCTTTATATTGGAAACTATTTCTTTGAAAACACCAAACAAGCCTAGACGGAAGTAGACGTCTTACTTTCCTACCACTTTGGAGAGGAAAGATTCAAGAGGCATGACCCTAAGAACATTGTTAAAGGACACTTCAATAGTATGAGGATATTGTATGAGTACACCACTAAGTTATGGGAAGAAGAGGATGTACATCAAAATTATAGGACTTATGATGAGGTCATTTTCAATAGGCGGGGCCAACCAAAAGGAAGGATCACATACGAAGAAGCTTCAAGAGAGGAAGCCATAAAAGATGTAAAGAGAGATGAAGCTAAGAGATCTCTCCCCATCTATGTCTCAACTCATTCATGTTCCACAGAAGAGGATGAAGAGGAACCAACAAATGAAAAGAGGAGAGATAAAGTGAAGGTACTAAAGAGGAGGAATGATTCTAAAAAGAATAAAAAATAGAATCTAACAAAGCAAAGGACAGGGTAGAAAATTAAGAAAAAGCTAAAGATGAAGTCGAGGAAAAATAATAAGCTGAAGTGTAAGCTACCGCAGAAAAAGAAAAGGAGCTAGCTGAAGCAGAATGAATGGTAGCAAAATTAGTAGAGAAAGAAGCAACCGATAAAGTTGTTGAAGAAGAAAGACATAAGAAGAATGCAGATGATAGAGAGGGTGACACACACCCGATGGACCTAGATATCCTTGGAACATCCACCACATGTACATGAGTAGAAACAATGAATAATGGTTTAGGACTCAGACCCTGGAAACATTTTTGGTCAGCCGAAATATTGGATCTATGCAGTTTCACATACGATAGTAAAACAGATAGAATCGTGCAAGAAAGAGTGAAAAAGGTTCCAACAACAGAAGGTTCCCCCTTGTTAGTGGTCACTCAAGTCCCTGTCATAGGAGATATCAGGGAAGATCCTATGGAAATGAATAGGGAAGGATTTTCATTCATGGATGCAACCGTAAACAATATACAAAGTCTCTACCAGCAGAATGAAGAGAAAGAGGTGAGGATAAAAGATCTAGAAGAGAGGCTCCAAAAAGTAAATATTGATGAAATGAGTCTTTTCAATTTTAAGATTAGTGCGGAAAAGGTGAGGACTCCTAATCCAAATTCTAGATTGGGACTCCTAAGCTAGGCCAAATTCCACATGAGACTCCTAATCAAAACGATGTATAGTCTAATTGGGACTGTATACCAGGGAGTACCCCTTGCTGTTGTTGGGCGAAGTTGAACCCGACAACATAGATCTTTTGTAATTTTGATAATTCTAGGATTTTAGCATAATACTTTCTATATATCATTTTTAATATAAACAACTCATGATGTTCCTTTAATAAATCATCTCTTATTTGACCAATGTGTGTTTTGTTTATCTAAAGGATATTTACAAGAAACATTCATCTTAAAGATATGTTAGCAATATATTTTGTTTATAATTTATTCGTTTCAATGTACTTAAGCCAATGCATAATTTAATATTTCCACTCATATATATTTTATACTATCCTTAGTTTTGTAAGGAATTTTAAATTTTGTTGAGAAAGAAGAACGTGTAATAAGAATAAACACTTGTTCTTTAAAGAAAAATAGAAAACAATTGTTACCCTTTATGCACATCAAGTAGGTTTTTGTTTAAAAATGTCAATCTAAGGTTATAGATAGGTGTGAAATCACAAATTACACCTTCTGTAAGTTGAACCACTCAATTTTGGTCAAAATTGAGACTAGGACGTGCATTTTACTCTAAGGCAGTTTTGCCTTCAAATTTACATTCAATCCCAAATCCAAGTGCATGAAAGAAACCTCTCCTATTCTTAAATTGTATTTTAAATGGCATATGAAAATTTACCATATATCTAACTCCATCATACATTTTATAAAACAATTTTTGGAGCTATAGGGAAGCTCGGGTGTGCATTTTAATTTGGCCACTTAGTACAATTTGGACCTTCCAAATTACAAGGCAAACCGTCTCTTTTGCACAACAACCTTATTTGAACTCTATATTTTCTATATTTAAACTCTATATTTGTCTTAATTTGGAGGTGAACAAACTCTATACTTTCTATGATTTATTCCTTTTAAAGTATTTTTTATATGGGTTAATTATGTGTTGTTAAGTTTTATTCCATTTTCTATGTATCATTGGTTGGTTATAAGTCATTCACCTTGAGTTCTCTCACATCCCACCATCCTCTAATTCATCAAAAGGTCATGCATATTTGTGCATAGAAATCATCATTTTTGGAGTGTAAATGCACTCCTAATTGTACAAACATGTTAAAAATATTTTAATCATCATTTTACAACTTAAATCCAAAATTATAGAGGCTTAACCAACTTTGGGCATGCACTTTCATATAACCAACTTTAAGAATTTGGCTCTTTGCTTTTACATGGAAATTTTTAGCCTTTATGCACATTAGGTAGGGTTTTTAATGAAAATTCTAATATAAGGTTATGTACAGGTGTGAAATCACAAATGACACCTTTTGCAAGTTGAACCACTCAATTTGGCTCAAAATCTAGACTAGGGTGTGTGTTTTACTCTGAGGCAGTTTTTCCTTCAAATTTACATTAAATCCCAAGTCTATGTGCATGAAAGAAACCTCACCAGTTCTTCAATTTCACTTTAAATGACATATGTAAATTCGCAATATATCTAACTCCATATTACAACTCATAAAACGATTTTTTGAGCTATAGGGAAGCTTGGATGTACATTTTAATTTTGTCACCTAACACATTTTCAACCTTGCAAATTACAAGGCAAACTTTGCCTCTTTTCCACAACAACCTCTTTTAAACTTGCAATTGCAAAATAAACAACATGAACATGTCTACTATGATAAACCAAACCCCCAACAACTTACATAACTCAAATCTAAGGTATAATACAACCTTGGGTTGTTTTTTACAAATATGTTGTGCATTTCTAGGGTTTTACTAGGCATCTCTTTCCTATTTGGCACAGTTAATTATTTTATGTAAAATGACTTAGAAAATCATTTGCAAATTAAATAATTGTTGAGACATGAGATTGCATTTTAGTGTAGCCTGGAATGCATTTTGCACGAAGGAAAAATTTACAACAACACAAAATTTTCCCTCTTTGTCCCACAATTGGTATTTTTGCACAACAAAGGGTTTTATGTTTCTACTTGCATAAACAAAGATATAGACATATGTACAACTTTTCTATAACCCCGTAACTTGTAATATTTCCTGTAATATTGAGCTTTTCATTCTATCAGACAATTTTTGGTCCTTTTCCACAAAAGAAGGTTTTATTTTTCTAAATGCACAAAGAAAGGTATATATGTAAGATGCAAAAAGATAAATTAAATACTCTCCAACTGGAATCAATCAATTTGGAGGTGAACAAACTCTATATTTTCTATGATTTATTCTTTTTAAAATATTTTCTTATATGGGTTAGCTATGTGTTGTTAAGTTTTATGCCATTTTCTATGTATCATTGGTTGGTTAGAAGTCATTCACCTTAAGTTCTCTCATAACTTACCATTCTTTTATTCATCAAAAGGTCATGCATCTTTGTGCATATAAATCATCATTTTTGGAGTGTAAATACACACTTAGTTGTACACACATGTTAACAATATTTTAATCATCAATTTATACTTAAATACTAAATTATGGAGGCTTAGCCAACTTTGGGCATGCAGTTTCATATAGCCAACTTTAACAATTTGGCCCTTTGGTTTTACAAGGAAAATTTTAGCCTTTATGCACATTAGGTAGGTCTCTATTTGAAAAATAAAATATAAGGTTATATATGGGTGTGAAATCACAAATTACAACTTCTATAAGTTGAAACACTCAATTTGGCTCAAAATTGAGATTAGGGCGTGCATTTTACTCAGAAGCAGTTTTTCCTTCAAATTTACATGAAATCCCAAATCTAGGTGCATCAAAGAAACCTCCCCAGTTCTTCAATTTCAGAGATGCCTGGTAACTTAACCTTTTTGTAACTATTTTCTCAATAATGGGTGTGAGGTTGGATCAATATGAATAACTATCTTAATGGATTGTCTCACAAGATTGTCTAAGCTTATTCAACAGTGCAAGGCCTTCAAGAGATATTATTAGATAGGAGTGTATCAAATAGATGAGAAACTAATCAATTAACCAGAACATACATATATAAAACAATACATATGATGGGTCAAGAAACTAGTAAGGTTACTTATGATCCTTTTTTCACTAATCAAATGGTGAGATGATAGTCACCTATGGACTATGTAAACGTAGATAAAGAACATAGTTCAACTCATAAGCATGAAACTGAAAAGGAAAAGAAGATCTGACAATATCAATGAAAGAAGCTCGCTGGCTGAATATATTATAGAAAGATTTTTTTCACAATATACAATAAGTTTAGTACTCAAAGTCGAACCTTCAGCCTCAAGGATTGAATTTTCCCCTTCCTCAATCCTTCAAAAGCTTTTGGCTTTATAGCCTTTACATCAAAGTTTCAATATCCTATAAAAATGGATCTGAAATAAATATAACCGAGCAAAATCAAATTAGATCTAATCAAGTAAGATATAATCTTATCATCATAATTCGAATATGATAGTCTGCAGGTGAAGATCATGAAACTCAAGATCTCTGTTTGACCGCTGGGCGATTTCTGTCAAGAATAGAGATGTCACTTGGCTTCATTATTTTGCCATATCTCTTCAAAGCTTGAATAGGAAGCTGATACGGTTTCTGATAATTATTATACTTCATTTATAATTGTTCCCACGCATCCTGGAATCGAGAAAACGCGATCTGGGCAAAAATAATAGCTTTCTGCCCTGTTCCGTGCATAAAGTTTCTGGAAATATGTCGCTTAATGATTCACCCATATATCTCTAATAAAAACATATTTCTTAAAACTAAGAGATTTTTTTGTATATTGTTTTGTTTTGAGAAAAAACCTCTCTCAGTTCTTTGATATTCGTTTTAATTTGCCTGGGATCCGCATTTCAAAAACATGTGTCAAACAAGGAAATCTCAGATCCGAAAATTAGGGATCAGATATGGATTTGATTCTCCCAATATACGACACCTGTAGGAAAACTGAGAGAGGTTATTGTTCTATAATGTGTTAGGAACAAAAACCTCCTCCAGTTTCTCAAAATTATTCTCCAGTCGCTCAGAACCATCATTTTAAAATGATGAATCAACGCAGTAAAAACACAACATTTTTGTGCTTTCAGTAGCTAAAATAGCCCTGAGTTTCGTGTTTTACCTGCCAAAAGAAAGGATTTTGGTAGCTTAGAAGCCCTTTTGAAAAATAAATTAGCTACCGAAACCTGATTTTTGATTTTTTTGAAGGAAAGAACAAATCAAATGCTTTTCAAACTTTTATTACAACCCAGAACTTATTAAAATGAGCCCTAAGAAATTTAGTAGAGTTTTTTCTAATGATTCTCTATCTCCTCCTCAAATAATTTTGACCAATTTATTTGAGGAGATAACACAACTTATAAAACATTTTTTGGAGCTACAAGGAAGATTGGGCATGCATTTTAATTTTTCCACTTAGTACAGTTTCAACCTTGCAAATTACAAGGAAAACTTTGTCTCTTTTGCAAAACAACCCTTTTTAAACTTACAATATAAAAATAAACAACATGAAATAGTCTACTATGAGAAACCACAGCCTCAACAACTCGCACAACTCAAATCTAAGGTACAATACAAACTTGGGTTACTTTTTACAAACAAGTTGTGCATTTCGAGGGTTTTACTAGGCATCCTTACCTATTTTTGCACAACATAGTATTTTATGACTGAAAATGAAAAAAATGACCTTGATTTCTTTAATAGCACACCATAATATGATTCATCAAAAGGTCGTGAATATTTGTGCATAGAAATAATATTTTTTGGAGTGTAAATGCACTACTTATTGTACAAACATGTTACAAATATTGTAATCATCAATTTACAACTTAAATCTTAAATTATCGAGGCTTAACCAAATTTTGGCGCACAATTTGATATAGCCAACTTTAACAATTTGGCCCTTTGGTTTTACAAGACAATTTTTAGCCTTTATGTACATCAAGTAGGTTTTTGTTTAAAAATGCCAATATAAGGTTATAGACAGGTGTAAAATCACAAACTACACCTTCTGCAAGTTGAACCACTGAATTTGGGTCAAAATTTAAACTAGGGCATGCATTGTACTCTAAGGTAGTTTTTCCATCAAATTTACATGAAATACCAAATTTAGGTGCATAAAAGAAACCTCTCCTATTATTCAATTGTAGTTTAATTCTTGTTTTTTGTGGCTTCAAGAGGTATTTCCACTAGAGGCCAAGGTCCTAGGCATGTGGGAATTTTCGTTGGCAACATTTTAAACTTTCGTTTTAGTGAAATAGACCTATAAATGAGGCTAGGGACTCATGGGTAAGTTGATGGGATTTGTGGGTTTGTGTGGGGTTGCCACACCCACAAAGAGGATTAAAATATTCCGATTAATTGTTTAGTTTAGGAAGGGCTCCTAAACTCACTCATTAGACTCCTATATAAATGAGAGATGTCATTGTGACATTAGATTATTATTTTGAAGAATGGAGTTGGAATAATTGAGTCTACACTTGTGTAAATGAGGATTGGTGATCTCAACAAAGAGAAAGTCTACAAGGTGGTGAATCTAGCCTTGAAAAGAGAGGGGAAGAAGGTCACAGTGTGGAGCAATTTTTTCACAAAATACAGGATTTGCAAGAGGACAAAACGTGTATATATGTGGATTGCAAAATGACAAATCATGTATAGGGTATACATTATTTGCAGTGGAACAAACAAAATATGTTTGCATGTTTCCAGTAAGGTGAATCATGTATCTGATTTTCTGGGCAGTTACAAATCGGTACATGATGATAGGTGATGTCAACAGGCCATACAACTTATCTACGACATATTCTTGGGCAAATGAAATTTACTGAATATTGTTGAGGTTTGGTTTTCTGATTTGTATATTGGAGACCAAGGGTATTCTCAGTTTTGGTAACTTTAGAGGACAAGGTTGTCCTCCGATTTTTGGTGATATTGTATTGGCTGGGAGGGATGGTTTTTCCCTCAGGATTTTTGCTGTTAACAAGATTACATAATAGAATTACTGTGTCTCTTGTGTATTGATGATTCATCTATGATCTTATTTTTTCCACTGCATATGTTTTCAGTCAATAATTTTAGTGTAAAGTTGTTCAATGATAGTTAGATCACTAGGAAGCAATTTTCAGACCTGAAATTAGTCACATAGAGTTGCATTTGAAAATTGACATGGAATCAGAGTTTGGGATTTGAAGAGAAGGGGATCATCTTGAGACACTTTGTTGGCTACAATACTGGAACAATGTTGTACTTTTTATTGTTCCAGGTAGGTCAATATGGTGAATATGTTGAATCTTGAGGATAGGTTGGAAGGGGAAACCAAATTCCAGGCTTGGAAGGCAATGGTTCTCCTTCTGTTGGAAGAGAATGACCTCAAGGAGTATGTTGAGGATGTGGTTCCTAGCCTAATTGATGTTGGACCTTGACCAAGTTTTGGGAACACTTGGTCATATTTGACTGTTTTTGGGACTTCAACAGCCTATCGAAGATGGAGCGCCAAACGAAGCAGAGATCACGGGATCTCGACCCACTTTTGGGTTTTTGGGAATATGTAATGGGAAAGGGATTTCGGCCCATGGGTTCACCCATGATTAGGTCCATTTTGTATGTATAAATAGAAGGATAAGCAATGTAAGGAAGGAGTCGAATAGTATGTCTATGTGATGCATGATAAGTGCAAGTAAGGTCTGTAAGAGGTTAGTGCCTATATGAGACTTGCAGAAGCTAAGTGCAAGTTATTGTAAGAAGTTGTGGAAGGATTTTGTGATATAATGCAAGGAAGAAGGATATAGCGAGTTGCGCAGATCTTCCGTCCTGTGCGCAGTAGGGTTTGGTGGCTCTGTGCTTGTAACCTCTTGAATGACGATAATAGAGAAGAAGAGTTGGTGGACGTAGCCCCAGGGTGGGGGTGAACCACGTAAATCCCGTGTTGTCCGCTTTGCGCCTAGTTCTGATGCATTGATGTGATTATTTGCCAAGTGATTTGGTATATTTAGATATATCTATTTATTCTTTGTGCTTCTTATATGTATCTGAATGTAGATCTGGCATGTATGAAGATAATTAGTGTTGGTCTACTGGATCTGATCTGTTTTACTGTTGTTAAGTACTGAAATCCTTTAGATCTAAATGAATGTCGCGATGCTTTGTACTATTTGAGAAGTATAATAAGGATTGAATATTGATGAATGATCAATGCTAAGTGCTTTGCAAGCGATATAATCACATACCTATGTCCCAGCTAAGGATGCAAACACCTGAGTCTTGCAACCACCCTTGCCTCTACCTCGGGTGAGACTTCATCTACTTCGCAGGTGTTTCCGAAAGGGCCGGTAGTTAGGGTTTTGTTGGTGTACTCTTGTAGCGTTGAACCCTGGGTCTGCCCCTGTGCCAACAAATGGTTCCATTGTCGAGACCTAAAACTGTGATTGCTGGGAACTAAGGGAAAAGAAGCTTTGTGCGAAGATTCAATTGGAAACTGTGGAAGCTCTGTGCGTAGATCTGTTCACCTAGTGCAAAAATTTTTAATAGACCCGTGAATCTTTGTGCCAAGAAGGGAAGGACATATCTAAAGAAAATAAGCAAGATCTGAACGCTTTGTGCCCTAAGAAAGGTAAAAGTGGAAGTTTCTAAAGAAAATAGGTTAGATTTGAAAGCAAAGAGGTAAGCTCTATAAGATCTGTGCTCTAATGAAGGTAAGAATAGTTAAAAGTTTTTAGATCTGGAAGCTTTGTGCTTTGTAGAAGTAAGATAAGTGAAATTTTTGTTTCTAAGGTATGCATCTAGGTATGTTTAATAGAGTTTATCCTAGTTTGAAAACTGGGGCACTGATAGATGAAAGAAGGTTTGATATGAGTAGATCTGATAAGAATAGTGATAGACATGTTATACCTATGCATAGAAAGAATGATTGGACTAACAAATGGATACAAGATCCTAGAAAGAATGTTTTGCAGGTTAGCTACCACGATCCTAGTGCATAGTACATAAGAGGCTGGGGATCATTTAAAAGAAAGAGATGATTAACCCTATGTTATAGTTGCAGAAAACCAGGCCATCTAGCTAAGGAATGCTCTGGTGGAAGACCTAGTTGTATCTATTGTAAATCTTTGGACCATGAAGTGTTGGATTGCCCTATAATGATTGCTAAGCTTGAAAGAATGAATCTGAATGAAGAAAACCCTCAGGTGGATCTAGAAGAGGCAGAACCCCAACAAGAATCAGAGAAGGTATTTCTACAAATGAAAGACACCTTGAATGATCACCGATATGTTAGTCTATCAGAGATATTTAAAGAAAAAGAATGTATCGAGGTAAGAATAGGAGACTTTGACATTGATTGTGTTCTTAATGAAGAAACACAAGTGAAAATTATGTCAGAAAGAACTTGGGAATCTATAGGGAAGCCTATTATGATCCCTTCATTAAGAGGAATAGGCCTATTCAAAGGAAAATTGATAACCCTACGTAGAAATCGCGCTCAGATACCTATGACAGTCAAGGGAACTTCAACAAAGGAAGACTTTGAGATTATTAAATTCATTGAAGACAACGCCCCGTTTACCATGTTACTAGGAAAATATTGGATTGATAGAGATCAAGCTAGAAAGAAGGAAGAAGAAGAAGCCTTAGAATAGAAGAGACAAGAGTTAAAATATTTCATGACCCATAAGATTGCACAGTTGATTGAGAACATGAGGATAGATCAAAGCTACCTGACACTAGAAGTCCAGATGTCGAAGCTACAAGAACATTGGAAGACATACTGAAGGCTGAAATTTCTACCTCAGTTAAAGAAGAAGTGATACACTTGAATCCTAGGAAATAATCTCAACAACGCAAAGTGCCTATGCCCAAGGAAAATAAGAATCAAAATGGGAAGAGAATCATCGAAACAAATCTCACTGGAAATAAGGCTAGGAAGCTAAGTAAAAAGAGAGCTAAGATCTACAGGCTAAAAAAGATTCTAGAGGGAGCCTCGCAGAAGGAAAACTTGCAGAAGTGGTCCAACAACTTCAACAACGCATCGAAGACCTGAAACTTCATACTATGTCTGAGACTCCTCAAGAAATTTGAGACCTAAGAGAGGAAAATGATTACAGTGCAGTTGGTAGAATGAAATCCCTTGCCTTGGAGTGAAAGCAACTGAGCTCTAGGAGCACTCAGACGTATGAAAACCTCACAGAGAATCCAGAGTTACAAGCATTGGAGTCGCATATCCAAGAAGCAAAGCAACATGCATATATGTTACAAGCGCAGCTGAAGGCCTTGTCACCAGTCAAAAGGATGAAAAGGTTTCCAGAGCAACGCATGGCCCAACAACAGATCCACATGATTAAGAGTAAAGTGATGGAAGTCTCTCAACAACTTCAACCAGTGCAAGAGAAGGCATGTAAACTATTCACTGAAGTTGAAAACCAAGGAGTAGAACTTGAACAGATTGTGAGTGCAACAGAACAACGCCTAGAAGGACCAGTCAATGATGCAATCATCCATGATTTCATTGAGAAAGAGGTAGTAGCAATATAGCAGGTCGAAGCAGCTCGAGCCAAGATCAAGGTGTTTGAGGCAGAATTGCTCAGACCAGAGTGACTTGGGATGAGTCACAAGTGAGTGTTGGGGGCCTGTTGGCCCTTGACCAAGTTTTGGGAACACTTGGTCATATTTGACCATTTTTGGGACTTCGACACCCTGTCGAAGATGGAGCACCAGACAAAGCAGAGATCACGGGATCTCAGCCCACTTTTGGGTCCCTTTTTGGGTTTTTGGGAAAATGTAATGGGAAAGGGATGTCGGCCCCTGGGTTTACCCATGCTTAGGCCCATTTTGTATGTATAAATACAAGGATAGGAAATGTAAGGAAGGAGTCGAATAGTATGTCTATGTGATGTATGCTAAGTGTAAGTAAGGTCTGTAAGAGATTAGTGCCTATATGAGACTTTTAGAAGCTAAGTGCAAGTTATTGTAAGAATTTGTGGAAGGCTTTTGTGCTATAACACAAGGAAGAAGGATCTAGCGAGTTGCGCAAATCTTTTGTCCTGTGCGTAGTAGGGTTTGGTGTCTATGTGCTTGTAACCGCTTGGAAAACAATAATAAAGAAGAAGAGTTGGTGGATGTAGCCCTAGGGTGGGGGTGAACCACATAAATCCCATGTTGTCCGCTTTGTGCCTAGTTCTGATGCATCGATGTGATTATTTTCTAAGTGATTTGGTATATTTAGATAGATCTATTTATGCTTTGTGCTTCTTAGATGTATGTGAATGTAGATCTGAGATGTATGAAGATGCTTAGTTCTGTTCTATTGGATCTGATCTATTTTACTGTTGTTAAGTACTGAAATCCTTTAGATCTAAATGAATTCTGCAATGCTTTGTACTATTTGCGAAGTATAATAAGGATTGAATATTGATGAATGATCAATGCTAAGTGATCTGCAATAAATATAATCATAGACCTATGTCCCAACTAAGGTTGCATACACCGGAGTCTTGTAACCACCCTTGCCTCTACCTCGGGTGAGACTTCATCTGCTTCGTAGGTGTTGCCGAAAGGGCCAGTAGTTAGGGTTTTGTTGCTGCACTCTTGTAGCATTGAACCCTAGGTATGCCCCTGTGCCAACAAGTGATCCTATAGATTTGGCATTCCACAAGAAGAGGGAAGTGAAGGCCAAGTGGGTATTTATAGAGTCCGTGAAGGACCACTTGATTCCTCACATTTCCGAGAAAGCATTTGCTAAGGATATGTATGATGCTTTGGTGGGTCTTTACCAAAAGAATAATATTGGTAGGATGCTACACTTGAATCATTAGCTTCAGATTTTCAGGATGACTAGTGAAGACACAATTGTCGGTTATCTTATAAAGATTACTCATATCCGAGATAAACTTACAACCATTGGTGAGACAGTGAAAGATATTGACTTGGTGAATGTAGCATTGAGAGGTCTTTCCAGGTCCTGGGAATCATTTGTGTAGGGCATCTGTGCACACGATAGTTTTCCAGAATTTGACAGACTATGGACATAATGTGTCTAGGATGAGACTCGATTAGTATCTAGAGATGATATGGATGGTGTGGTAAAGAGTAGACATCATGAGAACTAGGCCCTTGTAGTTTGTTAGTTGTGGAGCTTGATTATCTTACCAATTTATATGAAGGTATGCTTAGCTCCCTTCTACTAGGGGTTTGGGGGCAGAGCCCCTGAGGAAATGTTTTTGGGAAAATTTCCTTGTAAAATATTGTAATTTCGTAGTCAATATGGACCATTCATTAAGGTCGCATATATGACGGTAGAAGTCATGTTAGGGTTTTCTCCCAAAAAGGAAACCCATTTTGTATGAGGGAATTGTATTGTGACTGTGTATGACAGTGAATGTTGTATTATGAGAGAGGAGAATGTGGGAGAAAGAAGAGGAAGTTACAAAATATGTGCTATAGATTGTATCCCTTCATTTGATGGATAGTAATAATGGAAGGACATGGAAATTTCTCTAGTGGACATAGCCCACACTGGGTGAACCACATATATCTGTGTCTCTATTGTATTGTGTATACTATATGTTTTATTTCTGCATTGTTTTATTTGATTTCTCTATGATATTGATTTTTTTCTAACAACTAGTATCAGAGCCAAAGGTAACTCATAGGAAAAGAAGGTTCCTTGTTGGAGTGGGAGCAATGGTAGAGGATGGAAAGTTTAAGGTCAAGAAATTTAACGACCAAAACTACCAGCTATGGAAGATTTAAATGGAATATTATTTATATCAGAAGGATGTTAATGTTTAATCCGTTATTATAGTTGTTTTCATTTCATTAGATAACAATAGCATTATCCAAGATCACTGAGAAATACACAATCACAATAGACACAACATTTATCTTGGGAAACCCTCTAGGGGAAGAAAACCCAACTAAAATTCCTTAATATAGATAACCAATACAATGCCAAGAGATCTCTTAAACTAATATAGAAAGTCCTCTCCCAGATATGTGCCACTCTCTCTCTCCTTCTTCTCCAACAACAGATCTGAAACTTGTCTCTCAATGAGCAAGTGAGTTGTTTGTCTAAGTGAGGTGCTAGCCTCCTTATTTATATTAGACTGACATGTGTGAAGTGTCTCTTCAATGGCAGGGCTGAATTCTCCCATTGGGTGGTTATAACCACCTTAATTACATTCTGGGGCCTCTTTAATATCTGTTGGGGCCGACTT
Source organism: Picea engelmannii (assembly GCA_009831015.1). Classification (NCBI taxonomy): domain Eukaryota; kingdom Viridiplantae; phylum Streptophyta; class Pinopsida; order Pinales; family Pinaceae; genus Picea; species Picea engelmannii. Next base: position 468,779 of record ML781616.1, on the reverse strand, counting down.
CTTATTCTGCCTATTATAATTAACATTTGACCAATTCGCAAAAGGGGATTTGGTCCTATTACAATATCCGACATGATCAATCCACAATGAGGATTGATCCAATGAATAATACATCAAATAATAATAATAATACTCTTTGCAGTTACATTATTTCAACAAAGGATCTATTCCTACCATTGGACGAAATAGCAAAGAAGTCGTCGAGTATGACATACGAAGAATGGAAGGTTCTTGACATAAATGCAATGGGAACGATACGGTTGTGTATGAAAGTGTCAGTGGATTTCAATATTTCAAAAGAAAATACAATGAAGGATCTGATGGAGCCATTGGATAAACTATATGAAAAATACTTGGCCTCAAATAAGGTATTTCTAATGAAGTGATTAGTTAATATGAAGATATTAGAAGGTGGGTATGTTGCCAATCATTTAAATGAATTTAATATGGTTACTAATTAGACAAGTTCTGTAAAAGTGGACTTTGATGATGAGGTTAGGGATCTTCTAATATTATGATAATTTCCAGAAATATGGAATGACTTGGTCATGGTTGTAAGTAACTCTGTCTTTGGTTCAAACACTCTGAAATTTGATGATGTTGTTGGTGTTATTCTTAGAGAGGGTTGTGATGTAATTCCCTCTCTAAGAATGAGATATGAGATATTAGGTAATGCATTGACCGGGGAGAACATGGGAAGAAAAGAAGATAGAGGAAATAGTCAAGGGATCCTTGGAAATTCTAGGAAGGGACATCCGAAGAAAGACTGCATAGCTCCAAAGAAACAAAGAGATGAACAACATGAGAAAAATCAAGAATAAAATGTAGTAGGTGATGTGTTACAAGATGACTTGATTATTTCTTTAGATAATATTACTAATTCTTGGGTAGTAGATTCAAGGGATTCGTTTCATGCCACACCCCTTAGGAAGCATTTTCAATATTATGTTCAAGGTGATTTTGGACAGGTTCATTTGGGTGATGAAGCACCATGTAAAATTGTTGGAATGGGTAAGTTACAAATTAATAAAAACAATGGAAATAAATGGATATTGAAAGAGGTAAGACATTTTCCAGATCTAAGAACAAATACAATTTCAACAGGGAAGTTGGCAAGTGAATTTTTTATATCTACATTTACATATAAGCCATGAAAGGTCACTAAAGGATCACTGGTGATAAAAAAATGAGAGAAGGTAGGTACATTGTATTTGTGTATTGGAAATGTTGACTCTTCTATCTATTTATCTTCTATAGGATTGGATACAACACTATGGAATCATAGGCTTGGACACATGAGTGAGAAGGGGATGCAGACACTTCACAAAAGGAATTTATTGGCAGATATTAAACAAATTGATTTGCATTTATGTGAGCACTGTGTTTATGGAAAATATAAGAGAGTCAGATTTCTCATAGTCGGAAAGGAAAATAAGAGTGAAAAGTTAGAGCTTGTGCATATAGATGTATGGGGACCAAATTAGGTATCATCTCTTGGTGGATCTCGTTATTATGTTACTTTCTTGAGGATGTAATTAGAAAAAAATGGGTTTATTGCATTCGACAAAAATATGATGTTTTTGACACTTTTAAAAAATGGAAAGCTTTGGTTGAGAATGAAACAGGAAAAAGGTTTAAGTGTCTCAGATCAAATAGTGGAGGTGAATACTGCAAAAAGTTTTTTGATGATTATTCTTCATACCATGGGATTCATAGAGATAATACAGTTCTACGAACACCACAAGAAAATGATGTGTCAGAAAGGATGAACATGACAATCATGGAACGTGCAAGAAGTATGAGACTACATGCTGGGTTGCCCTTATAGTTCTGGGCATATGATGTAGATACTATTGCTTACTTAATAAACATAGGGCCTTCAATATCCTTGGATGGTGGAGTTCCAGAGGAGGCATGGACAAATAAAAAGGTAAACTATTCATTTTTGAAGACTTTCAGTTGTCAAACATTTGTCCATATTGATAAAGAAAATAGAAAAAATATGGAAGAAAAATCCAAGAAGTGTAGATTTATTGGATACAATGTTAATGATTTTGGTTATTTCTTATGGGATTATGAAAGTCAAAAAATCATTAGGAGTAGAGATGCCATACTCAATGAGAAGGTCATGTACAAAGATCAGTTGCAGGGAAAGAAACAAGAAAAAGAAAAACAAGAATACATAGTGCTTGATGAGATCAATGAAAAAGAAATTCGAAAGGTACCAAAAAATCAAAATGTACAACAACAGGAGAAATATGTACCTCAAACTCCTACAAGTGTTGTTAGAAGATATACCGGGTTAAGTAGACCCCCTAAACAATACTCTCCTTCATTGTATTATATATCGTTGACTAATTCTGGTGAACTGAAAATTTATGAAGAGGCAATGCAAGTAGACACTAAAAATAAGTGGGAGCAAGACATGAAAGAGGAAATAGAGTCCTTGGTAAATAACTAGACTTGGGACTTGGTTCAGTTGCCTGCAGAAAAAAGAGCATTATAGAATAAATGGGTTTACAAGTTGAAGAAAGAAGATGGAGGTACAAAACAATATAAGACTATACTTGTTGTAAAGGGGTTTGCACAAAAGAAAGGTATATATTTTGATGAAATATTTTCTCTTGTCATTAAAATGACTTCAATTAGGATTATTTTAAGTCTTGTGATAGTAGAAGATTTGCATCTTGAACAATTATATGTAAAAACAAATTTTCTCCATGGGGATTTGGAGGAAGATATTTATATGCAACAACCACAGGGGTATGAGGTCAAAGGAAGGGAGAATTTGGTATGCAGGTTGAAAAAGAGCTTGTATGGCCTAACACAAGCTCTAAGGTAGTGGTATTTGAAGTTTGACAGGTTTATGATAGAACAAGGTTATAGTAGATGCCATTCTAATCATTGTGTTTATTTTAAGAGGCTAGAAAATTGAAGCTATATTATCTTGCTATTGTATGTAGATGACATTCTTGTTTTAGGGTCTAAAATGTAGGATATACATGTGCTCAAGAAGAAATTAGCCAATTAATTTGTGATGAAGGATTTGGGTGCTGCAAAGAAAATACTTGGTATAAGAATAACAAGAGATAGAAAAAATTGTAAATTGATATTGTCTCAGAGTGAGTACATAGAGAAGGTGTTGAAGAGGTTTAAAATGCATAATTCAAAACCAATTAGTACACCTTTGGCCAACCATTTCAAATTAACCAAGGAAATGTCTCCCAAGACACAGGAGGAGATAAAATACATGTCCAGGATCCATTATTCATTAGTAATTGGTAGTTTGATGTATGCTATGGTGTGCACAAGACCAAATATTTCACATGCAGTGGGAGTTGTGAGAAGGTATATGAACAATGTTGGTAAAGGACATTGGGAGACAATAAGTTGGATTCTTAGGTATTTGAGAGGTACTGCTACTCATGCATTATGTTTTGGAGGTCCATATATTTTTCTACATGGATATGTTGATTCAGATATGGCAGGTGATAAATATAGAAGGAGGAGCACCACAGGGTATGTTTTTAAAGGACATTGGGAGACAATATATGAACAATGTTGGTAAAGGACATTGGGAGACAATAAGTTGGATTCTCAGGTATTTGAGAGGTACTGCTACTCATGCATTATGTTTTGGAGGTCCATATATTTTTCTGCATGGATATGTTGATTCAGATATGGCAGGTGATAAAGATAGAAGGAGGAGAACCACAGGGTATGTTTTTACTATAGGTGGAACAAACACAGTTTGGATTTCAAAACTGCAAAAGGTTGTTGCACTTTCAACAACAAAAGTAGAGTATGTTGCTACTACATAGGCTAGTAAGGAAATGATTTGGTTATAAAGGTTTATGGAGGAATTGGGAAAGAAATAGGAGAATAGAAGGTTGTACTGTAACAATGAGAGTTCCATTCATCTTGCAAAGAACTCATCCTTTAATTCTGAGACTAAACATATATAGCTCAAGTACCATTTCATACAATATGTTTTGGAAGATGGACAATTGAATTTGGAAAAGATACATACTAGCGAGAATCTTGCATACATGTTAACAAAGGTAGTAACCAAGGAGAAACTGAGTTCCTTCTTAGTTTTAGTCGACCTTCAAGCATGAAGGTGAAGATGAGAAATTTTCCAGGTCCAAGGTGGATCACAGTTCAAAAGGTAAAACAAAAATGGAGTTGTTGTGATCAGTCTCCAAGTGGTGTATAGTTGGTTGTGGAGCCTAATTATCTTCTTGATTTATACGCAGGTATGCCTAGACCCCTTTTTGCAGGGGTTAGAGGGATGGCCCCCAAATGAATGGGGTCCAGAGGGGACCTAACCCCCCAAATGGGGGACATGGGGGCCAGTGGGCCTCCATACGGGGGTTCAGGAGCAGATCCCTCGAGGAATTTGTTTTGAGAAAATTTCCTTGTAAAATATTGTAATTTCATATTGTTACACATCAAAATTACTCATTAGGATGATGGCCTAGTGTCGTCATTACCAAATGTTGCAAGTGTCACATTTCTCCCACAAGTGTCACAAATATCATACTGTCATCTTGCCTATGTCGTGTCTCGGACAACATTATCAAGGAACACTTAAAAGGCACCTCAAAAGACTGGTTTTAAAGAGGAGAAACCATTTCACAAAGAGTACAAGTCTTTTTCCATGGAAAAATCCACTCAAAAAATCAATTTTGGAAAGAAACGCTCCTCTATACATTGTCAGGGAGTTCCAATGCTCTGTAGCCTTCTTTGGGGGAGCGTTGCAACGCTCTATGCACCCTTTTGGGGGAGCGTTGCAATGCTATATGCACCCTTTTGGGGGAGCGTTGGCCTTTTTCGACAAATTTTGGGTTGTTGAGGAAAATCAAGGTTAAATCCCCCTCATCTCTAGAGTTGGTTGGATTCGAATATGAGGTCAAGGCTACATATTAGGGAAGATCCACAACTGATGGAGAAGAATCCTCAACCTATCTCAAGAATATCTAAGATGTTTGGGTCTCTCCAAGATTATATAAGGAGGCCTTCTCATGGTAAAAGCATATGAAGTTTTAGAGATACCAAACTTATGATCTCATGAGTGGTATATATGGAAGTTTAGAGGCATCAAACTTATAATATCATAAGGGAGAATTATCAGTGAAGCATAGTCATTCTACTGGTGGATTATTTGAGCAAGGGGATGGAAAAAGAGAGCTTGGTGAAGTTGCTGCATCTACATCATGGTTGTAAGCACTTTTCTTTGTTTTCATTAATATACATATGTGCTTGGCCTGTTTCTTTCAAGGTTGTGTTTATTCTACATGAACTTGTCTCTATTAGATAGATTTGGTTTCAAGCTAATCTTAGTAGAATAGGAAGCTTGTTCTGTCTTTTTTTGATTTGCAGGACTTATCGAGGAGCTTGGGGATCAAAGCTCAACTCATACTGTGTGAGGATGAACATCGTTAAAAAGGTACACCCTTCTTCCTCTTCTCTATACATTAGTTTATCTAGGTTTAAAAGGATGTCAGTGACCAACATTAGCACCCTTTCTGTCTTGGTTATAGGGGTCTAGTATCCAAGAGAGAATCCACTTGTCTGCAGGGGGATTTCTTTGTAACAAAAATTGGCGATTCCACTGGGGAAGGAATCTTATTTGTATTTCCTTGGTTTGTCCCTGCCCTTTGCTCACCTTCAGATCTTATACATGTAGTTTAGAGGCATCAAACTTATGATCTCATAAGGGATAATTATCAGTGAAGCATAGTCATTCTGTTGGTGGATTATTTGAGTAAGGGGTTGGACAAAGAGAGATTTCTGAAGCTGTTGCATCTACATCATGGTTGTAATCACTTTTCTTTGTTTTCATTAATATACATATGTGTTTGGATTTTTTCTTTCAAGGTTGTGTTTATTATACATGAACTTGTCTCTATTAGATAGATTTGGTTTCAAGCTAATCTTAGTAGAATAGGAAGCTTGTTCTGTCTTTGTTTGATTTGCAGGACTTATTGAGGATCTTGGGAATCAAAGCTCAACTTAGATTATGTGAGGATGCACATCGTTAAAAAGGTATACCCTTATTACTCTTCTCTATACATTAGTTTAGCTAGGTTTAAAAGGATGTCAATGACCAATGTTAGCACCCTTTTTGTCTTGGTTATAGGGGTCTAGTATCCAAGAGAGAATCCACTTGTTCGCAGTGGGATTTATCTGTAACAAATAGTCAATATGGACTATTCATTATAAGTCCATTGATCCAACTATAGAGTTCATGTTAGGGTTTTCACCCAAAAAGGAAACCCATTTCGTATGAGGGAATTGTATTGCAGTTGTGTATGAGAGTGAATGTTGTATTATGAGAGAGGAGGCTGTGAAGGAAAGAAGAGGAAGTTACAACAAATGTGTTGTAGGTTGTATCCCTTCATTTGCTGGATAATAATGAATGAAGGACTTGACAATTTCTCTGGTGGACATAGCCCACACTGGGTGAACCATGTATATCTACGTCTCTATTGTATTGTGTATCTTCTATGTTTTATTTATGCATTTGTTTTATTTTATTGCTCTATGATCTTGTTTTTTTTATAACACAACCCACACTAGGAAGGGCATAAGGGGTTCTCCAGACAGAAGAGATCCATTAGGGAGAAGGGATTCTCTTGAGAGGGAATAATCTCCAGAGTCGAGATAGAAGAAGGATATGTTGAGCACTCAACACAACCTAAATTTTTTATGTCAAATTTTAATTTTTGGGTACAACTTAATCTTTTGGCATTGTCTAAGTCGAATTCAGTATGAAAAATGTTGCTTTTCTTGTCATTTTGATTCTCATTAAGTCTTTAAAATTTTTCTTGAACATGTGAAAACCATTATAACTTAAAAGGACTAACATTTAATTAAATAAACAACCACTAAAATATTCACCCGACACGTCAAAAATTCAGCATCGGAAAGGATTAAGCGTGAATGAAAACGCTAGAGAGAACCAAAGTCGCCGAGTCCCGATCTTCATCAGCGTTGGTATACATGAGATTTATTTTGTGATAAGCATCACCAAGAATATCGCCGATGACCAATCCCTTTGGAATTGGAAAAAAGTTAAAACAATAAACGTTGAACAAAATTAAAATAATAATCATCGATTGTCGATTGCCGAAAATATTTTTGGTATCGGGAGATTCGAAGGACGATAACCCACGAAGAGTCTGCATGCTAGTTTTAATACCGAAGGCCAATCCCCGATACTCACCCAACATCGACAGTCACTAATTAAGCCTAGTTTAGTGCGTTTGATTTAAACAAAGTTCCGAGTCTGACCGTTACCCATAAGCTAAGTTCTCAGTCATTAGTACCCTGTATCCCACGTCAGTGATGCCACATCAATACCGTACGATGAAATCAATCGGAATTGGAAGTGTTCTTAGGATGATACAGAAGAAAACATGCATAAGGATATCTCCGATTCCCGATCTTCCCACTAAGAAGACTACTCGATGGGACTTTTTAGCTCTGAGATACGCTAGATACGACACATTTAAAGGTTAATTAATTCCAAAATCTCACACTAGCTGCCAATTCATGCTCGAATCAGAAGAACCATTTGAACTTGCATATACAATGCATTCCCCCCCATTCCTTCACCGTCAACCCACGTAGAATTTATTTTCAGAGATTCAGTCGTATGATTGTTTTGAATTTCACTCATTACTCATATTAACTGGTTGATATGACTGGTAGGATCTCTCCTGTTATATTCTCTAAGTCATTGAAAACAAGTTTATTCAGTGCATGAAAGAATCCGGATCATCTAGAGGAGAGAGAGGAGCAGTCCAGGGATAGCTTCCAAGGTCTAGTGAGTATAAAAACAACAGTTTAGGAAGCGTTACATGTATGTACTGGCATATGGGTGTTTTATGCTTAATTTCATATGTTTTATCCAATATCACTCTGTACACATGCCTAAAGATCATTTTCGGTTGTAGGAACAATGCCTCTGAAGAAACTCACCACTAGGAAATATCCAAGAGTGCTAAATATACAAGAACCATATGTGGAAGAAGGTTCTTCCACAACGGTCATGAAGCAATTGGAATTTGCTCCAAAGCTGGTGCCCGTCATCAAGGCATCCACCAAGAAGATTTTCAGTCAGCCTTTGACCTTTGGAGAGACAGAGGTGAACATTGGGACCAAGACAATGTTCCCGCGCTGGGAAGAAATTTTCAAGAAAATCAAGCAGGAGGAATTCCCCGAGTATACCCCGCACAACAATCCTGATATAAGAAAACTCGATGATGAAGTCCTCCTGAATGTACGAAAGGCATATATGCACATGGTGGTGAGTAGAACGCCGATATTCCCTTTCATAGAACTACTAAAATGGCTTATTGACCACACAGACACACATAGATGTTTGATTAATGACGACAATGGTGGATGGGGTTTTCCTTCCACTGGAGGTGAAAAATCATTACAAGCTTCTTGTAGAATACTGAATACTGATTTTGTTGTAAGCTTCTATGAGAACCATGACACCAACAAGGTGATGGTGTCTTGGTGGAGGGAGGATAAAATTTTTACCAATCAAACCTCCGGATGGTACTCGACAACCAACCTCAGGGAGCCATACATATATCTAATGGCCCTCCTTTGCAGATTGCATGGAGAGAAAGACTGCTCCAGGTTTTTAGAGGCTTGGATGCCTCTATCTTATAATGTGGCCATTTCTGGGATAAGTTTCAATTGGGGTACCATCATCTCCAAACATTTAAGCACTTGCATACAACATGCTCAGATGTCGAAAGAGGGAGAGACCCCGTCCTTTTACATGGCGTCTTATCTATTGGATGTCATCTGCGCCAGAAATTCCTTTGCTGGAATGAATTTAAATTGGAACGCCTCATAACTCTCGGTCCATGTTTATTTAGGTATCTTGTGGGAGAATAGATACAAGAAATCCTAATCTCTCATCTATGACTAGTTTATTGCACACATTTATTCCTTGCTATTCAATAAAGAATGCCTAAGTATGTCAGATGTGGCCAAAACGATTATATCGAAGGTTAGCCATTGGTATCTGGATGAGCGCGATACCTACATTAGGGTTTTCGGTGCCACTATATAACCTCATTTTCTACCTGTATATGTCCCTGATCGACTAATAGTAGGGGAAATCTGTTATCAGACCATCCCACAAGGTTACAATGCTACTTTGGTAAAGGATAAGAAGTGTGCCTTCATACCCTATGGATTTCATGTTGGTTTCTACATAGTAAAGGACACTGATCAAGCCAAATAGGAAGGGTTGAACCAACTGGAGTTCCATTTCTAGACTGTCCGTTTTCGCAAGCATGACCTGAAAGGTTTAGTCCTGAAAAATGCGTCACAAGTATTGTCATGTTGACCATACGCCCATGATAGGTTTGAGGATGAAATCTTCACCGAAAATTCTCAATATTGGGAAGAAGTGATGGAGAGGATGGTTGACCCTAAGGAAACCATATTCAAGGCTATGAGTTAGGATGAACAAGAAACAGTCCTGAAACAAACAGTCCAAGAGACCATCAAGACAAGAGATGAAATGATATTAGTCAGAGCGGTGGGATCTCCCCAGGGAGCCATTGAAATGATAAAGATTTCCCAGGTAACCCGAATACAAGCTAGGGAGTTCTCCAAAGTTCAAGCTGTAAAGGGGATGGGGGGACTCATGTATCAACATTCCCAGCTATTAATGAAGTGGATGTAGGATCAACCGAACCTCATCATAGTGCCAAAGCTTCTAACTGAAATCCTAGAAGAAAGCCCAATGGAGGCAAACGACCCTGATTCCATAAAAAATGGTAATACCAATGGGTTAGGTGACCTTGATTCCACAATGCCACTGGTCAGATCACCGATAGGAGTGATAGCTCAACTAGAGATGGGTCAAGTATTGGTGAAAATAAGCACACCTAATACTTTGAGTGAGTTTATAAATGTATATGGTGATGATGAGAGCTCAAAGGAATCTCTCAGGACCCCTGTGTAGGTCCAAGAAGAAATGGGACCCGAGGAGACTACTTCCCTAGATACCAAGGTTCAAACCCAGGAGGTCCCAGGAAAGGAGATAGAAACCGAAAAGGTCCCTGACATAAAGAGGCCCGACGTGCTGGAGACCCTAGCTGACAATCTGGAAAACAAGTCAGAGCTGGATGAGCCAAAGGAAGGATCCCCACAAAGAGAAATCAACGTTCAAATGACTGATGGACAAGTAAGTATCGAGTCTTTTCCAAATTCCACTATTTCGCTCGATACGCCGATCCCCGATAAGCGACAGGCAGAGACCGAGCCTTCGTATCCCAGGAAGGAAGTTCAAGAACCTGATCTTGAATGAGTATAAACTACCGGGAGCCTGGGGAACACACTTACATGTGGTGATCAATAGATTCCCAAAACTGTATATGAGGTAGCTGATATATACGCAATATCCTACGATCGAAAGAAGAAGGCCATCTTACAAACAACCACAAAGAAAAGGAGGATCACGTTGGATTGCTCCATCTCATCACTATAGAGGAGAATCTGATAAACACAGAAAATGATAGAACATATGAACTCATTGGCATGGGGATGGCGATCTCGGATGCCACCCTAGACAGATCCAAACTGGATGAAAAAGAGTTAGCCACCGCCTTGAAGAAACTGGAACATTTGCGCCATTTAGATGAATACTACAAAGGCACCACTCAGACCACGGTTTATCTAAGAAGCGAGTTTGAAGCGACTTACAACATGTTCACATATGAGTGGAACCTGTTCACTGTGAAGATATCTGAACTCCATGAAGACACTCTCATGGCACTCACAACATGCAAGGATATGGAGCGGTGGTATGAAAGGGAGAAACAAGCCATAGAAAGACTTGAATACATCGATGCGGTCCAAAAGGGCCGAGATAAAGAAGAACATGACATTCGGATGTTAGGCAAAAGTAGTCTTGATCATATGAAGTGATCAACCAAGTATTGGGCTAAGATGTGTCAAGAACCACACAAATAAATTCAAAAGCAATGGGAAAAATGCGAGAAACATTAGGGTAAAATCAACAAAGCACTTAGGGATATCAAACTCCCCGAGTTCGACGACCCCAACAACTTCATCGACTTGTGCAACATAGTTGGATCGCATGCCAAAGAGAATTCACTATGGGCTAAAGAACTAACCAAGGTGACCGATACAACTCCATGAAAAGTGAAAATATTCATGGAACATCTGATGAAGGCTCAGACCATGCTACAACAACTAAACACTAGTTTGGTGAAGTACCGAGCTCATGCAGTGGAGATCAGAGGAATTTATGCAGCTCCGATGGAACAACACATATTTCCATGGCCCCAAACTTGCGAGGAACTATTTATTAGTTGGTCAGAGTATGAGAAAATTCACCCCTTTCAAGTGATATCTTGAGTTGATTGTTAAAGAAACTGTTAAAAGAAGACGCCACGTGGCAAATTTTTGTTTTGTTAAACTACACTTAGCCGTTATTTTCAGTTGAATTTTATGTTATAAATAAGAATGTCAAACAACTAGCTAGAGGTCGATGGTTGTTGCAAGAACTCTTTCTTTCTGGTTGTTAAGAATTATTTTGAAGCTCCCTTGAATTAAGAAGTCCTTTTGGACCAAAGACAAAGTTATTTTCATCAAATGCATGTGATTGGACGTGGAGAAGAACTATTTCCTATCTCATCTCATGAATTATGCTATAATGAGTAAGAGCAATTAATTATGTTGTCAATTTATCTGGTGCAATGTTTTGTTGTTCTTTTCTTTAATGATGAAGATGAATCTTTGTGTTATTATGTGATGAAGGATTATGGTAGATGAATTATTTTTCTTTCCATTATCTTATTGCATATGTGTTTTTCTTTCTGATAATTAGTAATCTCAGGTGGTAATTGGATGCTCACATGGTTAATGTATTAGTACTAGGCCCGTGGTATAAAATTGTAGTCTGCATGCTTGAGCATCGGGTTATCCCAAGCTTAGCCTCTTCCCCAATAATTTAAAACTTAATCCTGTTTGTTGCCAAGTTGGTTTATACCGGCTTACAATATTATATCGGTCCCACCTAAAGAGAAAATACAAAAAGAGAAATTTAAATTGAAGGAGAGGCCTTCACAAGAAAAGCATTAAAGCCCATCGATTAATTGGCCAGATCGCAAGATCTGGAGAACCATTCCACCATTAAACGCTGCAGAGTCTAATTGGGTCTTAGTGGCAAGTTTCATTCCTGTTGTTGAATCGAGGGAGTTAGGATTGAGAATTCTACTTCCACGTGGTATTTTAATCTACCAGTAGGATCTATAACTAGCTAGACAAAGTTCCAGAAAGATTTCTTAGATTTATAGAGGAAACTACTAGATGAGCTCTGATGGATGAGTTGTTCGCTACCACCATGAGTTCGAAAGAAAGGGTCAAATATTTCCATCAAAGATTTACGACCATCTTAAACAAGTTTCAGCCTGAAGCTAAACCAACTCAGGAATTGCAAATCAAAGTTTACACTAACACTCTCCCAACTTATATTTCCATGTTCGTAAAGAGAGTTGCCAAGCGAACCCTAGCTGAAATTTTCAAAGAAGCTAAAATGATAGAATTCCAGATGAAAGGGTGTAAAGAAAGACATGTTTCTTTAGTTAATAAAGAAGTTCAACCTCCTCCCAGGAGAGGACTCCTATTAGCTAGACCACTGGGGAAACAAGAAGAAAAAACTCCCGACAAGGGTAATGGAGACATAGAAGACCTGCAATGCATGGTTAAGAAATTATCAAATGAGATCATAGACATGAAGAGAAATGCAGGAGAGGGAAACCAAGGCAAAAGACCCTATAAGTCTTTCTTTAAAAGGAACCCACTGTTTAAAGCAATTGAACCTCCCCCAACTAACTTAAATATCGATCTAGGGAATGTAGCATTTGATTCTTTCTGTACTTATCACTAGGAAAACCACTCCGAAAGATACTTACCTCAGTGGGTGCATGCCATGAATTTGATGGCCAATTGGTTTCTAGATGAAGTCTCCCTGACCAAAAAACCAAGCAGTTCATTTATGAATATTTCTGACCAGGAAGAGATCGACCCACCACAAGATACAACCATGTTGATATGGGATCCCAACTTGATCATCCCTTCTGACAACCTGTTTGAGTCTCAAGAACCACCTGCTGAAGTCTTGGTGGTGCAAAGATGCAGTAAAGGTCCACCTGTCTCAAAAGATATCGCTACCACCCAAACTTCGATGAGTAAGACAACTCTCGATCACCCTAAAGCACTTTCTTCCCTTGGTCAAAATCCTATTAGTATCCATACCTAAGAATCACCCAAGCTGGAGTACAATGTAGTTGAAGATCTGAAGAAGTTGAAGGATAATATATCGATAATGACATATGTAGAATCCCTCAACATTAATATTTCCTGATACAAGCTTTGAAGTCAATAGAAAACCCTATGACAAGTAATGAACAACAAAGAAATCTAAATTCCACAGATCTAGTAAATAAACCAATTGTGAATACCTGCTTGGAATATAAGAAGGGAAAACCTTTTGTCTCACCGTTCCTTTTAACATTTGATGTTTTCAACAAGAACCTCCACAATTGTTTGGTAGATTCAGGAGCATCTTCCAACGTTATTCCTTTGTCTATTTGAAAAAAACTAAATGTAGTTCCCCTAAAGAGTGATAAACATGTAATACAACTAGATATAACCCAGGTCAAAGTCATGGGGGAAACCAGTGATGTAATAATCAAGATAACGACACATCATAAGTTTGTGCAAGTGATTGACATCATTATAGTGGACATCCCAGAATATTATGGATTGTTAAGACGAGATTGGTTTGAGAAGTTAAATGGATATTTTAGTATAGACTGGGCACACCTTTGGCTGCCGCTGAAGGGATACAAGAATATGATCAGAATCGATAGGGAGAGGTATTTGAAACACACTATCACTGAACTAGAAACCTTGAACAAACCCTCATCGATTGAGTTTTTTGTGCTAGGCAATTATGCCCGTGATTCCTATTTCGATAAATTCTCCCCTCTTCCATCTGATGTCCCTCTCACTCAGAACTCCGAAATGTTTTTTCAAGATACATTTCTAATACTGAGAGAGGAAACTCTCCTATTTCAAAGACCTATCCTAGAAATTGCGAAACAAAAGATATCAGAGAAAGGAACTAATGAGAAAGAAGAAATAGATAACCCTTGCTCACAAATTTGGACCATATACTTTGATGGATCTAAGTTGCAGGAAGGATCTGGGGCAGGGTGTATCCTCATTGATCCAAAAGGTAAACGCCATTTTCTATCCTGTAGAATTGAATTTGAATGCACAAACAACATTGCAGAGTGTGAAGCTCTAGTACAAGGGTTAAACAAATCCATAGACTTGAATGTCAAAGAATTTAAATTTTTCGGTGACTCGAAGATTATCATTAGACAAGTAAGGAATACTATACATTGTAATTCCCTGCACCTAAATAATTATCAGTAGGAAGTGCATAGGTTAATGGAGCATTTTGAATCTTTCAATATCACCGTAATCCCCAAAGAAAAAAATATCCTTGCTGATTCCCTGGCCTCAGCTGCTTCAAGGCTTTCACCTCTAGAAGATTATGAAGCCTCCCGATTCACTGTGGAACTACTCTACAAACTATCGGTGCCCAAAAAAATTTCTAATTGGAAAGTCTTTGAAGGGGATGAACAAATCATAAAATTTCTGACTAACCAAGATAATTTCAAAGACTTATCTATTGACGATGAAGTATTCCAGGAACAATCAATAGAAACTGATCACCAGATAGGTCAACCTATGGACAAATCGAAGTCTCACACAATCCCAAAAGGGATAGCTAACTTGGAGAATATTTTTGACCTGAATGAACGGTTTAAGGGGCCCAAAAATGAAAAGACTGGTAGCTCCTATCCCTTGCATGAAACTATAAACCTTGGAACCCTGGAAAACCTGAAAAATGTGAATCTATGCAAGACTATATATAGAGAGGAAATAAAGGCTTATCTCAAACTCTTCAGACAATATCAAGATGTCTTTGCATAATCCTACCGAGATTCTAAAACTTATGACACCCGTATGTTTTAACACACTATACCGTTAAAACCCGGAGTGAAACCCTTCAAATAGAAGCTCTGAAAGTATCACCCATCCCTAGAACCTCTCATGTATCAAGAATTGAAGAAACTTCTAGATGCCAAAATCATCTTCCAGGTTAGGCATTTCGCATGTGTAGCAAATTTGGTACCTGTGAGGAAAAAATCTAAAGAAATCTTCTTATGTGTTGATTTTAGGAACCTCAATAGAGCTTCAGAAAAGGAAAACTACCTAGTCCCACCGATGGAGAAACTCATGTAGACCATGTCAGGCTTGAAGATTTTCTCTCTACTAGACGGTTTCTCAGGTTACAAACAAGTCTTGGTTTTAGAGGAAGATCATTTAAAAAATACCTTCCGAACCAAGTGGGGAACCTTCGCTTATAAACACATGACTTTTTGGGTTGATTAACACAGGGGCGACCTTCCAAAGGGATATGGACGTAGAATTTCAGGGACTATTCAACAAGTGTGTGGTAGTGTATATGGACGACATAACTATGTATTCAAAGAACTGAGAAGAGCACATCCAACACTTAACTCATATTTTTGAAAGGTGTAGGAAGTACGGTATATCCTTAAATCCTAAAAAAACTATTTTCGATGTCGATGAAGGTAAGCTGCTAGGCCACATTATATCTCAAGCAGGCATTCGCGTAGACCTTGAAAGAATTAAAGCCATAGCTCAACTCCCATTGCCTCACAACAAGAAAGCCATGCAGTCATTCTTCGGGAAAATCAATTTCGTAAGGAAATTCACTCCCGATTTCACGGAAACTATCAAACCCTTACAAAAAATGATCCACAAAGATGCCGAATTTAAGTGGGATGATGAACGAAAGGATTCTTTCAACAATATTAAAACTGCTATATCCCAGGCCCCCCTGCTACGAAGTCCCGATTTCAATAAGAATTTCTTCCTCTATACTTTTTCCTCCGACCAATCGTTAGTTGCAGTATTGACTTAGAAGGACGATGACAACAATGAGGCTCCAATGTTGTTCATGAGCACTAATCTCCAGGGATCCGAACTTAAATATCCTACTATTGATAAACATTCTTATGTAGTTTGTAAAGAAGTAAAACACTTCAGATCTTACATCCTCAAGAATCACACCAAAGTAATCATTCCTCACCTTGCAGTGTGATCCCTATTTACTCAACACGAGATGGGGGAAAGACGAGGGAACTGAATGGCAGTAGTTCAAGAATTTGATCTAGATATAAAGCCAACCAAACTAGTTAGAGGACAAGGACTATGTAAAATGGTGGCTGAAGCCCAAGACCAAGTAAATGAAGATTCTGGATGGGAAAATGAACTAAAATTATGTTGTGGCGAAGTTTCATAGATTTCCCCAGGATTAGAGTCTTGGTATGAGAATTTGACTTATGTCTTGCACCATGGGACTTGCCCAAAAACCTCAACCCCACGGAAAGGAGGGTTCTCAGGTTGAAATCTGTGCAATATCACCTCATAAATTCGACACTCTTCTAGATTAATTATGATGGGGTACTATTAATATGTCTCGAACATGAATATGCAGACAAATTTATAAAGGAGATCCATGATGGCCTTGCCAGTGGAAATTTTGTAGGAAACACCGCCGCTCATAAGATACTGAAAGCTGGTTATTATTGGCCCACGTTGTTCAAAGACGCTCACACCTACGCTAGAATCTATAAAACTTGTCAAGTAAGCACTGGGAGAGAGAAGAGAGCAGTGGTCCCACTCCAACCAGTGACTCTCTCTAGGCCTTTTGAGCAATGGGGGTTAGATATTATAGGAGAAATCACACCCAGCTCTTCAAAGA
Organism: Picea engelmannii; assembly: GCA_009831015.1. Taxonomy (NCBI): domain Eukaryota; kingdom Viridiplantae; phylum Streptophyta; class Pinopsida; order Pinales; family Pinaceae; genus Picea; species Picea engelmannii. Next base: position 451,843 of record ML781616.1, on the reverse strand, counting down.
AACATAAGTATATACTCACCACCACTGATTATTTCATGAAATGGAAAGAGGCCATCCATTTGACTCATGTAAATGAGAAGGTCATGATCCAATTCATAGAACAACAACTAATCATGAGGTTTGGTGTCCCTTCTGTCCTAGTTTTTGATAATGAAACTTATTTTTCTTCCACTCTATTGACAATGTTTTCTCTAGACAAAGGAATCATAATTAGGTATGTTGCGCCTCTTTCATATCCTTAGTGAGCAAAATAGAGGTGCTTGCAAGCTTAGTTGGGTTTGCTAAGTAGGACAACTGTAAGGAAAAGGGTTAGAGAAAGAAATATAAAAGAACAACTAAGAAATAAAACAACAACTAAACTAATGAGCATAGGGACATAAGGACAAAAGAAACAATGAGACCCATGTCACCAATGGTAAGGTTGATATTAGTGAAAGAAAACACCAAGAAGAAAGAGGACTATGAGTCCCTTCTTCCTCCAAGGGAGGGCTCTGGGACCCCCACAAATAAGCTCTTCTTACAACTTTGAAATGAAAACGGTGAAAGAATTCTTTGCTAATCCACTCAAGGGGTGAGATGGATTGCCCAATGCAATGATGCTAGTATACTCTTGATGAGAATAGAGGATTCCTCAAGAGAATAGTGGTAGCATAACTTTTCTATTGAATTCCTTGAAAAATGAAGTTCACCCATGGCCTTTTTATAACACCTCTTTGAGGTATTGTTCAACCAGCTTGTAGTGTGTAAAGAGGCTAATTAGGGCATTTCTAGGTCTTTGACCAGACACCCAGTTGAATCCAGTCCAGATTTGAGTGTAAAATCAACTTGGAAGCTGAACCAGAAGTGGGTGGGAGGCCGACCACTCTCATAAATGCACTGTTCTCAAGTGCATGGATTTTTGCGACAACAGTCACGCATCGGGCGCATGTGTGCGTTTCATGCGTTTCTGTTTTGCGCATGTGCGCGCACGCAATGTGTATTCATAACACCCTTTAATTTTTCCACTGGTTGTATAGTTTTTGACCCTTTGGAAATGATTTTGTGGTAATTTTGGTCCATGGGTGACCTCATAACTGTTTGATGATGTTGAATTCTTGTAACCATTTGCAAATGAAATTTCAGTGATAACAAATGCCCCTTGATGGATGAGGTTAGGAGCATACGTATAGCCGAAATCCATCAATGTTTCTTCTACTAAGAGTGTCATTGTAAGAGAGAGCAATAGTGGGATTGTCAAGAGTTACCCATTGGAGGGAGAAGGGAACCTGTAGAACTCGACCTTCAATAAGGTGTGTAAAAATAAACTGTGTAAAAACGAGGTGGGCATGCCCCATGCTCCTGTCATGTAAATAAAAAAGGAATGAGGTGTTGATGTCGACAACTGCAGCGCCCTCAGGGGCGGTCATGATAAAGGCAGAAGACAATTCTGCAGAGGAATATACTCTGAACAGTATGCAGTGACATCTATAAGAAGTATCACAGATTCCGTAGGCATTGATAGCCCAACCAAGTTCAGAGGTGTTCAGAAAGTATAAGAAATAATTGCAATAGTCGCAAAGTAAGACCCACCGTAACATGAGAAAGTGTTGAAGTCGAATTTTATGGGGGTCAACGACAGTAGGGAGAAATTGTGGTTTTCCCTGTGCCATCTGAGACCTCTCATTGGAAAGGTAATGAGAGTCAAGATACTGTCACCCTTCTGGAAACTATGCTGATGTCGACAAAAAGGGGGACGCGACTCCAAGAAGCAAAGGGATTCGTGAAATATACTAGGTGAGGTTAGGAACTGGGGGAGGTACATGGACTAAGTCAAGATGTAGGAAGACTCAAGACTTCCCTTGGTTAGGGGATATGTGAGGTATAAGTGGCTGCAACCGTTCAACGAGGTCGAGTGTCAGGGGGACAACAAGACAAGGGATAATTTGTGCCAGAGGCGAGACAAAGTGAACAAACTCAGAGGGTGGCGGTAAGTGACTTGTGGGATACTCGGAGTATATGGATGATTTCAATAGGGGTAGATGATAAGGAGTGCCCCAACCAAGGGCGACATGGGTTGCGTTTGCCAAAAAGGGAAGAAGGTCACCAAAGGTGACGACAAAAAGGTAATGTAAATGCTGGAAACAAAGGATTTTTACAATGTACCAAAAATAAAGAATAATTTGGGATGGGTGTACAAATAAAAAAACGAGTGCCCCAATGTTATATGGTTGGCCCGAGTAGGGTGCAATTTACTTGGAGAACTAGTGGAGGGTGGGGGCCCCATGGGTGGGTTTTTGTATGAGGTAGGTGAAATGAGGGGAAATTTGCAGAGGGGCAAACTAATTGTGGATGAAATGGAGGGTTCATGATACTGCAGAGGTGCAGTCAAAATAGAACCTTGAAGAGATAATCTGGGAGTCCAGTGGGAAAGCTAGCGAAATGAGGAGAAGGAGTATGTGGTTGATTCACGACATGATGTAAGACTATCGGGGCTCCCATCCCTAAAGGTTTGAAAAAAAACACTAGTGTCAAAGTGCAAAAGGGTGCTATTAATGGGACAACTCATGTGGGAGAGTGCTACCGGGTGACAGTATCGAAGATGCAATGGAGGTGTTGGTACTGCAGAGCCGGAGATGGGGATCCTAGAGGCAAATGTCAGAGGGTGTGACTGGAGATGCAATTGAGATTCAGAGGGAGTGATTACATGCCAGTGTTGATTATATACCTGAAGGGGTTGCATTGATGTATGATGACCAAGTACCTGTACACATGAAAACCAAATACCCGACGTGAACAATATCTGAAGAGAATCGAACATACGAGCATTTATTTGATAATTTTGAACATGAGCATGCGTACTTGGACGGGGTATGAAAAAATGGCACCCCGGAGGCTAAGGATGAAAAATGGCCCAGGGACTGTCTTGATGTAGATGACGGGATGATGATCTCATGGTTGAAGACGGATCGAAGAATGGGCACCTGGAGCTCCCGGAATGGTGATTGGAAGTTTGGTGGAAAAGCCTATATATAGCTGTAGGGCCCACATTGACACCTTATTTGTACTTGCTTCCAGAGTGACTAGACAAGAGGTATTCAGAGGAGATTTGGAGATTCCAGGAGAGTGAGGCGGCCGATTCAGGATTAGCGAGCTTCATGTTAGTAGTCTGATCATCCTGCATGGAATTAGGTTTTCTATTTTTGGGCAGGGGCTGTACGGAGGGATGTACAGGGGGTGTTAGGGGTGTAGGTCCCTAAGTGTGCGGGCGATCTGGAAATAGGCATGCATGAGTGCATGCATTTTATCTGGATGGCCGGGCATGGGGGCACCCGTAGGCAGGACAAAGGCACGCATGATGTGCCCACCTGTGTGCTACACAACCGTGCATGCGTGTGTGGTTGTGTAGTCGATAGGTGAGCTTTGATGCGTGCCTGTGTTCATGACAGAGGCACATGGAGGTGCCCCTGTAGGGTGAGAAAGTGTGCACGTATGCGCAACCTGTGCGATGGACAGACGCACGCATGTGCATGCATGTGCGATGGATAGACATGCCTGAGTGCGTGCCTGTGGGATGGATAGGTGTGCATGAGTGCAGGCCTGTGGGGTGAACAGGCCTGCATATGTGTGCGCCTGTGGGTAAAATAGCTGTGTCTTGGGGGCAAGGTGGATGGGTGTGAAACTTATATTTTTTAATGTTTTTTATGGTCAAGATGACTAACCTAGGACTGTTTTATGTGGCTGCAGGCAATCATTTTTCACGATGCCGTTTGGTTGGCGAGAGCGGGATTGGTCCCAGCTGAGAAATGCCGTGGCTATTGAGGAGCCGGGGGTATGTGCCAATTTGGCAGCCTATGGGCTACTGAAGTTCTTTGAGTGCCGGTTGATACGGGCACAGAAGTATCTCCTGCAGTTTCTTATCCGGATGTGGAGTCCAGACCAGCATTGTTTTATTGTGTGGGCAAAGAAGATAACCTTTACTGCGGTGGAGGATATATATTTTTTGACTGGGCTCCCATTTTGGGGAACGCCCCTACCGACGGAGCCGATGTTACCTGCTGATGTGGCGTTAGTGACATTGGGCTAGAGGTACTGTTCCAGGGTGAACTTTATGTCAGGCTCTGTCATGAGCATCGGGGCGATGGATGCTCTAGTGCATCGCTGTATAGTAACGATGATTGTGAGGGTGTATGGGTCCTTCACGACTCAGCGGATCAGTGGTAGTTAGCTGAGTGTTATGGGGAGGGTACTAGCTGGTGAGCACTTTGCTTGGGGACTTACACTGCATACCAGGATGGTAGGGCAGCTCGACTGATGTCGGTCCATCGACACAGGGGACTTTGCTTTTGGGTCCATTTTGGTGGCCTGGTTTCTGGAGAGGGTGCCTATGTTGCGCCCTAGGATTTTATTGGGCGTGCCTGGGGTGCGAGAGCCACGACTGAAGCGGTGGGTGACAATTTTGGTGCACCATGGTGGTGGCGAAGCTGGCCACTTTTTCACAGTGGAGGTAGCACAGGTGTGGTGGTAGATGCCACAGGTTATACTGTAGTTTCCATATGTTGGTGTTGACTTCCGAGGTGATCCAAACATGGTGCTACCTCTAGGGGAGGTTTTTGATCACCGAGGTATGTTTATGAGTTTGATATATATTGTTTATTTTTGAGATAGCATGTCATGTGTATTTGGTATAGATGCTGATACTATCTATTGTTTATTTGTATGTGTAGATGTGGGACCTTGCGGGTGCAAGGTTGAGCTACTGAGAGCGCCGATTCTCTAGGAATTGGGGAGACCTCCGTGGGAAGGAGAGAGACGTCAGTGTGAGGATGCTAAGGTGAGACCAATTGATGAGGAGAGAGCAGCGAGGAGACGCCGGTTTGATGACCTAGGTGCCGGGCCATCACATGCTCCTCCGACGGATGCTGGAGCAGATTTTGAGGATATTCGCCGCCGCCTGGAGGCGGTGCTACAGGGCATGCCTGAGGGCATGTGGTCACGTATCCAGGATGAGGGCATCCTGGAGCAGTGTGTGGGAGTTCCACTGCCATGGCGGTCCGTGGTGTGGCAAGCAGCAGTAGTGGGTGTTGCTATGACTGGACGACTACCTCCCAGTCCAGAGGGACCAGTAGTGGGTGGGGAACCACTGCCTGAGGGAGGGGAAAGAGGTGGTGCTATAGAGGCACCTTGAGTGTTACTCTATGTATGTTTGTATTTTTTTATATAGGCTAGTGAGCCCATTTTGTAATGAGGTGCTTTGCTGGCTTGTGGACATTTGTATATTTGTATGAAAACATTTTAATGGCACGGTGGACCGAGTTATATATACATGAGTATACATTTTGCGATCTATGTGATGTTTACATGTGCTTTGTTAATGTTTTGATGTTGTATAATTTATATATGCTATGACAGGTTTTTGATATTTTTATGTATGTGTAGAGGTATCTTGATGTGATATATGCCAATCTAACACCATGTTAGCTAAGTTATCTATAATTTGATTCAATTGTCTTGGAATATGTGTAAATGTAATGAAATCAAAATGTTGAGATAAAAGTCTAACCTGCAGGTATTTGCGAAAGAGGCAAGGATCACGGACATAGTACACATTGTTGAGTTGGAGAACGACTAGTTGAGAGTTGAGAAAGATGCTAAGGTGACAAATACGATGATGCTGGGCATTGGCGAGGAGGCCAATGATGGCAGTGTATTCGACTTGGTTGTTGGTCGCTAAACCCAAACATATGCCACTCAAATGGATCATTTCATGTGAGGGGGTATAAAGGGCCCAAGCTGTCGAAGCGAGATTTTATGTCCAACGACTGGCACCGTCGGTGTAACCGATGTGGAAGGCCAGTGAAGGAAGCATCTATGAATAGCACAAATGATAGTTTAGACGTGAGGGATGGAAAAAGATTAAAAACACTATAAAAGAAATAACCTAAAGTAGAATGGCTACGCTTAGGCATAAAATTTCTTTAAGTATAACCCATTGATGGGTTCTTTGAGAGAGAGGCCTTCGGGAGAGGCCAGGATGTATGCGCCTTTGGTGAGGCAATGCTGGATAATGTAGGGGCCATGCCATAGTGACTCAAATTTTCCATGACCAAGGGTATCATAAGCTATATCGTAAGCAAGGACGAGGTCGCCTTCATGGAATGAGCGAAGGTTGACATGGCGATCAAAGGTGGCCTTTGACCATTTTTTGGCTTCCTCATTGTTCTATAATGAAGATTGATGATCTTCATCCAGAGATTCTAACTTCTAAGTTCAAAAAGCGCTGCTCCATTGGAGCAGTGTCAGGTAATAGCTCAATTGCGGTGCGTAAGGTGGGAATTTTTCACTCGATGGGAAGAGTGGCCTCAACCCCATGGACTAGATGAAATGGTGTGAAACCAGTGGTTTTTTTTACGGCTGTACGGTAAGCCCATAACGCGAAAAATAACATATGATGCCAATTGGTCTTATGTTTATTAACCATGTGTTGTAACATGCTCTTGAGGACCTTGTTAATGGATTTAACCTATCCGTTAGTTTGAGGGTAATATGGTGAGGCAAACTCATGGGAGAATCCTAACCAAGATGAGAGTTCGACGAAAATCTCATTCTCGAAGTGTTTCTCGTGATTAGAAACTAGTTGGAGTGGTACTCCAAAGTGGGATATGACGTGGTTAAAGAAAAAATGCGCTGCAGTGTTAGCGATATTGTTGAAGGTGGGAATAGATTCCGCCCATTTTGTGAAGTAATTGACTGCAACAACAATGTATTTGTGTCCATTGCTGGATGGGGGATTACACATCATGAATTCGATGCCCCATTTACAAAAGGGGTCGGCAGTAAGGACTAGATGAAGAAGAGCAGGTGGTGCTCGTGCTTTGTTGGTGTAAAGCTGGCATTTATCGCATCGTTTCATGGCATGAATGCAATCATGAAACAATGTAGGCCAAAAGTAACCTGCTCGGATGATTTTCTGAGCACTGGAAATTCTCGAAAGATGCCCCCCACATGCACTGCTATGGTAGTTTTTCAAGACTCTATCGGCCTCGTCAATAGTTAGGCATCGACGAAGAATGTTGTCGACACCTCACTGGTATAAGATGTCTCTGATGAGGAGGTAGCGGGGGGGCTGGTGGCGAATACGACAACGATCATCGCGTGAAAGGTGGTTACCAAACTTTTGAGTTCGGAGGTAGACGAGGAGGTTTCCGTACCAAGGATCATCCAAAGTGATGTAAAAGAGATTTTCGTCGGGGAAGTCGGTATTGACGGGGGCACTGGTAGTGTCAGAGGGGAAGGCCGTGACAAGTTCGGCGAGGATGAGAGATTTCTTGCTCTTGGGTGTTGAGAATTCAAGATTGTACTCCTGAAGGATAACGATCCATCGAGAAAATTTGCCATTAATTTTCCAACGGTTAAGCAAGTATTGCATAGGGTTGGAATCTGCTATGACCTTAGTCATGCGAAGAAGAATGTAATGACGCAGTTTCTGGACTACGAGGAAGACTACAAGGGATAGTTTCTCTTTGTGTTTATACTTCAAGGCTAGCCCTGTGAGGTTTTTACTAATGTAGTAAATGACGTGCTCACGATCTTTATCATCGATTTGAATGAGGACTCCTGCTACTGAGACAGATGATGCTGAGATGTAGAGGATATAGTCGCAATTATAGTCAGGTGAACTAAATAAAGGGGTGTTAGATAGCGTCGTTTTAAGATCGTCAAATGCTTTTTGGGCATGCTCATCCCAGTGAAATTGGATGTCATGGAGAAGTAAGCGAAGGAAACTGTGTGCGTGAGTGGCGTAGTTCTGGACAAATCACCGTAGAAAGTTAGCTTTTCCTTGTAGGCTTTGGAGTTGATGTAAATTCCGGGGAGGTGGAATTTCTGTGATGGCTTGGACTTTGAGGGGGTCTAACTTCTTTGGGAAACAATGAATATGAGGAGGTGCCCCGTAGTGACGCAGAACACGCACTTGAGGGGGTTCAAGCGGATGTTGTACTGACAAAACCATTGGAAGATGATTCGTAAATCATCAAGGTGTTGGGTGCATTTCTTGGATCGAGCTGTGAGGTCATCCAAGTATATGAGGATGATATGAGCCAGATCGTGAAAAATTTATGTCACAGCCCATTGGAAAGTTGTGCCTACATTCTTTAAGCCAAAAGGCATGACACGATATGCAAAAGTACCCCAAGGGGTAGTGAATGCGGTTTTGTACTGATCGGCTGGGTGAATTTGGATTTGATTATAACCAGAGAAACCATCCATGAAGGATAGAGCCTCGTGGCCTACGTAGTCATCGATAATTTGATCGATGAAAGGCATTGGAAAGTTGTCTTTGGGACATGCATGATTGAGATCATGAAATTCCATGCAGACGTGGATAGTGCCCTATTTTTTATTAACGAGTATAGGGTTGGAAACCCATGATGTATAGGCGATGGGGTAGATGAACCCAACCATGTGTAATTTGTCAATCTCGGCTTTGATGGTTGTTGCTTTGGAAGGGTGTACCGGTCACTGTTTTTGAAGAACTGGTGTAATGTCGGGCCATGTGTTTATGCAATGTTCGACGATAGAGGGATCAAGGCCAGGCATTTCTATGTATGACTAGGCAAAAATATCTCGATATTCTTGGAAGAGGGTTTTATAGGCGGTGATTTATTGAGGAGTGCAAGCGACTCCAATGGTGATTTCCTTGACGATTCCATTTTTGATGGAAATGTCAATTTTGATGGTCGGGGAAATGTTGGCCATGTTGCCTTCTTCAAAAGCATCAGGGGTAGGAATGGGGTTGTTGAACCAGTTGATATGCCCTGATGGGATAAAATCCTTGGTTTCGACTGCATATATGGGGTGTTGGTTAGGAGGTGTGGAGGCTTCCTATGGAAAGAAGAGTGCTCGATGGTGTAGCGCATCCCATGGGTATTCAGGGGTGTTTAACTCTTTGAGTATTTCCTCATCATAGTGGAATTGGTGGGAATACAAGGGGTCATGAAGAGTGATATTGGTGACTGTTTTTCAGTGGCTACACCCTGGTGATGAAGAAGCAGGGGGAATGACGCACTGAAATTGTGATGGTTCGCTCGACATAAACCAAATATTGAAGTATTGAGGAGTACCCATGGTAGTTGGATGTAAAATTTCCGTAGGGAAATGAATGGGAGAATTGGGGGGATTTGGGGGTGAATCCTTAGATAAGTCATCCAAGAACCACAGAGGCATTGGGAGGGCCTCGGGTTTGGGGGAAATGATATGAAGAATCTCTAGTGACAAGGTAAGGTCAATTCTGTAGGGGTTTGAATCAGGGTAATTTGGCGTTGCCTGTATTCAATGATCATAGGACATTGGTATGTAAAATGATCTAAATATTCACATAGAGAGCAAGGGCATATCATACGTTCATTGACTAAAGTTGTGACATAATGGATGTTAGTTATTTTTGGTAGGGATGATGTAGCTGGATTGGGTTCACTCTGGAAGCTTTGGCATACTACAAATAATGTCTGTCGGAAGCATGGCAGTGTTGGGAAATGGTGTGTTTAATGGCCATATTCTGAAAATATAGCGCAAACGAATTTGGTCCACATCCATTTACTACTTGAGTGAGGGGCAGTGGCGACAGTACTTGCTATGGTGGTGAGAGTTGATGGTGTTTGATTGAGTGGAATTAGGTTCCACAACTTAGGTAGAGATGGGAAGTTGTTGGTTTGGTGTCCATCTTTCTCACATAGCGCACAAGGGGGTTGGATGCGCGGGGGAAGTGGAGCTGTGGGCTCCTTCTTCTTTCTCCTGCCCCCAACTGTGGTAGGGAGGGTAGTGAGTGGGGGTGTAGAGGGTATGGTGGGAGTGAGTATGGGAATTTTCATTGGGATTCCTTCCATTTGGGGGGGAAGGGATGGTCGAGGGATCATCTCTGGTGGATGTAAATACCAAACTGGAATTGCTAACACCATATTAGGGAGGGTAAGCATTGCGGCTACTTGGAAATCTTGTACGCCAGGTGGAGGGTAGAAGAAGGGAATTTGAGTAATGGCTTGGGGAACTATCTCCCAAACTGGGATATGTCATGGGGGAGATGTGAAATCGTGGATTGGTGGAGTCGACGAGTTCGCAAGAGGCTCGTGAGGGGGGAGCTCTACGACTAGTGGGATGTCAGATATGATAGAAGCCTCCCTAGGAGGAAGGGTATCCTCTATGTTAGTTCCGTTGGATGATACAACACATACTTGATTGGAAGGATGAAGGAGTGGTGGTGCACCATGGTAAGTTCCTAACAATGATGGGTCTTTGAAAATTTCGGGACCCATTTCGATGAGAGGGTATGTGTCATGACTTGTGTGGATGAGAGGAAGAATGTTATCGATAGTGGCAGAAGGGTTAGTCTCGTAATGTGAGACTTGGTCAATGGTAATGATCTTCCCATTATGGGGGAACACCATCGTTTGAAAGATGGAAGAGGAAACTGCCTTCATAGCGTACATGTAGCTATGACCGAATAGGACATTATAACCGAGTGGGGCATCGATAACTTCAATATCGATAATAATGGTCTTGCCCCCAAGTTCTACGGGGACATTTTGGAAGAGCCCTTCAGGAGATGATGGTCGTCCATCATAATCTCGTAAGGTAATGGTAGATGGTATGAGTTTGGGGGAACTCAGTTTCTTCCAGACAAATTTGGACATAATGCATGTGGATGCACCTTTATCGATGAACTGTAATGTTTCAAATTTTTACTGGGATTTGAAAAGTGATCAGAGTGGGAAGGCAAGGTTTTCCGCTGTTGAGATCAAACATGATGAGTTGGGTATCTGCAGGGTCGACTGCCCCCAAGGCATAAAGTAATGATTTCCGCTGAGTGGGACAAGTTTGAAGGACCTCTAAGACTGACATGGTAGCTAGGGACTGTTCTAAGTTGTCAACTAAGCTGTAATTATGAGCCGCCCTAGACTGGGGGTTGTGGATATTCCAGCGTAATGGGATGCGAGGGATGCGAAGAGGTGTTTCGATAGTAGGGTGAGAGATTACCAACAGGGGTCCCATTGGTGTTGTTCTTGTTTTTGGGGGCATTGGAGGAGACTCAGCGGGTGTACTATATTGACGATTACATGTTTGCAGAAGGATTTCTTCCTCACTGGTGGGGTAGGTTGTGTGTCCTGTTGGGTGTTTATCACACCCTGGTGTGGAATGGGATTCTGCAATACGGCTGGGGGGGGTTGTTTCATGTATTTTTGTGGGGCCTACTGAGGGGTAGGCGGTGCTGGAGGGTGTGGTATACTACCTAAGTCTTTCAGCCATTTAAAATCAATGATTTGGGGGCAATGATGAGTATAATGATTGAACTCACCGCAAAGGGCATAAGGGAAAGAGGTTTTGATAGTATTGTTATTTCTCCCTTAATACCTGTTGTCATTTCCCCCCTGGGGGTTCTGATTCCCTTGGTTCTGGTTGCCCCCAGTAGGTTGGTTTTGTTGGGGTTGATTCCCACCTTTTCCTGGGTTGTTATTGTTTCTGTTTCTTCCTTTCTTTTTGGCATTATTCGACAGGTGGGTCAGATTTTCCATATTCAATTGTTCAAAATTTTGATATTGTTGAACGGGAGAGGGTTGAACAAAATTCACCCCAGCGTGAGGGTGTGGGGGTTCCATGGGTTGTGGAGGACCAGGAAATGGAAATTATGGATTTTGTGGGGGTTGTGATCCGTAAGGTACATAGGAAGGCATGGTGCTTTCTCTAGTACTCATAGTATAAGTTGAGGTAGAGGGGGTACCAAAACTTGTTTGGATAGGTGGGTGTAGTGGGGGTGCCGACGGTGGCCCACTGATGGGTGGAGGAATAGAAACAGGGCATAGATGTTGATAAGGGTGTGGGGGGTAATAAGAGGTTCCCCCATATGCCAACGAATATTGAGGTGTGCCATACGTTGGTGGTGGTTGGGGTTGAGGACTGTGGTGTGTGGTATTACCAATCAATTTGTCTGCTGAGTGAGACATCCTGGGTTTGTCTTGAACAAATGGCACGTGTTTGGGGAGATCAGGAAGTACCGTGTATAAGTACCCTGAATGTGAATATATGAGGTCATATTGTTAATCCTTACTAATGGCTTCCTCTTCAGATTGAGGGAAGGTGGAAGCTACATCTTTACTGAGGAGAGAGACAAGTGATATGAGAAACCAGTCAAGACACTGTTGTTTGGTGGTTTCAACTTTGCATAAACTATGTCGTCTACGCCACTCGTGAATGTGATCAACGATATGTGTGGCTGAGGTTTGTTTGAAATTAGAGAGTAGTTCAAGACCATTGTCATGGCGGATTGGTAATTGGAAGAAGGTAAAAAATGATTTGGTCAAGGACTCGAAAGTCGCATGGGACCCTGATTTTTTGTCTACATACCATTTGGATGATGGGCTAGTGAGTGTGCGTTGAAATAATCGTAGTCTGATGGAATCATCCATAATGCCGTTGGAAGAGCACCAGAGGTGGAAATTCATGACATGGTTGGCAGGGTCATCTCCTGCCTTTTTTTCAAACTTAGGGATGTCTGAAGGTAGTTTGGTAGGCATTGCAGGCCATGTGGGTTCATGCAATATAGGATCATTTGTGAGTTTTCTTAGATCTGGTATGTTAAGAGAGGTCGAATATGGCATCTACAGTGGGGGGGGAGGATTAACTCCAGCCATGGTGTGAATGTGTTGTGAACCTGACCCTTGAGGGGGACTAGGTGGGTTGGTACTTCCCCCTTGAGAGGAAGTTGGTCCCCTGCTTCCATGTAAAGGAGAGTGAGTGGATGGAGGGACTTGGGAAGTGGACCCAAGTAATGTGGAACCAAGAAAAGATGATCCTAGAATAGTGGCACTCACAAGAGTGTGTGAAGGTGGTGCCGATGAGTTGGCAAGACTAGGAACTCCCCCTAGAATAGGAGGGAGGTTTAGTAAGCATCTGGAATGATGTGGGTTCTATGGGTCCCCTATGATGTCCGACTAGCTGAGTGGATGTGTGAAAAATGTGATGAGAGAAAATAAACAAGAGCTTTTGTTGCAAATTTTGAACTTTACATAGTATATATATCTAGATCAAAATGTAATCAGAAGTGCATCATACATAAAGTGTTTTGAAAAAGAATCATATATGTGGATAAGTGGGTTTTGTCTGCGTGGGGAATCAAATAAAACAAATTCTCGTGTCCTAAAAGACGTAACATCCTTCCTCTCAAATAACACTGGACCTTCCAATAGTACTCAACATTGGGGTCTGAAGTCACCGGAAGAGAAACTAGTGAAGGATGAAATAATCAATTATAATGAGGGGCAGGGGTGATTTTAAGAACCCCCCCTAAATTTATATGTATAATAAATGGGCGAATCCCCATGATACATAGGAAAAATTGAGGGCTATTTTATCAATAATATAAAATGTATATATAATTTTTTGGCGAATATTTTAGTC
>ML781616.1:402341-429590 GCA_009831015.1 Picea engelmannii | reverse complement strand
AGTCTTTCACTCTGTATTTTTACAGTCTCTGTACATTTCTTTGATTAATAGAAATAGTGTATTACTGTATATCTGTGTTTATGGTTGCATCTCTGATACATTTCTGTTATATTATTGAATATCTGCAATATCTCTGTGCATTTATTTATTATATCTCCGCTCTCATTTCGTGCCAAAAATAATCCGGATCATTGACCAGCCACCCAGTCGAATCCAGTCTAGATTTGAGTGTCAAATCAACTTGGAAGCTGAACCAAAAGTGGGTGGGAGGCCGATCACTCTCATAAATGCGCCGTTCTCAGGTGCACGGCTTTTTGCGACAATAGTCGCGCATTGGGCGCATGTGCATGTTTCTTGCATTTCTATTTCGTGCATGTGTGGGCGTGCCCTGTGTATTCATAGCGCCCTTTAATTTTGTCACTGGTTGTATAGTTTTTGACCCTTTGGAAATGATTATGTGGTAATTTTGGTCCATGGGTGACCTCATAACTATTTGACGATGATGAATTCTTGTAACCATTTGCAGATGAAATTTCAATGATAATAAGGTACTCTGCAAATTATTATCCACAAGGAATGGGGTGGCAGAATCAACCAATAAGAACCTAGTGAAAATATTAAAAGAGACAGTTGCAGATAACGAAAGGAATTGGAATAATATACTCCATAACGCTCTATGGGCCAATAGGGTAACACCCAAGGAAGCTATAGGAAATTCCCCATACTTTCTAGTTTATGGGCAGGAAGACATTCTCCCAAATGGGCTTTATTTTCCATCTCTTCAACTAGCCCAAGATTCTAGAGGGGAACCTTCATCGGTCATACAATAAAGAATTGATACTCTGCTCATGCTAGAAGAAGAAAGGGAAAAGGCTAAATCAAAATTCATAGACCATCAACATTTAGTGAAGAGATGGTTTGATAAGCACAAGGCTAAAGAGAAGATTTTTTAAATAGGATACATAGTCCTAAAATGGGACAGAGCTAACGAGCCAAAAGGGAAACATTCTAAGTTCCAAAATCTTTGGTTGGGATCGTTCCAGGTGGCTGAAAATATTGGGGTCGACACTTATTGATTACATAATCTGAGGGGGGAACCTGATGCCCTCCTAGTTAATTGCCAAGCCCTAAAACACTATTTCGAGTAAAAAAATAAAATAAAATAAATCTTTTGTTTGTATGTTGTTTTCATGATTTTGGTTTTAGATAGGTCTTTGCAAATTGATTTTATTTTTATTTTGCTGTTTTTTTTTCCACACCTTTGAATGTTGTGTTTAGCAAGACAATGGTTGACCCCAAATCATGCGATGTAGCTAACTCTATTTTGCACTCATCACTCACATACAACACAAGAAGCATTGAGGAACTTACGATTTCTTTGATGAGTCCTCTATCTAACCTACGCAAATGAACAACTTCGGGGAAATGTTAGAAGTGTCTGCTTAGTGTTTTGGTAAGACCTTAAGGGAAATAAGGAAAGATGGAAAGGACTACATGAACCTAGAACACAAATCCAACAAAGGGTTCACCTAACCATCTAACTTTGCAAAATAAACAAACATCATCCTCTCCCATTCACTCAGGGCATCATGCTGGAGTAAAATTTGATATTATCCAAAGGGTGAACATTAGGAGAGGGTATACATATATCTCTTCCAGGGCTATGGATGCTCTCTGGTAGCAGAGAAAGGTTTGTGATGTCGGGGTGACTCTACTGGGGCTATGGACACTTTCTGGCAGCGAATCAAGGTCTGTGATGTTGGGGTGACTCCGTCGGGGCTATGGATGCTCATTGGCAGTGGAGAAGCAACGTAGAAAGTGAGTAGAGGTAACTAATGGATTAATGCCAGTGGATGATTTTCTATAATTTTGTAAAAGGGGGGCATGAGTCAGGGTTATAGGAAGAAAAGGAGGAATAAAGGTTTAAACCCCACGGGTAGACCCATAAGCATCAACCAAATAATTTTGAATGAAAAGGTAAAAGAGGTTTTGATTTAAAACTAGTTAAGTTCTCCACCAACTTTCGTATCATCCTAGCTTGAGGGAAGAACAAAGATTCTACTTTTGTCAAATTTTACTTTTTGCATACCACTTAATATTTTGGCATTGTCTAAGTCAACTTCAGTATGAAAAATGTTGCTTTGCTTGTCATTTTGATTCTCATTAAGTCTTTAAAAGTTTTCTTGAACATGTGAAAATCATTATAACTTAAAAGGACAAACATTTAATTAAAGAAACAACCACTAAAATATTCACCTGACGCGTCCAAAATTCGACATTGGAAAGGATTAAGCGTGAATGAAAACACCAGAGAGAACCAAAGTTGTCGAGTCTCGATATTCATTGGCATCGATAGATGCGAGATTTATTTCACGTCAAGAATCACTGATAATATCATCGATGACTGATCCCTTCGGCATCGACGAAAGGTTAAAAGAATAAGCATTGAATGAAAATGAAATAATAATTGCCGATTGGCGACTGCCTAAATTGTTTTTGGTATCAGGAGATTTGAAGGATGATAAACCTCGAAGAGGTTGTACGCTAGTTTTATTCCCGAAGGCCAATGATCCAGGTGGATATCGGTGGCCACTCACCTTTTCCAGCTGGCTCAAAACAACTTTCTAGCAATTTTGATAATTTACTATTTTTAGCAGTTTTTTGGGTCCTGAACTTCTGGAGCCATTTTGAGGCCCTAAACAACGCTTTTTGAGGTATGTTGCGGATGCAAAATTTCATGATGAAATTTTGTGCAACTGTTGTATTCCTTGGATAGATATTTCTAATGGGCTATCATACGTCTAAGACAGAGATCATATGCAAAAGTTACGACCCCATGAAGTTGATGTACTAACTTACCCAAACGGGGCCCACATGACTTTTGGCACTTCATCTCTTAGGGTTAGATTTTTGAAACTCCTGTTTATTGTAAAAATGCCTTGAGAGCCTTATTGTAATCATCTTCTTGCGAATGAGAAAAACCATCACATCTCTTCTCAGAGATAAGCTGCCACCATTCCAGCAAGCTTGTTTTTCGCTGCATTTTACAGTTTCAGCTTATTTCCTTATTGAATAGAAAACTAGTTTTACTATATCACTGTTATTCTGTGTTAAGCATATGGTAATAATTTGTAGTCATTTTTTTCTTCTCATAAAATTTGGATCAGCCGATCCCCGATACTCATCTGACATCGACAGTCACCGGTTAAGCTCAGTGTAGCGTGTTCGATTTAAACAAAGTCTCGAGTCCGACCATTACTTGTAAGCTAAGTTCTTGGTCATTAGTACCCTATATCCTGAGTCAGTGGTGCCACGTCTATATCGTACAATGAAATCAATCGACGTCGAAAATGTTCTTGGGAGGATATCGATGGAAACATGCATAAGGATATCGCCGATTCCTGATCTGTCCATTAAGAAGACTACACGATGGGAATATTTAGCTCTGATATATGCTAGATACAACACATTTAAAGGTTAATTAATTGCAGAATCTCGCACTAGCTGCTAATTCATGTGCGAATCAAAATAACCGTTTGAACTTGCCGATACAATGCATTTTCCCCTTGCGCCTCCCCCGTCAACCCATGTAGAATTTATTTGCAGAGATTCAATGGTATGATTGTTTTGAATTTCACTCATTACTCGTATTAACTGGTTGATACGACTAGTAGGATCTCTCTCGTTATATTATCTAAGTCATTGAAAACAAGGTTATTTTGTGCGCGAAAGAATTCAGATCATTTAGAGGAGCAAGACGAGCAGTCTGGGGATAGCTTCCAAGGTTCATTGAGTATAAAAACAACAATTTAGGAAGTGTTATAGGTATGTACTGGTCTATGGGTGTTTTATGCTTAATTTCATAGGTTTATCCAATGTCACTCTGTACACCCACCTGAAGATCATTTTCGGTTGCAGGAACAATGCCTCTGAAGAAACCCACCACCGGGAAATCTCCAAGAGCGCCAAAGCTACATGAACTAGATGTGGGAGAAGGTTCTTCCCCAGTGGTCATGAAACAATTGGAATTTTCTCCAAAGCCGGTGCCCGTCATCAAGACATCCACCAAGAATATTTTCAGTCATCCTCCGACCTTTGGAGACACTGATAAAAACAATAGTTTAGAAAGCGTTACAGGTATGTACAGGTCTATGGGTATTTTGTGCTTAATTTCATACGTTTTATCCAATGTCACTTTGTACGCCTGCCCGAAGATCGTTTTTGGTTGTAGGAACAATGCCTCCGAATAAATCCACCACCAGGAAATCTCCAAGAGCACCAAAGCTACAAGAACCAGATGCGGGAGAAGGTTCTTCCCCAACAGTGGCAAAACAATTGGAATTTGCTCCAAAGAAGGTGCCCTTCATTAAGACATCCACCAAGAAGATTTTCAGTCAGCCTCAGGCCTTTGGAGACACCGAGGCGAACATAGGGACCAAGACAGTGTTCCCGCGTTGGGAAGAATTTTTCAAGAAAATCAAGCAGGAGGAATTCCCTGAGTATACCCCGCACATCGATCCTGGTATAAGAAAACTTGATGATGAATTTCTTCTGAATGTCCGAAAGGCATATCTACACATGGTGGTGAGTAGGACACCGATATTTTATTGCATAGAACTATTGGAGTGGCTTATCGACCACACAGACACATAGAGATGTTTGATTAATGAAGACAATGGCGGATGTGTCGGGGTTTTCATTCCAGTGGAGGTGAAAAATTATTACAAGCTCAGAGAGATGGAAGAACGATTGAATACCAATTTTGTTGTATGCTTCTATGAGAACCAAGACACCAGCAAGGTGATGGTGTCTTGGTGGAGGGAGGATATAAAGTTTACAAATCAAACCTCTCGCTGGTACTCAACAACCAACCTCAGGGAGCCATATATCTATCTAATGGCCCTCCTTTTCCGATTTCATGGAGAGAAAGACTGCTCAAGGTTTTCAGAGGCTTGGATGCCTCTAGCTTATACTATGGCCATTTCCAGGATAAGTTTCAATTAGGGTGCGATCATCTCCAAACAACTAAGCACTTGCATAAAACATTCTCAGATGTCGAAAGAGGGAGAGACCCCATCCTTTTACATGGCGTCTTATCTATTGGAAGTCATTTGCACCAGAAATGCCTTTGCTGGAATGAATTTAAACTAACACACCTCAGAACTTCCGTTCCATGTTTATTTTGGCATCTTGTGGGAGAATAGATACAAGAAATCCTACTCTATCATCTGTGACCAGTTTATTGCACACATTTATTGGTTTCTATTCAAGAAAGAATGCCCAAGGATGTCAGACACTGTCACAAATATTATATCTAAGGTTGGCCATTGGTATCTGGATGAGCGCGATACCTACATCAGGGTTTTCAGTGCCACCAAAGCACCTCATCTACTACTTGTATATGTCCCTGATCGACTAATAGTAGGGGAAATATATTATCAGACCATCCTACAAGGTTACACTGCTACTTGGGTAAAGGATAAGAAGAGAACTTTCATACCCTATGGGTTTCATGTTGGTTTCTACATAGTGAAGGACACTTCTCAAGCCAAACAGGAAGGGTTGAACCAACTGGAGTTTCATTTCTAAAATGGCCATTTTCTCAAGCAAGACCCAAAAGGTTTAGTCCTGAAACATGCGTCACAAGTATCGCCATGCTGGCCATACGCCCATGACAGGTTTGGGGATGAAATCTTCACCAAAAATGCTCAAGACTGGGAAGAAGTGATGGCGAAGATGGATGACCCTAAGGAAACCAGATTCAATGCTATGAGTTGGGATGAACAAGAAACAGTCCTGGAACAAACAATTCAGGAGACCATCAAGACAAGAGAAGAAATGTTATCAGTTAGAGTGGTGGGATCTCCCTAGGGAGCCACTGAAACGACACAGATTGCCTAGGTAACCCCAGTACAAGCTAGGAAGTTCTTTGACGTTCAAGCAATATAGGGGATGGGGGGACTCATGTATCAACATGCCCAACTATCAATGAAGCGGATGTAGGATCACCCATACCTCATCATATTGCCAAATATTCTGACTGAAATCCCAGTGGAGGCAAATGGCCTTGATTCCATAAACCTTGGTAACACCAATGGGTTAGGTGACCTTGATTACACAATGCCACTGGTCAGATCACTAGTAGGAGTGACTGCTCAACCAAAGATGGGATGGGTATCGGTGAAAAAAAGCACACCCAATCCTTTGAGCGAGTTTATAAATGTAGATAGTGATGATGAAAGCTCGAAGGCATCTCTCGGGACCCCTATGCAGGTCCAATAATAAAGGGGACTTGAGGAGATTGCTTCCCCTGATAACAAGTTCCAAACCTAGGAGGTCCCATGAAAGGATATGGAAATAAAAAAGGTACCTGACACAAAGAGGCTCGACACGCTGGAGACCTAAGCTGATAATCCAGAAAATAAATTAGAGCTGTATGAGCTAAATGAAGGATCCCCACAAAGAGAAATCAATGTTCAAATGACTGATGGACAAGTAAGTATTGAGTCTTTTCCCAATGCCTCTATTTCACTCGATACGTTGATCCCTGATAAGAGACAGGAAGAGACCGAGCCTTCGGATCCCAACAAGGAAGTTCAAGAACCAAATCTTGAATGAGTATACACTACCGAGAGCTCGGGGAACACACTTACATGGGGTGATCAACAGATTCCCAAACCTATAAATGAGGTAGCCGATATATACGTTATATCCTATGATCGAAAGAATAAGGCCGTCATCCAAAGAACCACAAAGAAAAGGAGGATCACGTTGGATTGCTCCATCTTCATCACTACAGAGGAGAATATGATAAACACAAAAAATGGCAGAACATATGAACTCATTGTTGCGGGGATGGCGATCTCGGATGCCACCCTGGACAGAGTCAAATAGGATGAAAAAGAGTTAGCCACCACCTTGAAGGAACTGGAACATTTTCTCCATCTGGATGAATACTACAAGGGCACCACTCAGACTGCGGTTTATCTAAGAAGCGAGTTCGAAGTGACTTACAATAGGCTCACACACGAGCGACACCTATTCACTGTGAATATAACCGAGCTCCAGGAAGACACTCTCATGACACTCACAACATGCAAGTATATGGAGTGGTGGTATGAAAGGGCACAAAAATCCATAAAAAGACTCAAATACATCGATGCAATCCAGCAGGGCCGAGATAAAGAAGAACACAACATCTAGAGGTTAGGAAAAATTAGTCTTGATCGTATGAAGTGATCAATCGAGTATTGGGCTAAGATGTCTCATGAACCACACAGAGAAATTAAAAAGAAATGGGCAAAATGTGAGAAACATTGGGGTAAAATCAACAAAGCACTAAGGGATATCAGACTCCCCAAGTTCGGCGACCCCGACAACTTCTTCGACTTGTGCGACATAGTCGAATCACATGCCAAGCAGGATTCACTATGGGCCAAAGAGCTAACCAAGGTGATCGATACAATGCTAGGACAAGTGAAAATATTCATGGAACATCCGATGAAGGCTCAAACCGTGCTACAATGGTTAAACACCAGTTTGGTGAAGTATCAGGCTCATGTAGTGGAGATAAGAGGAATTTACGTGGCTTCGATGGAACAACACATATTTCCATGGGCCCAAACTTGCGAGTAATTGTTTATTAGTTGGTCATAGTATGAGAAAATTCACCCCTTTCAAGCGATATATTGAGTTGACTATTAAATAAACTTTTAAAAGAAGACACCATGTGGCGAATTTTGTTTTGTTAAATTGCACTTAGCCATTATTTTTAGTTGAATTTTATGTTATAAATAAGAACGTCGACCAACTAGTTAGAGGTCGATGGTTGTTGCAATAAATCTTTATTTTTGGTTGTCAAGAATTATTTTGAAGCTCCCTTGAATTGAGAAGTCCTTCTGGACCAAAGACAAAGTTATTTTCTTCAAATGCATGTGATTGGATGTGGAGAAGAACTATTTCCTATATCGTCTCATGAATGATGTTGTAATGAGTAAGAGCAATTAATTCCGTTGTCAATTTATCTGGTGCAATGTTTTGTTGTTCTTTGCTTTAATGATGAAGATGAATCGTTGTGTTATTATATGATGACGGATTATGGTAGATGAATTATTTTGCTTGCCATTATCTTATTCCATATGTGTTTTTCTTTCTGATAATTAGTAATCTCAGACAGTAATTGGATGCTCACATGGTTAATATATTAGTACTAGGCCTGTGGTATAAAATTGTAGTCTGCATGCTTGAGCAATGGGTTATCCCAAGCTTAGCCTCTTCCCCAGTAGTTTAAAACTTAATCCTGTTTGTTGCCAAGTTGGTTTATACCAACTTACAATCTTATATTGGTCCCACCTAAAGAGAAAATACAAAAAGAGAAAGTTCAAATTGGAGGAGAGGCCTTCACAAGAAAAATGTTAAAGCCCATCGATTAATTGACCAGATCACAAGATCTAGAGAACCATTCCACCATTAAACGCCGCAGAGTGTAATTGGGCCTCGGTGTCTTGTTTGGTTCCTACTGTAGAATCAAGAGACTTAGGACCCTGCTATAGGATAAATCCGTGAGTGCGGACACAAACCGATCTCCCTAGATCCACCTGTATCTAGAACAAAATAGGACATAATAATACACTTTCCCTAGATCTAGCCTATTGAATGAACTAAGAGGTAAGGATTATGGACATACCTTATGAACGCTTTCCTTATGTCTCTGTTGTTCCAAGATTCACTCCGATGCTCTTGTCCCGTTCAGATCACGACAGTTCAAACCAATCGAAGTGAAGGCAGATCAATATATTCAATAACTAGTCTATACATATGATCAAGGAGTTATGTAATAAAGTGACATCATCTTTATGGGAAAGGGACATATTACTGTATTGAATTAATTGAAAGTGAAACTTACAACCTGAGCCTTGATGTCGTAGGTATCCTTTCGATGGCTCCTAGCTCTGACACACACACTTGCTCATGCATGAAGAAAATCAACCACTTGTGATGACCTTGCTGTTGTCTCTTGCTGTTGTAGCATCAGTCCTCCATACAGTCTTGCACTAGTTCTCCAATCAATCTCTTACTAGATTGCTGCTTGTTTGCTTAACCATTTCCATGAGCAATATCCTCAATATATAGGAGAAGATAGATTAGTTACTTGGATAAGAAATGATCCCAAGATATCTGGAATGCCAGCACCTGAATAACCATTCGAAGCCAACTCATGTTTCTAGAAGATTCCCTTCTAGAAGATTTGAGATTTTATCTTTTTCCTTCCTTTGGAACATGTTCTCACCTTGGCTATTAGTTACAGTGCGAGAGGTTCACACTCCAGCTTAAAGCAGCCTGCGAGAATTAGGCATTCTCGCAGGAAAATACATAGGTAGCCTGCGAACATCCCTTAAAAGCAAGATTTTTGGAAGCAGACAAATGTAACTTCTTTCAGGAAAGTATTCTTAGTGAAGAGCTTGATTTTCTATCATGATAACATCATCATGACATCATCACAATGACCAAAATTGCGGATAACAGACCCATCAAAAGGATCTTAGTAATATCATATGGTTTGAGTGTCATGTTTTTTGGCACAATGCTTCATAGTGTCCACACCGAAGGGGAAGAGGAAGAAGGTAGCAACCATCAGAAATAGAGGTTGATGAGGTTGCAGATAGGTTCCAAAAGGACATCTTGTTGGTATCCTCCCTTTTAGGTCCTAGCTCTAGTAGGGAGAGATGGTTAGTGGATAGTGGAGCATATTTCCATATGATAGGTGCTAAAGAGTTGTTTGACACTCTCACATAGACTAGCTTAGAATTATGTTTGGAGCTTGGTACGTGAGCGAAGAATTCAATACAAGGATTTGGTACTGTATCATTTTGATTGGATTTAGGAGAGACACTGAGGGTTTTGAATGTTTTATGGGTGCTAGAACTTAGGAGCAGTGTCCTTTCAGTATCATATATTGAGAGGAAGGGATATCATGTATTGTTTCAATATGGACATGTATCACTTGTGCCCAAAAGATGTAGCTTCAGATCAATAGTGGTTCTTGGAGTTAGGGAGAGAAACCTATATAGGTGGAGGGGCCAAACTTTGATTGTTGTGGCTAGCAGGAGTAGAGAGACAAATAAGGAGGAAAATCTGGCTCCACGAGTGTTGAGGCAGGTGGCCCCTCTAGTAGTACTAGCTCAGAGGGAGTCAAAGTTTAGAGGGAGTCAACCCTCAGGATCCAAGAGGGAGGAGAAGCCTCCTAGGACTATGTAGAGGCCAATGGATAGAGAGTAGATGGCCCAAGGGGATGTGTAGACTCATAGGGAGTCAAGTTTCAGGAGGAGCATGCAGTCTCATAGTGAGCTTGATCTCAGGGAGAGTCAGTTGGCTCAGAGGGAAAGATGGTCATGTAGAGGAAGTCCCCCCTAATGTTCATATGGGAGACATACATCCTTCAGTATTGAAAGGCATGTGTCATGAGTTGAGGAGGCCAGGAAGGAGCTTCAAAGGAAAGAAGATTCTAGGGAATGTGATACCTCCATGGAGGATACATTTGTTTCAGTAGGTTTTTCTATAGTGATAGGGGAGGAATCTAGTCAGGAGGACTAGGGAGTAGAGTTTTCTTCAGTCATAGAGGGAGAAACTAGTGAGGTAGATTACATAGTAGGATTTTCTTCAGTGATCGAGGATGAGACCAATCAATTTTTTTTTTCTCAGTGGCTGAGGATGCAACCAGTCAAGTGGATTTTTTCTTAGTGACCGAGGATGCAAGTAGTCATACAGATTGGAAAACAAGATGTGCTCCAGTGAACGTGGATGCAGTCAGTCAAATAGACTTGACATTAGGAATTTTGACTGTGACAGAGTTCATAAACCCATTTTCCACAATGACAAAGGGAGTAGCTAGTTTGGACTACTTTTGGAATACATGTGAGGTGGTAGATCCAGAGATATATCTACTATGTGTGAAAATAGTGCATCCAGATGTTGGAGGATGGGATACCTCCCTCAATAAGAAGGTCTGTTGATTTTTGTAGCTTCAGGAGGTATTCCCACTAGAGGCCAAGGTGCCAGGCATGTGGGGATTTTTCATTGGCACCAGTTTTGACTTTCATTTCAGTGAAATTGACCTAGAAATGAGGCTATGGAATCATGGGTAAGTTGATGGGATTTGTGGGTTTGTGTGGGGGTGCCACACCCACAAAGAGGATTAAAATATTCTAATTAATTGTTGAGTTTGGGAAGGGCTCCTAAACTCACTCATTGGACTCCTATGTAAAGGAGAGATGTCATCATGACATTAGATTATCATTGTGAAGAATGGAGTTGGCATAAGTGTGTCTGCACTTGTGTCAAGCGGGATTAGCAATCTCAACAAAGGGAAAGTATGCAAGGTGACGAATTTGAATTTGATGAGAGAGGTGAAGAAGGTCACATGTGTGGAGTGATTTTTTCTCAAAATACGCAATTTATAAGAGGACAAAGCACGTATATACGTGGATTACAAAAGGACAAATCACGTATAGGGTACACATGATTTGCAATGGAGAAAACAATGTATGTCTGCGGGTTACCAATAAGGTGAATCATGTATCTAGTTTTCTGGGTAGGTACATATCTGTACAGGCTAGCAGGTGATGCCAATAGGCTGTACAAGTGATCTACAATAGATTCTTGGGTAGAGGAGATTTCCAGAATATTGTTGAGGTTTGTTTTTTTGATTTGTTTTTGTTGGAGAACAAGGATGTTCCCAGTTTTGGTAACTTTGGAGGACAAGGTTGTCCTCAATGTTTTGGTGATATTGTATTGGTTGGGAGGGTTGTTTTTTCCCGCACAATTTCTGATGTTAACAAGATTACATAATATATTTATTGTGTCTCTTGTGTATTGATGATTCATCTCTGATCTTGTTGTTTTTGCTGCATATGTTTTCAGTCAACAATTCCAGTTTAAAGTTGTTTAGTGATAGTTATATCACTAGGAAACAATTTTCAGATCTTAAATTAGTCACATAGAGTTGCATGTGAAAATTGACATAAATGACATAGGTAAATTTACCATATATCTAACTCCATATTACAACTTATAAAAATTTTTTTAGGGCTACAAAGAAGCTTGGGTGTGCATGTTAATTTGGTCACTTAGTATAGTTTCTACCTTCAAAATTACAAGTCAAACTTTGCCTCTTTTGCACAACAACACTTTTTAAACTTGCAATTGCAAAATTAACAACATGAACAAGTCTAATATGATAAAAATCAACTCTAAGGTATAATAAAACCTTGCTTTAGTTTTTACAAATATGTTGCATTTCTAGGGTTTTATTAGGCATCTTTGTTGTTATGAATATGAAAGATATATGCATGAAGTATGCATATGGATTGTGAAACAATAATTATTCATGCAAATTACAATACATACACAAGCTACAAATGCAACATTTTCCCAATTTCCTCCACAATGGTAATTTTTATACCATGACCATTCATAATCCAACACATGGATAAAATATATATAGCTAGCACTTATTACATGCAATATATATATATATATATATATATATATATATATATATATATATATTCCAAAGATTGCATATTTATATATACATAGTCTTAAACCCTAATATGCAAACATAACATTTCTGCATAAATACCCTATTGGGTATGTTCATATACAACAACAACAGTCCACAACCACAATATTTCACTTGTGGAATCATTGATCTACCATCTATCACTATGAAGCATTTCATAGTTGTATATGTAACAATACATATTAGTTCATGCATGTAACCCAAACCAAAATGTATATTTCACCCTTCACCAAATTATGGGGACATAACAACATATATACATGTTGCATTTTTTCCTAATAGAGCATGCATTTTCCTCAATGCCATGTTTTCATGAAATTTCATAAGGACAATGTGCATAATATGCATAATTTCATGTTAGGTATCATAATTTCATAATTTCATAATGTGCATAATTTCATGTAATTTCATGTAATTTCATGTTTGGTAGCTTTCATTTCATGCTTTGGATTTTTATATCTTATCTAAAGTAGGATTTGATATACCCAAATAGATGTAGGGTTTGGTTTAAGTCCATCACCATTTTCCTTGACACTCAACCCACAACTATTGAGCTTAATGGGGTTTTATCCACCCTTGTGACCAAAACCCACCAACAAAGTGCATTATTTCAGTGTTTGTTTTCTTGGGTTACCTAGTGATTTTGATTTTATAGAAGTGAAATGTATTCTAATATAGCCAATACTTCAGATTCAATGATAATTTTCAATTTTCATGGGTAATAGATATCAAAAACCTCAAGTAAATGAGGTCATTTTTTTAAATTTTCATTAAAAATGGATTTTCAAAATTTCTAAAGTATGTACCAATTATGTGTGTTTTTCCCTACCCAAAATTAAGGTTGTTGGTCCTTAATGGAACAAAAATAATTATAAGCAATATATTTACCTTTATCAACAATAAATCATATGTAACCCTAGTCTTAAACCCTAATATGAAAATGTTCTTGCATAAATACCCTATTGGGTATGTTCATATATGACAACAATCCACAACCACAGTATTTCAGTCGTGGAATCATTAATCTATCATCCATCACTATAAATCATTTTAGAGTTATATATGCAACAATACATATTAGTTCAAGCATGTAACCTAAAACCAAAATGTATATTTCACCCTTCACTAAATTCCAATATAAGGATATAGACAAGTGTAAAATCACAAACTACAACTTATCAAGTTGAAGCACTCAATTTCGGTCAAAATTGAGACCGGGGCATGCATTTTACCCTAAGGCAATTTTACCTTCAAATTTACATGAAGTCCCAAATCTAGGTGTATGAAAGAAACTTATCATGTTCTTCTATTGAACATTATATGACATTGGTAAATTTACCATATATCTAAATCCACCTTAAAAATTATTAAACAATTTATGGAGCTACACGGAATCTCGAGAATGCATTTTAATTTGGTCACTTAGTATAGTTTCGACTTTCCAAATTACAGGACAAACTTTTCCTCTTTTGCACAACAACCCTTTTTAAACCTGAAATTGGATAATTAACAACATGAACATGTCTAATATGATAAACCACACTCCCAACAACTTGCACAACTCAAATCTAAGGTATAATGCAAACTTGGTTTACTTTTTACAAACATGTGCATTGCTAGGGTTTTACTAGGCATCTATTGCCTATTTTTTCACAACAAAGTCTTTTATGACTAAAAATGCAAAAACGAGTATGCAGGATTATGTAAAATGATGTAACAAATCATTTACGATTTGAACCACTCAAATTGAATGAGTTTTGAGAACCATGCATGCATTTTAGTGTAGCTCGACACACAGTTTGCACCAAGGTGAAATTTACACCAATGCAAAATTTGCCCTCTTTTTTCGACAAGATAATTTTTATTATTTTTGCACAACAAAGGTTTTAGGTTTCTAATTGAACAAATAAAGGTATAGATAGATGTACACATTTTCTACAACCTGTAACTTGTGATATAATTTCATGTAGGTATACAAACTGAAATATCAAACAATAGGTAGATCTCCTATAGGTATACAAACTGATATAACTTTTAATATAACTCTAGGTAGATTCATACATTATTATAAAGATGCATTAAACAACCCTTAAATATTTTAGATAAAAACTAATGTTAACCATATAAAATGAGTGCTTCTAAGGATATCCAAGAATAATATCCACATCATCCATATCTATAGCATGAAAATATGAGTGAAAAACATATTTATCCATAGTAATCTTCAAATATTTAAATTTTTGAACATTCTTACATGTTGAATTTTTCCAAAAACTAGTTAGGGTTAGATTTACCATAGCAATTTAACTACTTTTACATGCTTGTTTTTCCATAGACAATGCTACATCATCGTCAACCAACCATAGACACCTACATATTCCACCCTCGAGCACAACATACAAAGATATATCCTGAAAAACCTTATTGGGGAATAAAACCCAACAAAACTTCTTTAGTATAGATTCATCAACCAAGTAAAGTGTCTGTACAATTCTCTCTCAGAGAGAAATATCTCAGATAACCCTTCTACTCAAAGGGAAACCCGACTACTAGACTTGTGCCTTGTCACCATAAGATACACCAAGTATTATACCAAGACATACACCAAGAGATACACCAAGGCACAATCCAAATCTTAGTGCATTACCCTAGCAAGGTAGCACATGATAGAGAGACCAACCAAGATCAAGAGATGCACCTTATCCTTCCTCCTGTAGATGCAACTACAAATGCATCTCTCCACCAAACTTTTGCTATATCTAAGTGAGTTGTGATCACTAAATGAGTAAGGCATCACCTAATTTATACTTATTCTGCTAGTGAAATTTTCCCACAGGGATGACCTGTATTTTCTGGAAAATATAATTCACTTTGACTTTTTCTAGCAGGATTGACTTCTCATATTGCAAGTACAAAATATAATAATAATTATTTTCCTGAGCTGACATTACAAATATACTTAGTATTATTCTTTTAGGGTTTTGAATTAATCAAATTCAATAAGAATATCTTCCGCAACTACATAATACTTCAACAATCCCTCTTAGCAAGGAATGTATTCTTCTAGCATGATCTTCAATACTATTTCTATATGCATCTGTACTCTAGACCATTTACTTGCCGACTTTCCATGAATCTATACATCAGTAGAAGTTCTATAACATCAACACTCCCTCTTATCTAGGGAGGTATTATCCATGATGTTATTCATCCAGTAGTCTCAATCACATCCATTAATTACACATGGCATGTACAAGAATACCACCAGTCACATGGTCTCATGGACTAGTCTATAGGTAGCATCACCACAACCACACAAGCAATCTCATGATCAAACAAATCATGTCACAAGTATTACCATCACAGACAAACAAACTTTGTCATAGTCACACACATACTATCTGATGAATCGATACATCATAGTCACCATCATAGCCATACACTGGCTCTATCATATTCACACATAGACTATTTGATGCTCATGTCACAATCATGCAAATGGGGCCTAATAAACAAATGTAGAATCTCTCTAGTGGGCATAGCCTCATTGTCCTCTCATATATTATGGGTATCAGATTCCTTTCAGACCTTATGTCATTAGAGGAATTCATCTAAATCACTAAAAGCTAGGAAACTAACTAGTTCACATAGAACTGCACTACTACCCAATCCTTACGAAGTCTGGGCAACTATTCAGTTTGATTTGTTTCACACATGGAATTGCGCTACTACCCAATCCTTACAGAGTCTAGGAAAATATTTAGTTTGAGCCAGTTTACACATAGAAATACTCTACCACCCAACGCATATGTAATCTGGGAAACTGTCACATCTGTCCACCTCACACAAAATCTGGACAACTAGTTCATATAGAACTAGGAAACTCTCCATTTCACATAGAATCTAGCATCTATCCCTAAGGCTATTCCTTATGGTTGGCACACCAATAATCCAACTCACATAGAACATGGGCATATAATCACAAGGTTTAGGCGATGTAGTGTGCACACACTACCCATCTAGCTCAAGGATAGGAAACACCTCCAACCACATGAGTTGGCTCTCCAGCCTGAAACGATGGGAAAATTCGCCAGCCCTAAAGGCTTGACATCTGCTGGCCTTGTGTGAGGTCATGCTGACTAGTGCCACAATTAGTAATGTGCTCATGAATGACTACCCACTGTTGTCACACTCTGTAAGCTACTGCCCCAAGAATCACATATGTGACTCATCACTCCCTCTTACGAGGGAGTTTCTTCTGGACCACGCCAATCTTTTCCCTGAAGTACTCAAACTTTACATTGACAAAGGCTTGGTCAACACGTCTGGTATCTTCTCATCTGTGACAATATTCTGGAGCTTCACAACTCCCGTTTTCATCATATATCGAATATAATGGTACTTGATCTCGATGTTCTTGGACTTGTCATGAAACAAAATGTTCTTATATAACTTTATACAACTCTGGTTGTCATAAAAAATACAAGTCACCTCCAACTTGAGATCAAATAGTCTTGAAAGTAAATTTTAAAGCAACACAACTTTGCAACTAACTAAACATGATGCTATATACTCTGCCTCGGTCGTACTGAGTGCCACACTAGTATGCTTCCTACTAATATAAGAAATCATAGCTGACCCCAAATTGAAGCAACATCCTGATGTACTCTTCTGATATGTGACACTACCAGCCCAATCTGAATCAACATAGCCTTGTAGTCTTATCTTATGATCTGAAACATATCAAATTCCAAATTATATCGTACACTTGAGGTACCTTAACATGTGGTTTGATGTAATCAAGTGAATACGTCTTGGTTCATATGTATACTAACTTAAAGTGTTCACCGTAAAGCATATATATGGAACACTGTTTTTCAAATACATCAATGAACCAATCATCTGTCTATACATGGTAACATCCATTGTATTTTAAGAAGTATCAATCAATAACTTCAGGTTCTTCACCATCAGTGTGGGAATGGATTTACAATCCATCATTTCAAATCTCTTCAGGATATCTACCACATATTTTCCTTGGCTAAGGAAAATCTTGTCTGGTTTCTGCCACACCTCTAGAACCAATAAATAATGCATCATACCTAGGTCTTTCATCTCAAACTCTGATGCAGTCTTTCTCTGGCACCCAATGATGAGATTCTCGTCCCCTATTAGAAACAAGCCATCTGCATATAACAACAATATCACTGGTCCACTATCCTCACCCTTATAGTAAAGGTTGGGATCTGATTTACTCTTGGTAAAACCCAAGCTCATTAGAAAGCTGACAATTCTACCGTACCATGCCTTAGGTGCTTGTTTTAATCCATAAAAATATTTATTCAATCTGTACACATGTGTCTTCCTGTCATGTGTCTCAAATCCTTCTGGATTCTCCACGTACACTTCCTCTTCCACTACACCATTCATAAAATTTGTCTTCACGTCCATCTAATGTATCTTCCATTTCATTACTGCAACTATCACAAGTGTAGCTCTAATTTAAGTGTATCTCGCCACAACAAAAAATGTATCCTCATAATATATTCCTTGAATATGGGAGAAACCATGGGCCACAAATATTGCCTTTTATTTCTCGATACTACCATCACTTGAATGCTTCATCTTGTAGATCCATTTGGAACTCACAAAAAATTTATATTTCAGTCTCAGAACCACATCCAAAACATCATTCTTAATGATGGACTTCTATTCCTCAATCATGCAAACTATCCATACTTTCTTCTCTACATCCTCTTCATAACATGTAGACTCAACATCAATGATATCACATAACAATTCTACATAACTGGAATCTGGTCAAGGTTTCTTTCTTTCTCTAAAAGATCCATCTAGAGCACCATACTTCTCAGCATCCTAAATAATCTCACGAGCCCAAGATAGTATTATTTTCTTTGTAATAATTTATGCAGGTCTTTGTGGTTCTATCATGTCATGATTCGCTAGAAGATGCTCTTCTGGTACAATGCCATTACCTGCAATTGTCATGATTCGATTCTTTCTATCTACTACACCATTCTGCTGAGGACTGTAGGGAGTAGTGATCTCCCTCTTAATCCCAACTTATCCATAGAATGATTTAAAGTCATCTGATGTGAACTCTCCTCCATTATCTTATAAGTGAAGTGGTTGTAATTATTCCACACATGTTTGAGTGCACGATGTCCAAAACTCCTTTGGATTTGTTGTCACTACTTAGAAATAAACTCTTCTTGATTTTCAATCTTCTCCATGTCTCAAACTAGAGGCTATCTAATATGTTTCCTTTTGCAACTGTCACTATAGCTCCCTCTCAGAGATTTCACTAGTGACCTACTTCTATGGTAACCTTCCTGGAACACATACATTTCCATGGTAACTTCCATGGAATTTGTAAGATAACCTGCCAAAGACAAGAACAACAAGAGAAAAAGTATTTCCAATATAATAACATTTTCATAAGAACATAAGAATGAAGGACAATTTCATGGTAATCATCATAGCTTTACCAAGGTGATGTTCCTGGAAGAAGAACAAGAATTATCTCCTAGATGAGATGTTAGTTCATCTTGCAAACAAGTACAATAAGCATTTGTATCAATAGTAATCACATGCTACCAAGTATTTATTGTACCTAGCAGTAATAGAACCTTTCAAAGACTGCTGACATAGCTATAGTGTTTACTTGTAATGTAGCAATTAACAAACTTGATATGTGCAATATGGAAACTTATCAATTTAATCAATCAAAACTGGAACCTAGAGTCTTATCTCCAATAATGTGTGTTGTTGATTTTCTTTTGAGTCTTCTTCCTTCAAGGTGACAAGTATTCTCTCCAACCCATCCCCTGTACTAAGACAATATTCTTTCTTGACAGAAATTTGAGTTAGAGAATATAATGCAAATAAACTCTAAAATCTCAACCTTATTCAATCTAATACTTTGACTAAAGTAAACTTATAAATTTAACTTTGACTAGAGGTTGGTATAATAATCATAACTTCAATAGTAGATCAAAATACAACTAGATGTTCATAAGATCACAATAATTCCATAACAGCTAGAGGCATATCAAAAAAATCAAACCTGGAATGCGTTGTTCCTCTGAATGTGATGGATTTGATATCCCTCTGGATCTATAATTGTTTCTTGGAAAAAATATCCCTTCTTCTACAAAAACCCTCAAGATAGTGATATAGTTTAAACATACACAAGTACATACCTCCAACAACAACGACAAACAATGACAAGTAGTGGCAAGTAATGATGAACCCTAAAACTTCAAAGTGATCGAACTTGCAATTTGAAGGTAGAAGGATATGCGCTAGGGTAGGGCACACCTGTTTGTGAAGGAATTAGGCCAAACATCCTAGAAAAGGTGGTCAACAAGATTGAAAAAATAAAATGTGCATCGACAAACTACAGTGGCATGGTAAATCTCATGATCTTCCTTCCAACAATTAGACTATCTAAAAGAAACCAAATTTGATACCATGTTGATTTTTTCCCAAAACTAGTTAGGGTTAGATTTACCATAACAATTTAACTACTTTTAAGTGCTCATTTTTCAATAGATGATGATACATGTTGGGACAGGGGCAGACCCAAGTTTCAATGCTACAACAACACACCAAAAAAACCCTAAGTACTGGCCCTTTTGATAACACCTGAGAAGAAGATAAAGTCTCACCCGAGGTAGAGGCAGGGGTGGTTGCAGAACTCAGATGTCTGCAACCTTAGCTGGGACATAGATCTGTGATTATAATACTTAATAGAGAAATTAACACCATTATTTTATCATTATTTAACCAATATCTACTCCACAAAGTAAACAGAGCATCACAACATTCACCCAGATCTAATGTATCTAAGCACTTAACATAAATAAATGGATTAGATCTAGCAGATCCAAGCACTAAGAACATTCAAAAAGGTCAGATCTAACATCCAGATTCATCATAAGCACAAATCATAAACAAATATATCTATCTCTCTATATCAAACACTTAACAAATAACACATAAATACACCAAAACATCACACAAAGCAGAGAAACACAAAATATATGTGGTTCACCCCCACACTGGGGCTACATCCACCAACTCTTCTTCTTTATTAGCTTCTTTAATGGGTTACATGCACAGAGCCTCAAAACCCTACTTCACATAGGATAGAATATTTGTGCATCTCACTAGATCCTTCTTCCTTGCATTGTAGCACAAAGCCTTCCACAATCTGTTACAACCACTTGCACTTATCTCTGCAAGTCTCTCACAGTATGCAAAAAACATCTACAATCCTTACTTGCACTTAGCACAACATCACCTAGATGCACTTCTACCTTCTTACATGGCCTA
The DNA here is from genome assembly GCA_009831015.1 of Picea engelmannii. NCBI lineage: Eukaryota > Viridiplantae > Streptophyta > Pinopsida > Pinales > Pinaceae > Picea > Picea engelmannii. The sequence continues at coordinate 408,652 of ML781616.1, read as the reverse complement.
GCCTTATATTTATACATTACAAAATAGGCCTAAGCATGGGTAAACCCATGGGCTGACATTCCCATACCCATTACATATTCCCAAATCCCAAAAAGGACCTAAAAAGGGGTCGAGATCCCGTGATCTCCAATTTGTCTTGTGCTCCGCCTTTGACAGGTTGTATAAGTCCCCAAAAATAGGTCAAACTTGACCAAGGATATCCCAAAACTTGGTCAAGGGCCAACATGCCCCCAACACTATTTTGTGACTCGTCCCGAGTCACTCTAATGTAGGAAGTTCTTCTTCAAAAGCCTCGAGCTTGGCGCGAGCTGCTTTGACTTGTTGCTATGCTATGACCTATTTTTCAACAAACTCTTGGATGATTGCATCATTCACGGGTCCTTCCAGGCATTGTTCAACTTCATTAACAACCTGATCTAGTTCTGCTCCTTGGCCTTCTACCTCTATAAACAATTAGTAGGCCTTATCTTGTACGGGTTGGAGTCTTTGAGTTACTTCGATAACCATTCTTTGAATAGTGTGAATCCGTTGCTGGGTGGTACGTTTCTCTTGAGATCTCTCAATTCATTCCACAGTTGACATGAGCTTCAACTTTTCCTGTATCATTTTGGCTTTATACTTCGCCTCTTGGAGCAGAGACTCCAGTGCTCTTAATTCTAGACTCTCAACAAGTTGCTTGTATGTTAGGGCACTGAAATCACTCAACTGCTTGAATTCCATAGCCAGGGTCTTTAGTCTCTCAACTACATTGCTGAAATTTGCTTCTCTTTGGTCCTTCACATCCTGTGGGGTATTAGGCACTACGCGTAGTTCTAAGTCTGTGATGCGTTGCTGTAGCTGTTGGATCACTTCTTCAAGCTTCTCTACTTGCCGTGTAACTCGATCTTCTTCCTTTATTTCTACGACTGTCACAGAGTAGAGTTCTCTATTGTCTAATTCCTTTACTTCGAGTTGCTTGACAAGCAACTGTTCTTTTCCTTGCTGTATCTGTGATTTTTATTCACCAAACTTCGCTTAGAGAGAAATCTTTTCCTGTTCTGCAGCACTGTGTTTCTCTATGAGTACTCCTTGTATTTGTGTCAAGGCTCGGGTGGCTCACTTTGTTTCTTCCTGTGCTCGTCAAAGGAGAGCTTCAACTGTATCAGATAGGCGGTGGAGTTGGGCTGGTTCATCTCCCAACTCTGGTTCTCCTAGTGCAGTGGAGACTACGTGGCTAGAATGAAGGGCCTAATGTACCCCTCGAAGTTCAATTTCAATTCAATCATACATATCATTTTTCTTTGCTTCTTGTTTCGCTGCTATTTCCAGTGAATCATCTTGCAAGGCTACTATGAGGAAGTCGAAGTCATCAGAGGTGAGGACAATCTACATCTTGGTCATGGTGGCTTCCGATTTCTTCTGGGAAGAAGGTTTCAGAGGTGAACCCTTCCTATTCTTCAGGGGATCAACCTCATCTCCTTACTTATGTTCAAATTCTTTGTCATCTAACTCTTTACCATCAAATCCTTTCTCTGGTGATATGTAAACAATGTTCATAGATGCGTTGTCTATTTCTTGGACTTCTCCGGTCTTCGTTGTTCTGCTAGGTCCAGGTGTATCCTACATTGTTTTTGGGCTGTCTATGTCGGATATCTTCATAGGGTCTATCGGAATAAGGAGGTCCATCAACCAATCCCTAGTGATCTCCTCTAGGTTCTCCTCCGTCATCTTGTAGTAGGACTGAAGCTATTTCTTTTGGTTGTCGGCACACATTGTGATGTAAATAAAATTACGATATGCACTAAACTTCATCAAAGGCCTGAACCGATGTAGAGCATTCAGAATCATGCGAGACTCAGACTGGATGGCTCTCTTCATCTGGTTGTAGCAGGTATGAAAAAAAACATTTGACTGCCACTGTTTATTCATGTCGCTTGAATACCACAGTGTACTGAACTTAGTGACCATTGGTTCAAAAGGCTTGATGTCGGGGAAGGTCACACCTTCTGGCATCTCCCAGGTGACAAATGTGATAAGGATCAAAAGACAACTAAAATGGAATTTGTAACCTTGATCTTACACTTCTCTATAGTCAAGTTCCAACATGTTCACCAGGTACTTCGCCCACTTCATCCGGAGACCTTCCGTGCATTTCCCTCCGAGGTCGACTACAAAGCCAGTGACTTGGGTTGGTCAATTCTTTCTTACTAACTTCCCTGCAATCAACTGATAGGTGAGGTGCATTGTACCACTCTAGATAGAATCTACCTTGTATCCTTGTGTTCCCTTCTCGACATTGCCGTAGGTGTCCTTGATCCTCTGTGCTAGAGTGGGATAAATGGATTATCCTAGATAAAAATCCCATGGATCAGGTCTGTTGCCGTCCTAATACACACTTGCAAACGTGAGCTAAGTCCATCTCACTTAGTGTGTTCTTGGAGGCACAATGCCTAGGTTCACAGTCCACACTGTCACCTTGAATGGAACCTCTTCCTTCTAGGCTTACTCCTAGGGAAGCCAAGGGGGGTAGACCCTAGTTACTAGATGTGATTTAACTTTGAATTTCTAGGAGTTGATTTTAATTTGTTAAAAGGTTAAGGGGGAAAAATAGCCTAAGATGCTAAGGCAACCAATGCAAAGTGCAAGTTTATCTAAATGACAAGCAACCCATTTTCCTAAGTCAACTATGACTAGTGCCTAAGGTTGGGCAAGGGGTCAACTAAAGTTTGAGGGTGGTTCAGTTACAAAATATTACAATTTAAACCAATTGGAACTATCCCACAAACTCAAAATTGCAACTATTCATATAACGAAATACAAATATTACAAAGATACAAGATGATACAAAATATACAAATTAACAAGATATACAATTATGACACAATGAACAAATTTAGGAAAAACTTAAATTGAGATCAATCACATAAGCCAAGCATGCCCCAATAGCACTTACTCTATTGGACTGCTTTTCACTGGCAACCATCAAAGCACTCAAGATTCAAAAAGGTGATGCCTCCCCAAATGGGATACCCAACTCCTTCTTGAATCACACCACAAAAGCAAGTAGACAAAGATGTACAAATTATTAACTCAAGTGCTCATGAAGACATAAGAACATTTAAATACATAAACCATGAAATTGCCAAAAGAAATATACGCATGAAATTATTAGCAATGTGTGTTCCTAAACATTCATCTAATATACACAAAACACATAAATGGTCTATGCAATTAGGTGGTTAAGAGTTTCTTAAAAAATTGATAAATTTTACTTTCCCTCCCCCTAGCTATGTTGGGGCTTTAAACTTACTCCTCCCTTAGCCAAATGACTGCCGGGTGCTCAAGATAGTAAGGCAACGAGGCCCACCTTAGCTTCCATGGTCAGCCCTGACAGTAAGAGTACTTCCCGGAGAGGACACCCACCTGGAGCGCCACAGGACGGTCCCCCGCCACTACCCTCTGTTGTTTTCCTCAAACCCATTTTAGATGGTGGAGATGGCTGAATAAAGCTACCTAAGTTGTCTAAAATATTATTATGACTTTCGGGTGAGTCTTTAGGTGTGTTTGGTTGATTTTAGGAGTGTTTTAGGTGCTTGAAATTAACGCTTTAGGCCAAAAACCGAAACTGAAAATGCTTGAAATGAAATGCTCGTAATGTGAAAATTTAGACCAATTCATGAATGTATAGATCATAAATAAACACCATTAACATAGCATCCCATTCATTATCATGACATAATACTTTGAAAATATAAATGGGCAAGAACAACTTGCCGAATGATAACAAAATAAAACTTTAAGATTATATCATTCATCCACATGTGTTATAACCCATTGAACAAGATATGCTTGAAAGACATACTTGGAAAAGTAAAGATCTACTTCTAAACCATCAATTATTCACATGTATGTTAAGCCAATGAAAATATGTTCTTGAAAGGAAAAACTTGGCAAAGTAAAGATCAATATCTTAAACCATCACATGTATGCTTGGAAAATAAGTGAGTTAAATGACTTAAGGAAAAAGATGAGAGATATCACTAAAGGATAACTTAAATTATTAGCCCACAAGACATTCATAAGCATATAAGGGAAATAACTTGAAAGAAAAGAGCAATGTAGATATGATGACTATTTTAGAAGATATTAAACCATTAAAGCATGTAGATCATCAAATATGAATAAATTTTCCCTTTAGTCTTACGATTTTGGGGATTACTCTCCCAAGGTGTAGGCATCTAACATCTATCAAACTTAGAAATGGAAAAACCACTCACAATGACCAAGGTGGAGGCAAGCCTACCATTATTGGTAAAAACGGGCTCTAGAAATAATTGAACAAATAAAATGAAATTAAACAAAATGAAAACCACTCACAATGGCCAAGGTGGAGGCAAGCCTACCATTATTGGCCAAAGAGGGTTGTAAATGAAAGCAAGATTATTATTATTAAGTGGCCACACTATCTTGTCTTGTCTTGTCTTGGATTCAATAAAATTGAAAACCAAAACTAATCTAGCCCAATGATATTGGGGGGTTGGCTTGGCCAATCACACACCCAAGGTGTAGGCAATGTTAAGTTAGTTTTAAATGATACTCAAAAACTGCTGAAATGGGAGCGAAACAAAGAAATTTACATGAGGAGAGGTGAGAGATTAGTTACCCAACCAAGGAATCTCTTGGGGAAGTCTTGAGAAGAATATTTGACAGCGTTTCCCATTGTCCCTGGTAAGAATTTGCAAAAAAACAACAAGCAAAAGCTTGCTAGAAATGCTACAAAACACCAAAATGTTAAGAAATTTTTTCTATTTTTACACATAAAATTTTCACATAAAAATTGCTAATTAAAATGTAGAATTGATTGACCTATCTAAGACAAGTTAGCTACAGAAAATATGCTATGAATGAAAGAAATAAATCAGATCCAAATAGAAGCCAAGGAGTGTATGAAAGCTTTGGCTGGAAACCCCTCTAAAGTTTCTTCCAACCAACTCTTTTGAGGAAAATCTGCACACTAAAACAAGATGTGAGTCCAAAATAGAATAATATGATAAGGTAGCTTAGTAAAATGAACTAATTCACAATACTAACTAACTCACATACATAGATCAGCAACACTAATGCCAAATGATTTACCCAAACAAACTAATTTGCTCAAGAAACTAGTTTAAAACCCACAAAATGCAAAGGAGCAAGATCACCTCATGTGCAATAGAAAAATCTGATTACTCTAGATTGATCCAAAATCCTCCAAATATTTTTATTGAATCCAAAAAAATGAGAGCCTTGCAACAACTAATTGCTCCAATACTCTCAAGAGGCAATGAGTGAAAATGAGATGGCGAGAGCAAGATGGGTGAGGCAAAAATTCGGTAGCACGACTTTAGCTCAAATAATGGTGAGGTGAATGAGTGAGGAGGGGTTTCTTTTATAGCTCAAGAGGAAAGGTGAAGGCACTTGGATGAGCTCCAAGTGTCAAAACCCAAGAAAGCATGAGAATCTCAATGAGGGGGGCGTAACTTCTCTTGGAGGGGGCAAAAAAAGAGTGAAAATGAAGAAATGGAGGGGGATTAATGAGAAATAAGGAGTGGGATCATCCTAGGAGGTGATGTGGGGGTCAAAGGGAGTCATAACTTATGAGAGCCCCCCCCAAATAAGTCACAACAACCTTCACGAAGGAAAAACGTCACTCCCCCTAGGGGCCATGATTTTTGAGTGTAGAAGGTGGGTAAGGGGTTAGAATAGGTTGGAAAAGGTTGGGAGGGTTAGGTAAAGTCTGATATTTCTCTTTTCCACCTTCAAACTAACCCATTAACTCTTTTTTACAAAAATTGCAAAAATGACTTAGAAATTAAAATTGTTGTTTTGACTGACTTTGACTCTGGGTGAACAAATGCATAGAAAACTTTGTTCGACAGAGCTGAAACTTGGTCTATGGGTGTAGGGGGTGCCATTCCATTTGTTTTGAGCACAAATACAACTATAAAAAACCCAAAGACCCATTTTTTACAATATTTGCTCAAAAACATTTAATTAATTAAATAATTAAAATTCCAACCTTAGGAAAATTAATAAATTTTAATTAATTAAAAAAAACCTATCTAGACTCGACGAAATTCCGCGAAACTTTCTACAATGTCTAGCATGTTCATTTACATCATTCCTAAACAATAACTACCAAAGGATGAAACCATTAGAATGTCGTTCACCACTTTGGAGGAATTATTGCATGTGTGAGGGAAAAACTCATGGGAAGTCAACCAGGCTGAAAAGCCCAATTGACAACCTGAGGATAAAAAACCCTCGGTGAAAGGAACTCTCCTAATGAAAAC
>ML781616.1:346043-400367 GCA_009831015.1 Picea engelmannii | reverse complement strand
CTTTGCAAATATAAATGGGCAAGAACAACTTGCCGAATGATAACAAAATAAAACTTTAAGATTATATCATTCATCCACATGCGTTATAACCCATTGAACAAGATATGCTTGAAAGAAATACTTGGCAAAGTAAAGATCTACTTATAAACCATCAATTATTCACATGTATGTTAAGCCAATGAAAAGATGTGCTTGAAAGGAAAAACTTGGGAAAGTAAAGATCAATATCTTAAACCATCACATGTATGCTTGGAAAATAAGTGAGTTAAATGACTTAAGGAAAAAGATGAGAGATATCACTAAAGTATAACTTAAATCATTAGCCCACAAGACATTCATAAGCATATAAGGGAAATAACTTGAAAGAAAAGAGCAATGTAGATATGATGACTATTTTAGAATATATTAAACCATTAAAGCATGTAGATCATCAAATATGAAATTTTTTTCCCTTTAGCCTTACAATTTTGGGGATTACTCTCCCAAGGTGTAGGGGTCTAACATCTATCAAACTTAGAAATGGAAAAAACCACTCACAATGACCAAGGTGGAGGAAAGCCTACCGTTATTGGTCAAAGGGAGTTCTAGAAATAATTGAACAAATGAAATGAAATTAAACAAAATGAAAACCACTCASAATGGCCAAGGTGGAGGCAAGCCTACCATTATTGGCCAAAGAGGGTTGTAAATGAAAGCAAGATTATTATTATTAAGTGGCCACACTATCTTGTCTTGTAGACAAGAGGGGCCAAAGAAAATGAAATAAACTTAAGTTGAAAACCAAAACTAATCTAGCCCAACGATATTGGGGGGTTGGCTTGGCCAATCACACACCCAAGGTGTAGACAATGTTAAGTTAGTTTTAAATGATACTCAAAAACTGCTAAAATGGGAGAGAAACAAAGAAATTTACATGAGGAGAGGTGAGAGATTAGTTACCCAACCAAGGAAGCTCTTGGGGAAGTATTGAGAAGAAAATTTGACAGCGTTTCCCCTTGTCCCTGGTAAGAATCTGCAAAAAAACAACAAGCAAAAGCTTGCTGGAAATGCTGCAAAACACCAAAATGTTAAGAACAAGTTTCTGTTTTTACACATAAAATTTTCACATAAAAATTGCTAATTAAAATGTAGAATTGATTGACCTATCTAAGACAAGTTAGCTACATAAAATATGCTATGAATGAAAGAAATAAATCAGATCCAAATAGAAGCCAAGGAGTGTATGAAAGCTTTGGCTGGAAACCCCTCTAAAGTCTCTTCCAACCAACTTTTTTGAGGAAAATCTGCACACTAAAACAAGATGTGAGTCCAAAATAGCATAATATGATAAGGTAGCTTAGTAAAATAAACTAATTCACAATACTAACTAACTCACATACATAGATCAGCAACACTAATGTCAAATGATCTACCCAAACAAACTAATTTGCTCAAGAAACTAGTTTAAAACCCACAAAATGCAAAGGAGAAAGATCACCTCATGTGCAATAGACAAATCTGATTACTCTAGATTGATCCAAAATCCTCCAAATATTTTTATTGAATCCAAAAAAATGAGAGCCTTGTAGCAACTAATTGCTCCAATACTCTCAAGAGGCAATGAGTGAAAATGAGATGGCAAGAGCAAGATGGGTGAGGCAAAAATTCGGTAGCATAACTTTAGCTCAAAGAATGGTGAGGTGAATGAGTGAGGAGGGGTTTCTTTTATATCTCAAGAGGCAAGGTGAAGGAACTTGGATGAGCTCCAAGTGTCAAAACCCAAGCAAGCATGAGAATCTCAATGAGGGGAGCGTAACTCCCTTTGGAGGGGGAAAAAAAAGAGTGAAAATGAAGAAATGGAGGGGGATTATTGAGAAAAAAGGAGTGGGATCATTCTAGGAGGTGATGTGGGGGTCAAAGGGAGTCATAACTTATGAGAGGGGCCCCCAAATAAGTCACAACAATCTCCACCAAGGAAAAACCTCACTCCCCCTAGGGGGCCATGATTTTTGAGTGTAGAATGTGGGTAAGGGGTTAGAATAGGTTGGAAAAGGTTGGGAGGGTTAGGTAAAGTCTAATATTTCTCTTTTCCACCTTCAAACTAACCCATTAACTCTTTTTTACAAAAATTACAAAAAAGACTTAGCAATTAAAATTGTTGTTTTGACTGTCTTTGACTCCGGGTGGACAAATGCATAGCAAACTTTGTTCGACTGAGCTGAAACTTGGTCTATGGGTGTAGGGGGTGCCATTCCATTTATTTTGAGCACAAATACCCCTATCAAAAACCCAAAGACCCAGTTTTTACAATATTTTCTCAAAAACATTTAATTAATTAAATAATTAAAATTCCAACCTTAGGAAAATTAATTAATTTTAATTAATTAAAAAAAACCTATCTAGACTCGACGAAATTCCGCGAAACTTTCTGCAATGTCTAGCATGGTCATTTACATCATTCCTAAACAATAGATACCAACGGATGAGACCATTAGAACGCCATTCACCACTTTGGAGGAATTATTGCATGTGTGAGGGAAAAACTCATGGGAAGTCAACTAGGCTGAAAAGCCCAATTGACAACCCGAGGATAAAAAAACCTTGGTGAAAGGAACTCTCCTAATGTAAACATACCAAGGTACCTGACCTAACTATGATCCATGAAGACTTATTACATTATTAACCCACGCAGGGGGGCGGAAATTTCATTTACAAAATCTTTGTGCTGGAGGCATAAAATGCCCAAGTAGAACCAAAATGTCTTCAACATAGATGCATATGATGATGCATATCTTCAAGGCACATGAGTTGACCCCCTAGTTGGATAGGTGGTCAACAAGGTCCTTTCATAATCAACCCTGTGATATGATTGATCAACATCATATCAAATGTGATATGGCGGTTTAGACACAAATATCCACCATGGTAACAAGAAAGCAACAACTTGACACAGGTATTCACCTCTTGGTGTCTTTTGAAGTGGGGAATCTTCATGACATTCAACAAGGTGGACTGAACGAGGTCCATAATCTACTGCTAAGGGATGATCTTTGAGTTCTTCTCTTTAGTTCTAGTCAGGTACTTATGTGGGGCGAGCATGTTATATACTTTTCGATCTCCGAGGTTGAAGTTGTTGAACTTTAATGCTGTAATATTATCTTGGTTTTCTTTAACTGTGCGAATCCCCTTCGGGAGGTACCCAGTGACCAAGGCATACTAAAAATCTCTAGGTACGCTGTCTCGATTTACTATGCTGCTCAGAGGTGGTATATAGGCGGGTAATATAGTCATGATCTATTTGGCATTCGCTAAGTCATCCCTGTGCTTGGTTCTCTTTTCATCTGATGGTCGAGATGGTCTGGATCCATGAGCAGTCAACAAAGAGTCTTGCAGTCCTCTCGTTGATGATTCTTGTACCCCTATAGACATCGACATGACTCTTTTAGTCATGAGGTTGATCAGAACTTCTTCAACAACTTTCTCTGCAATGCTCAACTCATCCAACATACATGCTCGGGGTTGGAAATATTTGGGGTTGAGGAGAAATTTAGACACTGCAATAGGATAGAGGGAAATAACACAATGAACACTATGTAAAATCAACAAGTCTGCGAGCTCAAATTCGCGGTTAGAATTTTTTTTCTCGGTGCATGGTGCGTTAGGATAAATAGAAAACTTGGCAATGGGTCGCTTGCAACAGGTATGAAGCCTTCCTGAACTCTGTTCTTTCCATTACGACACGGTCCCCACAGTCTAATGGCAAGTTGTCTGGTCATAAATTCATTTCTGCCCATTCGAAGCATCTATCGAACGGTTATAATGTCTCCAACGACTATATTTCTTCACCATGGCGAAGTGCCGTGTGTCGTTGTTATGATATCTCGACTAAGCTCTAATTTTTCAAATTTTCCTTTTGTGAGGTTCCCTCTGGAACCTTCTGCAAATTTTTGATCTTAGCTCTCTTCTTACTTATCTTTCTAGCCTTCCTTCCAGTAAGCTTCGTCTTAGTATGCGTTTTCCCATTTTGATTCTTATGTTATTTTGACACAGTTACTTCGTGCTGTTGAGATTCTTTCCTAAGATTCAAGGATGATCCTTTTTCTTTATCTGGAATAGGTATTTCAGTTTTCTGTGGGTCCTCTAGTGTTCTTGCAACTTCGATATCTGGGTCTCTAGTGTTAAATATCTTCGATCTATTCTTCTGTTCTTCAATAAAGTGTGTGATCCTTCTAGTCATGAATTATTTTAACTCTTTCTTTTGCTGTTCTAAAACTTCTTCTTCTTCTTTCCTTCTGGCTTGATCTCTTTCAATCCAAGGTTTTCCGAGAAACATGGTGGGGCATTGTTCTCAATAAATTTAATAATCTCAAAATCTTCCACTGTCGAAGTTTCAATGATAGTAATAGGTAGCTTGATAAGTCTTCCACATAGGTTTATCAATTTTCCTTTGAATAGTCCTATTCCTCCTAGTGAAGGAATCATATCAGGATTTTCTAAAAGTTCCCAAGTTCTTTCTGTCATAATATTCACCTGTGTTTTCTCATCTAGAACACAGTCAACGTCGAAGTCTCCTATCCATGCTTCAAGGAATTTGTTTTCTTTGAGCATCTCTAATAAACTGATATGTCGGTGATCATTCAAAGTTTCTTTCATATGTAGCAATACTTTTTCTGATTCTTTCTGGGGTTCTGCCATAATCTCAGTTTCTAGATATGCCTTAGGGTTTTCTAGTCTCGTGTTCATTTCTTCAAGCTTAACAATCATTCTAGGGCAATCCAATACTTCATGGTCTGTAGCTTTACAACAAAGGCAACTAGGTCTCCCCCTAGGGCATTCCTTAGCGAGATGTCCTGGTTTTCTGCAACTGTAACATAGGGTTACTCCTCTCTTTCTTTTAAATGATCCCCAAACTTTCCTGTACTACACGCTAAGATCATAGGGGCCGACCTACAACAAATTATTTCTAGGATCCTGCATCCATTTGTTATTCCAAACATTCTTTCTATGCATATGTATAATATATCTTTCACTATTCTTATGAAATCTTCTTTCATCTATTAATTCCCTAGTTTTCAAGCTAGGATAGAATCTATCAAACATACCTAGATCCATACTGTTGAAACAAAATTTCCACTTGTCTTACTCCTACAGAGTACAGACATTTCAGATCTAAATCTTTTCAATATTATTACCTTTATCAAAGCACGAGGCTTGTAGATCTTACCTATTTTAATAAAAAATTCTCACTTTTACCTTTCTCAGGAAACACAACTTTCATATCTTACCTCTTTTCTTTAGATCATACTTCTTTTCCTTAGCACAAATCTTGTCAAACTAAGTAGAGTACTGCGCACTAGAGCAACAGATCTACACATAGATATTTCACAATTTCAGGACAAATCTTTGCACGAAGCTTCTTCTTCCTCAATTCCAAACAATCACAGTTTCAGGTCCCGGCAATAGAACCATTTGTTCAACGGACAGGGGTAGACATAGGGTTCAATGCCACAACAACACACCAACAAAACCCTAAATAATGGCCCTTTCGACAACACCTGCGAAGCAGATGAAGTCTCACCTGAGGTAGAGGTAGGGGTGGTTGTAGGACTTAGATGCCTGCAACCTTAGCTGGGACACAGATCTGTGATTATAATACTTAATAGAACATTTAGCACTGCCAGTTCATCATTATTTAACCAATATCTACTTTGCAGAGAAAACAAAGCATCATAACATTCACCCAGATCTAATGTATCTAAGCACTTAGCATAAATAAATGGATTAGATCTAGTAGATCCAAGCACTAAGCACATTCACATAGGTCATATCTAACATCCATATTCATCGTAAGAACAAAGCATAAACAAATCTATCTATCTCTCTATATCAATCACTTAGAAAATAACACATAAATACACCAACACATCTCACAAAGCAAAGCAACACAACATATACATGGTTCACCCCCACCCTAGGGCTACGTCCACCAACTCTTCTTCTTTATTAGCTTCTTCAATGGGTTACATGAACAAAGCCTCAAAACCCTACTCCGTATAGGACAAAATATTTGTGCAGCTCACTAGATCCTTCTTCCTTGCGGTGTAGCACAAAGCCTTCCACAATCTGTTACAACCACTTGCATTTAGCTCTGAACATCTCTCACAGTATGAAAAAAGCATCTACAAGCCTTACTTGCACTTAGGACAACATCACCTAGATGCACTTCTACCTTTTTACATGGCCTAGTCTTCTATTTATACATTACAAAATAGGCCTCAGCATGGGTAAACCCATGGGATGACATTCCCATACCCGTTACATATTCCCAAATCCCAAAAAGGACCCAAAAAGGGGTCGAGATCCCACGATCTCCGCTTCATCTTGCACTCTGCCTTCGACAGGCCGTCGAAGTCCAAAAAAATAGTTCAAACTTGACCACGGATCCCCCAAAACTTGGTCAAGGGCCAACACTACATCATTTCCACCCAACCATAGGCACCTACATATGCCACCCCCGAGAAAAACACACATATATCTATCCTGGGAAACCCTCTTGGGGAAGAAAACCCAACATAATTGCATCAGTATAGATTCATCAACCAAGTATAAGGTATGTACAATGATCTCTTAGAGAGAAATATCCCAGATAACCCTTCTACTCAAATGGAAACCCGACTACTAGACTTTCGCCTTGTCACCAGAAGATACACCAAGTATTATACCAAGACATACAACAAGAGATACACCAATGCACAATCCAAACCTTAACACATTACCCTAGAAAGGTAGTGCATGAGAGAGAGAGACCAACCAAGACCAAGAGATGTGCCTTATCCTTCCTCCTGTAGCAACAACTGCAATTGCATATCTCCACCAAACTTGTGCTCCATCTAAGTGAGTTGTGATCACCAAACGAGTAAGGAATCACCTAATTTATACTCATTCTGGTAGTGAATGTTTCCCACAGGACCAACCTTCCTTTTCAGGAAAATATAATTTACTTTGAATTTTTCTGGTAGGTTCGACTTCTCATATTTCAAGTACAAAATATAATAATAATTATTTTCCCGAGTCAACATTACAAATATACTTAGAATTATTCTTTTAGGGTTTTGACTTGATAAAATACAATAAGAATATCTTCCGCAACTACATAATACTTCAACTTACCCTCAAACTATGTTCTTTAGATATGATTTGCAGGGACTTGCACTATTTTAGCCAAGTGAAGATTAATAGAATTGTTCTTTTTGCTAAGTTTTATAGAAATAATGACCTTCTCTTGCTGAAGGAATCTATGAATCATTAGTAGGAATTTTTCCATATAAAATAAACCCTACAACTTTATTTATATGTCTTCATTTCCTAAGGCACTTGTCAAAAAATAATTCTTCATTTGGAAGGATCAACATCTTCTCGAGGTCAAGTGACTACACATAAGTAGTTTCTTGTACTTGACAAGTCGATATAACAATGTTAATTGCATAGATTTATCTTTGTTGTTATGAATATAAAACCTATATGTATGAAGTATGCATGTGGCTTGTAAAACAATAATTGTTCATGCAAATTACAATACATACACAAGCTACAAATGCAACATTTTCCCAATTTCCTCCACAATGGTAATTTTCATACCATGACCATTCATAATCCAATTTATGGATAAAATATATATAATTAGCACTTAGAACACACACACACACACATATGTTCAAAATATTGCATATTTATATATACATGGTCTTAAACCCATACATACATACATACATACATACATACACAACTACATTATTTTACTTGTGGAATCATTGATCTATCATCTATCACTATAAAACATTTCAAAGTTGTATATGTAACAATACATATTATTTCATGCATGTAACCCTTTTATGAGATTTCCCCCCTGTGAATTTGGGTCATGTCACAACAGATATTGACCAAGTGAAAGACAGAACCCTAACCCACACACAAGACTCGTAATGAAATAACTACTTTATGAGAGAGGAAATAAAGTTCCACGCCTTGTATCCTTACATTCAGTGTCACTCCCCGCTCTCGACCCTGTTACTTCTCTTGATTCCTACTTGAGTTAACCTACAAAATAAGATCAAGAAAGTGCTGCAACAAGGTAGTTATAACATAAAATCATAGAAGTAACTGATAGATACATTCAAATATGAAGAGGTAATTGGACAAACATAAACAAATTGAATCAACAACCTGACTCCAACCGTCGACACTTCCTCGAATCTAACTACCCAGGTTCCTCCAAAAGGTCCTTCAGGAATCACTTAGCAAGATTTCCCTTCCTTAGATGACCCAATAAGGATATGAACACACCTTATGTTTATATATTAAAAAATAAGGAATGCTAGAACACGGGTTCTAGGTCAAGGGGATGTTACTCAAAGGATGAAGGGGAATAGGGAGACTTGCAATTTCTTCAGCATAACTTTGCACCTAGGTAGTCCTCCTCATCCATGCCCCCAAAGGTGCCTTTATACCATCATCAATAATTTAAGGAGGTTGAATTCCATTTGGTATGGGATCAGGGAGGTTGGGAAACAAGCCCAACCAAAAATACCACCCAAAAATGTGGAATTATTTTATTTTTCACATTTTTTAATGGCATCTATGGGTTGTACACTAGCAAGGCACGAATGTCTGCATGTTGCACCAAGGTTACCTATATATATAAGAAAAAAACATTGTTTTTTAAAGTGGCTTTAATGAGGAAAGTTGGTATTTAATCTTGCAAGTCAGGGACAAGGACTAAGCCATATCACAATGCAAATGGTGTGGAAAATTGTGGTATAACATATTCTCCCTAATGTGTGAGGTCAAAAGGGAAACTGATGGTTATAATACATTATAACTCTGAGAGGTGAGGATGAATTGAAGTAGATCCAAATGAAGGTTCCCGAACAACTGATGCAAGAATATAAATCGTCAGCAGAGATCAAGTAAGAGTATTCTCTTCCCAAGTAAGGCATACCCATGATTAGGAGTGATGTAAGCATGGCATACAAATCAAGTACACTGTGGATCCATGGAATATAGATGAAAGTATGACTAATTTCCATGGCCACGAATAATACACAATGGATCCATGTGATATATATGAAGTAGAAAGCATGGTCACGAGGAATACACAATGGATCGATGTGAAAGTAGATAATAGCCACAAATAGATACAAAGTGGAGTTGCGTCTCAAAATAAAAAACAAAGGATATTTGGGACCAATGGAGTGAAAAAAATGATCCTCTATAAATATCGATGTCTGTGGGGTGGTACAATATATTGTAAGTTTTAAACCTGTGAATTAAAGCAATGCATATAGATTCTTAAGCAAAACATAATTTAATCAATGACTCATACACATAGTACACAGAGATTTATACCGGAAACCCTCAATTGGGAAAAACCTTTCTTATATTCATTATATCGAATTTCACCATTCACCATACAATATATACAATGTTTTTAGGTATTTCGTAGATACCAAAACCCTAATCCCTTGATTAATTTAGAAAACTGCTAAAAATAGCAAAATCCGCTAAAAATAGAAAAAACTGCCCAATTTTTTTTCGGGGCACTTCCCTGAACCCCATCGACCCTGGGCTACTTCCCAGTGTTGAACATTGTGTGCAACCAGGAGGGGCATACCTAGACCCCCCTAGGAAGTGCCCGACGCACATGACACAAAGAGAACTAATAGAGGGATCATCAGACGCAGTTGTCGAATCTGACACACCCACACACACACACATGCAAAGAATATAACAGATACCCAACATTCTCCCACTTGTTGTTTTATTTGCATCCATGGGTCCACAGGATTATATATTCAACAATCCAGGGAAACAATGCCCATTGTTACTCTACACAAGGAGAACTTTTCTGTGCTCACAGACTTTGTCAATCAATCTGCAACATTCTTCAAAGTGTCAACCTTTTCCAACAACTCCTTCTTTTCCTCAACCATGTCTCTCACAAAGTGATACTAAGAATCAATATGCTTTGCCTTCAAATGATAAGATGGGTTCTTCACCAGGAATATTTCACTTTGACTGTCACAACCTAATCTCATTGCTTGTTGTACCAACCCAATACCTAAACACAATCTTTGTAACCATACTACGTCCTTGCTTGCATGAGTGGCTACCATGTATTCAACTTCTGTAGTTGAGAGTGCCACCACAACATGTCTTTTGATCATCCAATTGATTTCTCCTCCAAATAGGTTAAACACATACCCACTTGTTGATCTTCTGCGATCCAGATCTCTAGCCCAGTCTGCGTCAACAAAGCCATGTATATCCACCACTTTGTCCAATCTTGGTCTTCCTTGGTAGAAAAATCCATAATTGGTAGTGCGACAAAAATACCTAAAGACCCTCTTTACTACTATCCAATGCTCCTTCCCTGGTTTTGACATATACCTGCTCAAAACTCCCACTGCATGTGTAATGTCTGGTCTAGTACAAACTATTGCATACATCAAACTGCCAACTGCACTAGCATATGGAACATAGGACATGTTCTCTTCTTCTTCCCGTGTCTTGGGACATTGATCTGTAGATAAATTTACACCTATAGGAATAGGAACCTTGATCGGTTTACTTCCATGCATATTAAACCTCTGCAATATCATCTCAACATATTTTCTCTGATTCAACTAGAGTTTCATGTTTGCACGATCTCTTTTAATTTCCATTCCCAGAATGAAGTTAGTAGCACTGATATTCTTCATGTCAAATTTGGAGGATAGCTGCGATTTCACCTCCTTGATAACATCCATGTTATTTCCTACCAACAACATGTCATCAACATACAACATTACATAAATGAAGTGATTATCAACCTTCTTGGAATATACATAGTGATCAACCCTGCTTCTCACAAATCCCAATCCAAGGATGTATGTGTCAAAATTTTGGTACCACATCCTCAGTGATTTCTTCAGACCATATAGTGACTTCTTTAGCTTACAGACCAACTCTTTCTTTCCCTTTACTACAAAGCCTTCTGGTTGCTTCATGTAGATTTCTTCTTCTAGATCCCCATGTAGGAATGTTGTCTTCACATCCATCTGTTCCACTTCAAGATAAAAAGAAACAACAATAGATAAAATAAATTTAATAGAAGTTAACTTAGCAACAAGAGAAACGATCTCACCAAAGTAAATTCCCTCTACCTGGGAATAACCTTTTGCTACTAACTGAGCTTTTTATTTCTCCACTTTTCCTTTTGCATTAAAATTCTTCTTAAACAACCATTTGCTACCAACAAATTTTCTTCCAGCTGGCAACTCAACTATATCCCATGCCTCATTTTTATCCAAGGCATCCATTTCTTCAACCATGGCCTTCTTTCAGAGCTTACTATCCTTTGAATTCACTGCTTCCCTGATAGTTCTGGGATCATCATCAGTAATAGATAAAGAAAAATTGGAACAGAAATCTGGTGGACTACACCTTTCTGGTTTCCTTCTCTCCCTCACTCATCTCCTCAATAATGGGATATGAGGTTCTTCTTATTATTCTACTTCATATTCTTCAAATGATTTAGATTTTGCATCATCCAATTCTAGCTCTATTTTCTTAGGTTTGTCTTTCCTTGGTAGGAATTCCTGTTTGGACACATCTTTTACCTCTCTAAAAGCAACATCCCGACTGTAAACAATCTTCTTAGTTTATGGGTTCCAAATCTTATAACCTTTCACACCATATTTATAACCAATAAAGATACACTTTTCAACTTTTTTTATCCAACTTACTCATATTTTCCTTTGGAACATGTACATAAGCATCAAAACCAAACACTCTAAGATGTTGAAGAGAGGGTTTCTTTTTAGTCCATACCTCATGTGGAGTTTTGTCATCCAACTCTGATGAAGGTGATCGATTGACCAGGTAACATGTTGTACCCACTGCCTCTACCCAAAATTCTTGTCCTAACTCAGCACTGCTGAGCATGCTCCTTGATTTTTCGATCAATGTCCTGTTCATCCTCTCCGCAACTCTATTCTGTTGAGGAGTGTATGGAGTAGTCTTCTACCTTGATATACCACACTTCTTATACAATTATTTGAATTCATTTCCATAGAATTCTCCAGCATTATCTGTTCTCAATACCTTTATTTTCTTCTCTGTCTGATTTTCTACCAGAGCCTTAAAATCTTTAAATTGATCAAACACCTCAAATTTCTTTCTAAGAAAATAAATCCATGTGTACCTTGAGAAATCATCTATGAATGAAACATAATACACATAATTACCTAGTGATGGAACATGCATAGGTCCAAAAACATCACTGTGTATCAATTCTAAGATCCCCTTTGCTCTTGTAGCACTAGATGGGAATATTACTCGATTGTGTTTACCATATATGCAATGTTCACAGAAATCAAAATCCAAAGTGCAATTAGACATACCTTCAACCATGCCTTTACCATGTAGTGTTCGAAGGCCCTTTTCTCCAATATGCCCCAGTCTTTTATGCCACAACATGGTATTCTTTTCAGGGATGGTATTGGTCTTGTATTCTTTATTTGTCTACTAAAGGACAACATAAATGTTACACCCATTAGTATAAGTTATTCCCAACAACTTGTACAAATTTCCACATTGAACTCCCCTCATCAACACCATTTCTCCTCGTACCATCTTGCAAGTGCCCTTTCCCAATATAGTATCCACTCCTGCACCATCCAACTTGCTTACATATATTAGGCTCCTGGCTAGTTTTGGAATGTGCAGAACCCCAGGGAGAGTTCTAATCCTTCCATATTTTAGCAACAACTTAAGCCTTCCATGTCCCATGATTTTTGTTGTCGATTCATCTCCTAGGAATACATCACTACCATCATATTTTTCATATTAAGAGAACCAATCCTTGTGAGGAGTCATATGGTATGACACACTTGAGTTGATCAACCATACATCACGGTCTGCATGTATACCTATATATTCCAGGTAAACGTCACCTCCTTCTTCAATGGAGGTTTTCACCTTTGTGGAAGAGGTACTATCAGAGCCCTTTGGTTTTTCAACCTTCTTAGAATTGCAATGTTTCTTATAATGCTCTGTTTTACCACACTTCCAATATTTCCTCAAAGATTTTCCTGGAGACTTAGATCTACCTGTAGATTTATATCTCCCCCCTGAAGGCTTACCAGGATTCTTGTCTTGGGTACCACCTCTTACAAGTAAATAATTTGTGCTATGACTATCCATGCTTTTCTGCCTCATCTCTTTAGATAACAAGGATGAAATTACATCATCATACTTCAATGTAGATTGAGTGGTACTACCAATTGCTACAACTAGATTATCCCAAGAGTCTGGCAAAGAACATAACAAAGTAATACACTTATCTTCTTATGCAATCGTAATATTAACAGAGACAAGTTGACTTACTAGAGTATTAAAGAAATTTAGATGTTCTGTCACAGAATCCCCATCTTCCATCCTAAGATGATACAACTTATCTTGAAGAAACAACTTGTTTACCGAGGACTTTGATTGATACAAATTCCATAACTTATTCCATAGTTCCTTGGCTATAGATTCTCTTGAGACATTCAACAACACCGAATCTACCTGGCAGAGTCAAATATTACTCCTTTCTCTTCTGTCCAACTTCTCTCAATCTTCCTTTGACATACCATTAGGTGGTGTACTAGTAGTCTGTTTACTATTAGATTGTGTACCATTCATTTGTGTGCAAATATGAAGCGTACCAGTAGGGTGTGTACCAGGATCCACATCGATCCATTTTTCTTTGTCTACAAGAAGGTCCTCCATATTGAGCTTCCATAGCTCAAAGTTTTTACTGTTGAACTTATCTATATCGATTCTAGAAGAGCTCAACATTCCTCTTTATACACTCAAATAACCACTGCAAAATCTCCCACTAAACCCAGGTTTATCACAAACCCAAGATACACTTGATCTATAAAGACCAAGCCAAAACATCAACAACAAAGGCATCCCTCTGAAGCAAAAAATGAGATCTGATGCTACATGTATGTTTTAAACCTGTGAAGTAAAGCATTTCATATAGATTCTTAATCAAAACAGAGTTTAATCAATGGCTCATACACATAGTACACAAAGATTTATACTGGAAACCCTCAATCGGGGAAAACCTTTCTTATATTCATTATATCGAATTTCACCATTCATCATACAATATATACAATGTTTTTAGGTATTCCGTAGATACCAAAACCCTAATCCCTTAATCCATGATTAATTTAGAAAACTGCTAAAAATAGAAAAATCTGCTAAAAAGAGCAAAAACTGCCCAAAAATAATTTTCGGGGTGCTTCCCCAAACCCCGTCGGCCCTGGGCTACCACCCGGTGTCGAATGTTGTGTGTAACCAGGGGGAGCCATACATGTCCCCCCTTGGGACCCCCCTAGGAAGTTCCCATCACACATGACACACATAACACTACTAGAGGGATCGTCAGACGCAGTAGTCGAATATGACGCACCCACACACACTCATGCAAAGAATATAACACATACCCAACATATATGTCAGGTAGGAGCACAAAATATGTGATGCTTGTAATTCCACCCAAATTCTTCAAAACAATCAACTGTGGTATGAGTCTACACTATGTGAATATATGTGCTAGGGTCAAACATAATGAGACACCTTTTGATTAATGTTCATTGATGCATACCATTAAAAAACACGATATGACCCACCAATAATGATAATGGGCATAAAGGTACCATGGTACAATCTAAAAAGTGTGAATATATGAGATGATGTCGAACACTTGGTAGAATCTATTGAGCAAGGGACATTGATGTATTCCCACTGTAAATAGCAAGGAAACCTACCATTGATGACTGCAAGCCCCAAGGTACAAAATATGACTCTATATCCCTATCCCATAGAAAAATGCATTGAATTCGATAGGAATAGATCCACTGGAAGGAAGGCATTAAGGCATCCTCCACCATCCAACACGAGGGGTAGAAGAATGCCAACGATTTGGAAGAAATCAGATGAACATATTGTAAGGAACACACCAAGGTATGACTCTGACATGCACCATATGGAATAGTGCATGACATAGACTCTTTGAATATTAGCCAATAAGGAAGACTACTGACAAATATGAGGAATCCACTAATGGTGTCAAATGGAAACCAAGGTACCGCAAAAATCCCTAAGTGTGACGATTGTTGTTGACATTGAACACAAGGGAAATCACTCAGTCAACGATCTATGATGGTTTGTTACTTGCTGAGCACAAGGTCACCTATCAATAATGGAAATAGGCCCAAGGAGCTACTCTAGTTCATACTCTCAAAGCAATGTGTCAGAGTCGATAAGAGCATACCCGCTAGTAATAGTTCAATGGGGGCCTTCTATACTAACACGAGTAAGAGACATAGATACTTGTGATAATGAGATAACATTGATGGACTTAGGATGGCTGACTTAAAAGGTCAAATACTTACTGTAGAATAGCCGACTCAGGCTGAAACTTCCCTTGAAAAAAGGCACAACACATTATGTGACTTAGGAAACATGACTATAAATTGGGATACATTTGCGATACATGAGGCATATACAAATAATCCATATGATTGGAAGAATAACCAACCAGAGGATATTATGGTTAAAAAAGTCTCCTAAAGCCATACTAAACCCAAAATATTGCGATATTGACTCAATATTGTGCTTTGTTCAAGGGCTACAAGATTGTTTCCAACAAAAGAGATAAACACTTTCCCACCTCTTTTTATTTTTTATTTTTTTTGTCTTTTTAATATTATTAAAGCCTAAAAAAGAATAAAAGAGTGTTATAGTATAGTAGAGGAAATGAGTTTCGGGGGAAAGCAAACTTGTTCCAAATCGCAAGGAACATACCTATGCTCAATGCCAGGAAACATGTTCAATATAAGGATACTCAGGGGAATGTCTCCTTGAGGGATAAAGGTGTCGACTCGCAAAGGCATAAATTGCAAGGCTAGAAACTGGTAGGAATGCATAAGAAAATGGTTCAATGATAGTAAGATAAGAATGACATTAGGCCTAAAAGCACGAGTGCTTAACATGAAATGAAATTATAACTCAAACACATAAATGAGAGAGCCCCATAGGTATTGGCCAAAATAATATTGAGGAGAAGATATGAGGCTTCAATGTAAAGTCATGAAGAGACTAAACGGGATCCCAAGCCTACTAAAACAATTGCAACATGGGTTTCAAAAAGGCCATTGAGGTACTAACTAGGACACCCATGAAGAGGTAAGCTCTACCATCCATAAATGACACCTTTAAAGCATCTTGCAGGTCTGATGTCGAAAATGATTGGGGTGGATCCTATGGAAAATATGTGGTTAATCCAGATAGATTCATAGTGAATGCAGAATGAAACCTACCCTATATGCCAGTAAAGAACATAATAGATACAAAGAATCCAAAAAGGTGTTGACATACATAACAACATATGTTTGAGGGCGTCCCATAGGTAATGGCTAGAAAAAGAATGAGAAGAATATATGCAACTTCAACGCAAAGTCATGGTGGGACTAAATAGGACTCCCAAGCCTAATGTAAAACTTGTAATATGGGCGCCAAAATAAAAATAAGTTCTAAACTAGGATGCCCATTGAAGGTAGGATCTACCACATGAATTACGACACTTCTAAACAACAAAGAAGGTTCCACGTCATAACTTAGTGGGGTCGATCCTAAGTAAAAATGAAATAGTAAATGAATAACATAAAAATGCACGGAAGGGAAAATATAACCTATATTCTAGTTTCAATATCATTACCCATCAGAATGGATCGACATGGAATGAAAATGTACCAAAGAAAATGTTTGAAAAGTCTTGTATATAATACCAAAAACACTTACCCAAAAGTTAATAAGTCTAATATAGAAACCTATGATAAAAACATGTGCTAAGGGATACAAAACTTGAAAACAAGGAACCCTAAAAGTAAAATATTTGCAAAGGACCACACAACCATGTAACTTATGCATAGTAGTTCTCCAGGTAGATCCCATTGCTAGGCTCGAGCCAATGGATTCTTTGAAAACCAACTTGTAAAGTTTCCAGTTCAGGAGGAGGTTGAAGATCCATAATCATAGCTTCAAGGATGATCTCATCCAAAGGAAACTCAACATACATGAAACAAGGCCTCAACATATCAAAAACACGGGGGATCGAGGTATTACAAACTATAAGATGAGGCTCAAGAGAAAACAACAAATTACTCGGGCCAAGAGGGGAAAGACAAATCTTACATGTCCCCATTTGTTACAACACTTGATCAATTGATGAGACCTTGTTTCGAGAAGGTGAACATAACTGTAAATATCCTTTCTCATAAGCAATTGAACACCGAGAATAAGACGCCACATAATTCACCCATGGAAGGGAGGAGTCTACTCGAACACTAGGAACACACAAAGGGGAAACATGAGATGAAATATAAATAGGAAGGTGATTATCAGATGAAATTTGATCAATAGTGACAACGCTTTAGTTGTGAGGCAAATGCCTCACACAAAAGAGCATAGACACCACAACCTTCATCGCAAAAACAATCACTCCCAATAGGCATATTCAATTCTAAAGGGCCTGACACCACTAACAGATTGATTAGAGCAATCTTCCTACCTAACATGATAGGAAAATGAGGAAGAATCCCTAGAAATTCATTAGGTATTTTGTCTAAAGCCAAAAAACCACTGGTATCTGACTCAAGCTTGGGATAACCCAAGATTGCCAAGTTGAGGAGGATAAAATACTTGCAGATGATCCTTCATCTACAACACATTGACAAATGCCTTTCAAATAGGTTCCACCAGAACCATTATTTGGAAAGGTGCAAAATAAGGAAGGAGAGCCTCTACAAGATCATTCTAATAAAAGGAAACCATCCTAGGAATTGGAGGGAGCTTACTTGAAGAGAGTGGAATGCCCCCTTGCTCAAAAGGTAATATACTAGAAATGCTAAAGACATAGTGAAATGACACATCACTCCCTGAAAGGAGAGTGGGATCTGCCAAATATTTCATTGGCTCGACCACTTTGGAAGATTGGCCACTCTACAAGAGAAGAGTGGAATCGACCGAAGATTGCATTGGTTTGACCACTTCCTCAACCAATGGTTGAATAGGATGTGAGACAACATGGTAAAGAGACAGATTACCCCCCAAAGTGAGAGTTGTATCAGCTGAATATTGCATCGAAACAATCACTTCATCAACCAATGATTGAATAGATTGTTGGGATCCCAAATATGACTCAAAACTAGAAGGGCCTTCAGACAAGGACCATGCTCTTTGTACCACTTGAATCTCAGGGAATAAATTGTAAGGTGGTCTCCCTCACAAAGATTACAAGGGAAATTTGGCTTACATTCTATACGTCTATGCTTCTCAACAGTATCAATGCCCCCATAATGACTTGTAGAGGCCAGTGACATGCTCCCAATATGACTTGCAGAGGTCAGTGGGTGTTGATCTCCAACATGACTTGCAAAGGTTGGTGAAAATTTTCAAGTATGACTAGACTCTTACCCCCATCATGAATTGCATTGATTGGTTGATTGTCTTCAACATGAGTCACATAGGTTGTTGACAGGTCTCCAAAATGATCAAAAAATGTTGGTGAACTAATTACAACATGACTTGAAGTGACTGGACTCTTGCTTCTAGCGTGACTTACAGTGGCTGGTTTCTTTCCCCCATCATGACTAGCAGAGGCCAGGTGAAGGTATCCAACATGACTAGTAGAGGTTGGTGACTTCTTCTTACTCTTCCTCTTCCTATTCCTTTTAGAATTATGGTTACTGGTACCAAGACTTTCACCAAAAGAGGGAGAAAAATAAGGAATATAATTCACTAGGGAAAAAGATAAAGGATAAACATACATTCGATGCCCATGAAATAAAGTTCTTATATGAGACACATCAAGAGAATTCGATACATTCATAGTTCTCCACAACCAAACCGATAGTCCTACATTCAACCTCGGAATGTTCATAGTGGCCATCAAGGGGGCACCATGATTTCCAAAGAAAGGAAAAGCACAAGAATCCCCTTGGGAGGGGGTTCCTTAGTTGGTATCCTCTAGAAATTTGGCCATAACTTTCTCATGTAGAGGTCCATCCCTCACAGGATTGTTCATGTCCATAAAAGTCTCATGAACTGACTCTGGTGAACCAATGGCATAAAAACCCATGCCTTCTAGGACGTGTCTCCACACTTTCAAGAGAAAAATCAGGGGTCCTTCCTGACCAGTGGAATGGTTGGTCAACCAACCTGAATCAATGATCCAAAAGTGGTAATATTTAAACAACATAAGGCCAACTATACAAATCATCACTCCAATAAAAATCCCTAAGATAAACATTGCAAGTAAACAACTTTTCCAAATCTTCAGCTCAAGTGGATAAGGTCATGAGTCCAAAGAAATGAAAAAGTTGAAAGG
This sequence comes from Picea engelmannii, assembly GCA_009831015.1. Taxonomy (NCBI): domain Eukaryota; kingdom Viridiplantae; phylum Streptophyta; class Pinopsida; order Pinales; family Pinaceae; genus Picea; species Picea engelmannii. Next base: position 380,902 of record ML781616.1, on the reverse strand, counting down.
GATGTTCCAAACGAAGGCACATGTTGTTTAAGTCCCATGGACTAACAGACAAAGGGGTGAGAATCAGTTATCCCGACCTCCACTAACCAACCTTGTTTTGTGCAAGTACCCATGATTCGTGGGCAACCTCCAATAGTACTGAAAAGTGTGATATGAAATCTGCCCTAGGTACCACGACAAACCCCTGTAATCACCTTTGATATCCCTAGGAAGGGAAACTAAGGTCACCAAATCATAGTGAACGTCTGGGGGGTATATTCAACAATCCAGATCAAATGTATGGGAAGGGTAACAAATCCCAAAGCTTCGAAAGCACTGCCTCTCACGGAGGTAAAGGCACTAGAAAAACCCCCAATATACGATCTCTCCACTATGCTCAGTTAAAATTTGGAGGGGAATCTCCTCGGCTCTCCTTCATGTGACCTGGTGTTTAGATCTTGTGTTAGAGGAGGTTCCTGACTATACTTATACGACAATTGGATTTGACTCTCCTTAAGTCAGACTACTACGTTTTTTTTCTAGCCTTGGAGAAATTAACTCTCCAAGCTAAACCAAGGCCCCAGCCTAAACTTGTTTGTGAACCCTCCAAACAAAGTCTAGTATATTTTAAGTTTAGCGTTTGTTTTTAGTGGTTTTTTTTACTCAACCACTAATTCTTTTTTGAAAAAGAGTTTTGAAAATGCATGAACACCGACAAATAAAACTTTACACTAATTCTTCAAATGAAAAAGAGTTTTGAAAATGCATGAACAATCCTTCAAACCTTTAGATGCAAATTTCTTCTTTTCGATGCAATATGACAACACAACCTTTTGAAAAAAGGAAAAGAAGAAAAAAAAGGATGTTCTTTTTTATTTTGAAATGATTTAAGGTGGGAAGAAAACAAAATCTTAGGCTAACATATTTTTCTTTTTCAAATAACAATGCAACACAATACAAATCAAGAAAGAGACCTAACCGGCAAAAAACTCGTTTTTTTTTGTTTTCTTTCTATCAAAGCAAAACTAACAAAATATGCTAAAAGAAACTGTACGATACATGATTTTTTTTTAAATGAAAATTATTTCACTTTAAAATTCAATCTAAAATTAAGCCAAGAACACTGGGAAACCAAGAGAAAAATATTTTATGTGACTTAGAAGTTTTCAAGGACTTGAGAAAGCAAAAAGTAATAAGAAATACACCTAGGAGGCTCATCCAAAACTAAATAACCAACCAACACCTTCCATATGAGAGAGAGGTTTTTCAAAAACCAAAATCTTACACAGGTCTGTGACTGTGTATATTAGGAATCACATATATCTGTGGTTCATACACTAAAATCTCGCGGATGTCCGTGGGTTATAAAGGAACAACTTGCAGATGGGCTCAACATTTTAGAAAAAATAAAAATCCACTCCAGAAGGGAGGCACTTGATAAAAAATTCTAAAAGGAAAATTCTTTATAAATAAAATCCATAAAACACATAAAATCACAACAACAATAGAAAAACAATAAACCCTAAGATTGACCCAAACTAGGAACAATTCCCCACTATGGTCACCAATTCTATTATGGGATTTTTCCCCATGACTTTGGGTCATGCCACAACAAAGATTGATCAAGTGAAATACCAAACCTTAACCCACACACAATACTTGTAATGAAATAACTACTTTATCAGAGAGAGAAGAAAATTTCACACATTGTATCCTTATGTTTGGTGGCGCTCCTCGCTCTCGACCCAGGTACTGATCTTGAATCTTGCTTGATTTAACCTACAAAAGAAGATCAAGAAAGTGCTACAACAAGGTAGTTATAGAATAAAATCATACAAGTAACTGATAAATACATTCAAATATGAAGAGTAATTGGACATACATAAAAAAATTGAATAAATACTACAGAAGTATGGGGAAAAAATAACTCTTTAGTATCAACAATAAAAGAAGCGGTTACAACCTAACTCCAACTGTCAACACTGCCTCAAATCCAACTGATCAAGTTCCTCAAAAAGGTCCTTCAAGCATCACTCAACAAGATTTCCCTTCCTTGGATGACCCAATAAGTATAGGAACACACCTTATGGTCATATAATGAAAGGGAAGGAACGTTGGAACAAGGGTTCCAAGTCAAGGGGATGTTACTCAGAGGATGAAGGGGAATAGGGAGACTTGCAATTTCTTCAGCATAACTTTGCACCTAGGTTGTCCTCCTCATCCATGCCCCCAAAGGTACCTTTATACCATCTTCAAGAAGTTAAGGAGGTTGAATTCTGTTTGGTACGAGCTTAGGGAGGTTGGGAAATATGCCTAGCCAAAATCCCTGTGCGGAAATATGGAATTATTTTATTTTTCATATGTTTTGAGGGACTCTGTGGGTTGTACAGTAGCAAGGCACATATGTTTGCATGTTTCACCAAGATGACCCGCAGATATAAGAAAAAACACTATTTTTTAAGTGGATTTGATGAGGAAACTTGGGATTTAATCTTGCAAGTTAGGGACAAGGACTAAGCCATCTCATAATGAAAATGATGTAGAAAATTGTGGTATAACACCATGCCAAAAATAAGACATTTTTACAATAAAAATCTTGCTCATATATCTTGATGATCAATTTCTATGTAAAAATTGACAATTAATCCTTCAATAGGGATGAAAACTCGTCATAAATCAATCATTAGTTTTCCCTAAAATTGCCCAAATATTTCCAAGGGGTATTTTCTCTCAAAATGACCTAAAATTACATAATTTTGGCTTTCTCAAAGCCTACAACAACAACCTTCTTCTCCCAAAGTGTTAATGTAATCTTAAAGGTCTCAAGAAACCTAGAGATAATTTACCATTGCTTTTTCCCTACTCTATAATGATTAATTTTTTCTTGTGGAATAGCCACCATGGAATGTATTGATTGATTCCACTTATGGTTTGTTGGAATCTTCTTGATAATGATCTCACTTGTTTCTATAATTGATGACAATGTTTAAATCCACCACTTTTCCATTTTTTAACAAATACAAATAAAAAGGACTTCTTATATTGGTAATCTGAAAAGGTATTGTGCCACTGGAATGGTTTGCATTCAATTAGTTGAATTATGCTCAATATACCAATCAATCACCACAATCGATGAAGCTTCATTTCATATAGACAATTTGTATGTTTTAAACTTTTACAGTACAACAATGTACATACAAATTCTTTATAAAATAGAAAGGAAAAAAATAGAACTCACACACAGTACTAAGAAATTTATCGTAGAAACTCTTAACCAAGAAAACCAACAAATGTTTAGAGCCACACCTCTAACTTTCATTGTATTAACTTCACCTTTTACAATAATATATATATATATAATTATACGACATCTAAAACCCTAATCAGTCAAGACATATTAGATTCCTTAAACAAAATTATATTACAATGGGCCAAAACACTATTGGCCAAAAACTTCCCCAAAACAGACAAAAAAAAACCCAATTGTTTTTGGGGGGCTCCGCCCCAAACCCCCTAGTGTTGATTAAGGTTGGTTGTCATTGATGTCAACCCTTGAAGAAAGTTGGAGAACCCATGTTTGGGTAATGGACCCAAGTTTGTTTGATGGATAAAGATACGAGTTTTGATATATTTGTAGGTAATACTATTCTTTATGGATAGTGCATGTTGTTCCATTTCCAGTGGTATGTGGAACGTCACATAACTCCTCACGGTTAGAGATTTATGGCCATGTGAAGTTGGAGAACCCTCATGAGTCATCTAGAAGCCCCAAAAGGTCAAAGTAGTCAAAGTGGTTTAAGAGAATTTTAAAAGGTAAATACTAAAGTGAAGTGATGCGTGTACTGTAATTCAAAGTGAATACAAAAGAAATTATTAAAATAATAAAGTTAATGGAGAAATTACTAAGTTGACAAGTGGTTAGAAGTGGGTTAGCCCTAAAATAGGGAAAGTGGTTTAAGATGGTTAGAAGGTAACCCCTTGAGGTAAAGTAAAGTGATGAGTGTACTATAAGTCAAAGTAGATACAAAATAAATGATTTAAATAATAAAGTTAATGGATAAATTACTAATTCGAGAAGTGGTTAGAAGTTGGTTAACCCTAAAATAAGGAAAGTGGGTTAAGATGGTTAAAAGGTAACCCCTTGAGGAAGCTACATGAAAGTATAAATACGAGGCAAGGCTATCTCATTATAAATCACACTTGATCATATTGAATATATACAGGTGAATGAGGTAACCAAGGGATATCTAAGCCGAATTTCAGAGAGAAGGTGAAGTAAAGAAGGTCGAAATTCAAGGGAGGATAAATTCTTTTGATGATGCTTTCTAAGGTATGTTATTTATAGGTCATCTCACCATTTTCACCATAAAGTTTTTTATATAATGATTCAAGCCATGAAATTGATAGGACATTGAGTAAACATATCCAAGTATCTGTGGTAAAAATTTCATCTTGTGGGTCGTTGTATTTTTGGAGTTACACGTCGTGGAAAATAGGGTTTGTGGCTAGTCCTGAAACTAGTCTAAAACATGTGTTTTGGGTAAAACATCATAACTTCTTCATAACAGATCCAAATTCAGTAAGACCAAATGTGTCGGTTAGAGTACATTCTGGAGTATGTTTTGTAAAATTTTCAGATCCATACAACAAACATTCCTTGCGGGGCACACTATACAATTTCACTCTCTAGAATAAGCCAGAATTCAACAAGGTATGCCATTTTTGCTATAACTCCTTTTATGAGAGGTTCCAAGTAGTGAAACCTGGAGGAATGGCATAAAAGACACTGAATAACATTTTCCAGATATTTATTCATTACATGTACATAGTTATGATTATTTCAAGTTAGGGTTGTTGACTAATCCAAAACTAGTCATGTGAGACTAAAGTAAAGTTTGATGAAAATGCTAGTCTCTTGTTGTTAAAGTTGTTGGAACACTTATATATTTATAAAATTTAGACTTTAAATAGTTTTCATTCTCATTTAAATAAATACAAATCGTGCTTGATTTTCACCATGGATTAAATCTTCCATCGAGTCTAACGATCCTAATATCTTAAGGGTCGTTGAGCCACCTACCAGTTAATGAGTCAAATCACTAAAGACTACATTCGAAAGGTTGAGTTTCAGAGTTTTGCAATGCAGGCATTTCAACATGCAACAACTCCAAGGTCCCGATCGCCGAAATCGTGAAAAATGTCTCAAGCACTAAACCAAATTAATTAAGGATTAATAATGATCAATGGTTAATTGATCATATCGTGATTTCACGTTTCGGGAATTTTGCATGTAACGACTATCAAAGTCCTGATAGACGAAATCACGAAGCTGTCTTAGGTTAATCACAATTATTTAAAAGGGTTAAACATGATTAAAGTTAGTTAATTATATCACGATTTCATGTTTCAGGGATTATACCTTGAAATGTTATAGAGCATCTAGATATCCAAAATTATGAAGTTTACTTAATGATAAGTGCGATTAACTGATGCATTAATGATGATTATCACATAATTAATCCTTCGCTAAATAACGACTCAGATAGATTCAAATTTCAACTGTGATTTTCTCAAAATTTAATGACATTAATAATTGATTTACAACAATCATTCCAAATAAGATCCTGAACCACTGCCTAAATCTTATTCATTAAAGACAATAAATGTTTCGTTAGTAGAGGTATTGGTTAATCGATGCAATTAAAGGAAAAAGATATTGAATTTCGAATTTCATTGTGCATTTTTACTGAGCAGTAAGTTTTCACGGTAATGAACTTTGTGCATTTCCTATGACAGATAGAAGAGTTCCTAGACTTGATAGCATGACTCCTCTAAAATCAACTAAAGCGCTTGGTGAAGGATCGAACCAGAACAAAGATATCATTTCTGTCACTTCACCCATAAGAATAGACGTCGTTAAATCCTAGACGCAAGTATTCAATATTCTATAGTTTGAAATAGTCAATTTCCTAGACGACTCAGGTGATGATGAGATGGATAACATAGCCACCAAATACAAAATTGTTTCTCAATCAGAGCTACATAAGATATAATACTGGTACATTGAAGAACATTTCTCCTATATCAGGATTTTTGGTTGTTCAATTACTCCACATGCTCTGCCTCATTTTTTACCAGATTGGTTGGTGTGTCGTGAAGTATCACATCAAACTGTGCATGGGGGAATTAGCAAGGAATTGAAAGCAGTGCAAAAGAAGGTATGACCCATTTTTCTCGTACAAATTGGTATGTTTTCTCTGTTGGACTTCGGCCATTCGAAAGTGGAAGCCGCGACCCTAGAAGAAATAAAGTTGGTCAATATAGAATTTAACAAGCATGATCCACAAAAGATCATAAGTAATCACATGGCCATTTGAAACTTAAAAATATATGAACATGAAGATTATCCTCAAGACGAAATATTCTGAGGAGCAAGGTCTTATCAGGAGGTCTTGAATTGAGTTCAAGCTCTGGAGCCAGATAAATTGGTCGAGTTTTATAGCTTCCAGAAACATCGGAAGAATAGCCTCCCCAAAGTATTACAAGGGGAAACCCCAATGACTCCATCCACACAAAAAACAAAGACTCAAGGGTTAGAAACAAGGATCTCTAGTGGACAATATGCTTGAGAAAATTTAGAGGAAACCGAGGTTTTGGTAAAGAAGGCAGAAGAATAGCCACAATCCACACCAGGTAAACCAATAACCAACGCAACCAGGAAACAACCCTCCACTGAGATAGGTAGTCCTATCCAATTTGTCACACCTCTATAGTTCAGTAGAGGGAGCCCGATTGTCGAATTTGTATTCATAGGAGACCTTACACCTATTTCGGCTGAAGAGATGCCTCCTTTGGAATTCTTTTTCAGTAAGAAAAGAAAGGTGGTGGTGAGAAGAGAAATGCACCAAAAGGATGGTACGACTGTTAAGAATCACATGATGGTATTGGATGGAAAAGCCCTATAAGAAGAAGACTTCGCTACAGAGGTCACGGGCTTGCTAGGAGATTTTACGACAACAAACTAGTTTTTAGTGAGCAACCTAAAGGAGAAGTTGACGCAGAAAGATATATTGATCAACCAATTGCAAAATCAAGTGAAAATGATGGAAAAGAATGTCAGGAGTGAGATCAATAAGGGTTTTGATATGATTAGAGCCAATGATAAGTAGGAAATCCAACATCTCAAATCCAGTCTAGATGAAATGTAGAAAAAATCACAGACAAATGATGAACTAGTTAGACAACTACAAGCGAAGGTAATCTTAACTGAAAAAGAAGTAGTGGATTTAGTTTCTTTCCAAAGCCAAACTCTAGAGGTACATAATGAACTAGAATTAGCGCAACTAAGCCTTTTCAATAAGGTGGGAGCTATCCAAAACCATTTTCGGGTGGTAAACCAATCCTTAGATAATATTTGTTTAAAGGAAAGAGAGGCTATTTTTGCTCGGAACACTTTCCAAGAAGCAGTTGTGTCATCGACAAGAGATGGAGTATCTATGGTTTCCAATTTATCTGTTTCAGAGCGAATTAGAGGAGATATAACATTGAATACCTGGGAAACTAACATAGCTGAAAGTAAAATAATGGCTAAATAAGTGAAGGAGGCTTGCGAAGAAGATTTTCAATCACTCGACAAAGGGTCATTAGGCCTCAGGAAATATAGTATCTCTGAAGTACTAGGACAAGTTGATATAATGAAGCATCAACTTGACATTAAGACAAACATGGAAGAGGCTCAGGCTGAAATATTACAATTAAAACTGATTGATATTACTCAGATAAATAGATGGCTAGTGAAGCCTAGTTTGCAACTATACTCTATATCTTCAGGAGACAGGAAAACAAAAAATATATTTCCTCAATTAGAAATGAAATTATATGTTTTTGAGGCAAACAACTTAACAGAACCCTCCAGGCTGGTGATACAATTTGTGAGAAAATGTGTCAAATGTATCGAGCAAGGAAAATGCAACATTTCCGGGAATCAATGAGGTAATTTGTATGCATCATCTGTAAAGATCATGATTAAGGACTATCTATTTTCGAGCTAGACAACAGGAAGGGAAAATGCTTCTGCCAGCATTACGCAGAGATAGAAGAAATGCAAGTGAAGCATTTCAAATTTTACATTTTGTAGCCTTTACTATTTTATAAATAAGAACAATTCCAAGCATTTGGGGTTGAGAACCTTTTGTATAAGTACACATTTATAAGAATGGAAAAGGTTTCTTCTTGCCTTATTGTAACTAAGAAAACTCATCCTTTGTGAGTATTAATACAAGTGTAGACAAGGATTCCAAATTTTGTGTAGTTTGAGTTATGTTCTCTTCTTGTATTTCATATTTTCAGTTTCCTTTATGTTACCCCTTGAGAAGTGAATGATTAAAATTTAGTATAACATCTACTGTAATCATATTTCGTTTAATTATTTGATAAGCAAGAAATTTTTCCTATGTATTTGCTACCAGCAAATACAAGACCTGTAAGCTACTTGGATAACTACATCATATATCCTTTCAGGGGTGAATTCCACCTTTTCTTATACTATAAACAAGGTAATATCATTATGTTATTGATGCCTTAGTTAGTTTAATAGTTTTGTAATTTTCTTCATCACCATTTGATTTGGTTAATTGACTCAGACGATGAAACACGACCTCTGTTCTGTTCAACTATTAATTTCATTTGAGGATTTCATAATTACATAACTAACAGAAGAAAAATCACTCTTAAAACAAAAAATTTCTTAAATTCCTGATTCCTGACATTATGCTTTGAGCCTTAAGTTTAATCTATGGAACAACATCATTTTTGCGCCATTGTTGGGGATGAAGAAATGAAGTTATTTTTCCCTCAGAGAATGACACAGTAAATTTCTCTCTTTGATAGTGAACAAATATTGAATACAATACTAAGGCTATTTTTATATTTCACTTTGTGACTCCACAACTAATAAACTGACATTCAGTCGAAGGAATACTAGACAAAACCCAGATGATAAGAAGACTATGCTTGTATCTGATCCTGAAAAAATATTAAAACCAAGGGGATACCTCAAGAAGATCACTGCTTCCACAAGTAAGGTTTACCAACCTAAACCCACACAGTCTAATGCTAAGGTTCCACCTGAACAAATAATTTTGCAAGAAGGTTCCACCCTAATCCATTTCGGAGAAACATCAACTGATAGAGTTGAAGCCAAAATCATAAATCCCAAGTTGGTTTTATCCGAGATAAAGTCTGAAACCGATTCAACTTCCTATTTTACTAATAAAGGTAAAATAACCCTCTCGATACCTGCTTTCATTGATATTCCATCGGTTCCCGAAGTAAATATTCCAGCTTCCCGAAGTTTTGAAGAATATATCTTACACTCTGATTCAACTCCTGTTGGTTCTCCTGTTTATATATCTTGTAAATACAAAGAACCTAGTCCTCATTTCTCTTTTCCCCCATTTTTAGATTTTATGTCTCTTGACGGTCAATTACCAAAACCTCTTTCGCTTCATCCCAAAATAGCCGAAAGGTCACTACACGTCTTTGAAAATCCTCTCTATAATATCCAAGTTTCATCCCCTACATTATCAATGGCTACTGCCGGAGGAGGTGCGACCAAAGGAGGTGGATCCAGAGGTGGAGGAGGATTTGGTGTTGAAGGAGGAGGAGGAGGCAGTCAAGTTAAACCACCACCTCCTATAACTTTCACTAAAGTAACTACTAGGTATGCTCCTTTAGTCCTCCCAGTCCCCTCCACGATTTACCTGAAAAATATATGAAAAACCTGCCAAAGTTCACAGGAGAGGGAGACTTAACTGCAACTGAACACATAAATTTTTTCAATCAGTTTGCCGATATCCTTAGCCTTGAGCACGGGGATGTTTATTCAAGGCTTCTAGTTCAAACTTTTAAAGGACAGGTGAGAACCTGGTTCCGAGGACTGCCAAAAGGTTCTATAAGAACATACGATTATTTAGAAAATGCCTTTCTCAGACAATGGTGGGAGAGGAAAGATCACTTGTATTATCTAACCAAGTTTGGAGCTTTGAGAAAGAAAAATTCAGAGACAATTCTCGAATTCACTCAGAGATTTAATAAACTATATAAACAAATTCCAGCTGAGGTTAAACCTTCCCAACCTGCAACAAACGTGACTTTCGCCGGGGCTTTTGAGCCCAACTTTACCTTACTATTGAGGGAAATGAGATCTGCAGAGCTCAAAAGAATGCATGATGATGCTATAGAAATTGAGTCAAATATGATGGCATCGGGAAAATTGAAATCTAAAATCGAAACCGGAAATAAAGAGAACAAATGATTCAGAGAACAAGTAGGACCTTCAGGATCTAGGAGGTCTACAAAATATAATATGGATGACATGGAAAAAATAACCAAAGAATTATCCAACAAAATCTCGAAGATGGAACTGAACCAAGCTCAAACATATCGGTTCTCTATAAAATATTTTAGAAGAAATTTGAACTCTCAAATGCAACAAAGACAGATAAAAAATGAAGATCTAAAGATTCAGACCCCCTTTATTTTTATTTTTTTATAGGAGGATATGACATGCGAAACTTTGAGGAGTTAGAGGAAGACATGAATAATCTTAGTGATGATGATAAAGAACATTTAACGCGGCAATATTATGAAAGTTACTTAGACGTAGAATATCCATTTAAAAGCGATGATAGCATAAATATTATAGGAGATTATGCTTATCAAGGAATCACCGAAAATATAATGGTCGAGCTTCAACATAAGTATAATTTAAGGCCTAGAGACAAATTCCACAACTTCCCAACTGAAGAAAATATTGATGAGAAGTAAAGCGAGTGAGACAAATCAATCAACAATTGAATTTTTTTTTGTCAAGACGAAAGCAACAGAAACTTCAACTGCAAAAACGAAGACAGTTGAAACGAAATAAACACAAACTAATAGATCGGAGAAAATGGAGATAGAGATCCCAACCATAGAAATTGAAAATACAACAGGTGGTTTCAATATAGAAAATGAGATTAACAAAATCAAGATCCCTATACCTCTGGTTGAAATGGAAAAAAACCCTACATATAGAAAATAGATTGCCAAAATGATAAATTTTTCGGATATTGAAAGTCATGTAGATGTTATAAATTTAGAATATGATAAACCTATTATCATGTTTGGTCCACAATTTGAAAATGCCAAAGATTATGTCGCTCCTTTCTACATGATGCCGACTGTACATGATCATCTGCTCCATAATTGTATGTTAGATTCTGGAGCCTCCCACAATGTGATGCCCAAAGCTATTATGGAAAAATTGGGCCTTGAAATTACCAAACCATACAGAGATCTGTATTCCTTTGATTCGAGAAAAGTTAAATGTATGGGTATGATCAAAGATTTAGTGATTAATCTTACACAGATTCCTGTAAAAAGTGTTCTGATGGATGTAGTTGTTGTTGATATCCCTGCAAAATATGGCATGCTGTTATCCAGGTCTTGGGGCACCAAACTTGGAGGATCCCTTCAACACAACATGACGTACGCTACAATCCCGATCTTCGATGGACAGTTCACTCGCTTGTACAGAGAAACAAGGTTGGCATATACTGTAATTGAACCTCTAAATACGAATAATTACCCTGTATATGTCGCTGATTAGGATTTAGGAAAATATATATTATCTTTCTCGATGATTTACATGAATGTATAGAAGAAAATTGTACAAAAAAAGAAAAAATAGAACAGACCAATAAAAATGTAAATAGTATTGGAGTTTGGAAAATGTATTTCACTTGTGCTTCATCTTGTGAAGGACCAAGAGTTGGATTTCTATTTGTGGCACCCATGTACGAGTTAATTATTCCTTTTTATTAAAGATTATAGTGGGACATCGATTATACCAATAATGTATGCAAATATGAATCCCTGGTATTAGGATTAGAAGCTGCCAGGAAGTTGAAAATAACCCTAATAGTTTATGGTGATGCAGAATTAATTGTAAAACAGATAAAGCAACAATACTAGGCCAAGCACCCAAGGTTGAGGTCCTACAAAAATTGTTCCTAGGATCTGATTGAGAATTTTTTCTCATCATTTAATATCCACCACATCCCCAGAACAAAAAATCAACAGGCAGATTCATTGGCCAAAGCCGCCGCAACATTTGTACCTCCTACTGTCCTCAAGCTAAGGTATCACATAGAAATGAAGCACAAACCCTCAATACCAAATAATGTACAACATTGGAAAGTCTTTGAAGATGATGAGAAAATCAGGAAATTCTTGGAAAGGGTGGACGGATTTTCTGAAACACATATTGATCAGGAAAATCAGAATGACCCTGCTTGGATCATGCAGGAAGGTGAAGATCCTCAGGAGTTCCAAGATAAGATCACTAATCGTCTCATGTTGGTAGTGAAAAGTAATCAGACCCCTAAAGGTCTGATCCCTTTGGAAAGATTATTCGATCATGATGATATTCCCTTAAAGTCTACTTTGTAGCCTCAACCTGAAGAGGTTGAAGATTGTAACATAAGCACCAAGGAAACTCCTAAGATGGTAAAGATATCTAAATACCTTCCCCTTTAAATGAAAAGAAAATATGACGAGCTACTCAAGAAGTACAAGGATGTATTCACTTGGTCTTATGATGAATTAAGAACTTATGATACCACCGTAATCGAACACAAAATTCCCTTAAAACAAGGTGTTAAACCTTTCAGGAAGAAGCTCAAACAAATAAATCCTATACTACTTCCTATGATAGAAAGGGAGGTGAAAAATCTCCTAGATGCAAAGATCATTGTTCCACTTAAATATTCCGAGTGGGTAGCCAATCTAGTTTCGGTAAGGAAGAAAAATGGTGAAATCAGATTGTGTGTAGATTTCAGAAACTTAAATAGATCATCCCTCAAAGATAATTATCTGTTACCTAAAATGGATCACATGCGAGAAAAAGTGGTTAGAGAAAATAAGATGTCTATGATTGATGGATTTTCAAGCTATAATAAAATTGTAGTCCACGAGGGCAATAAAGAAAAAACCTTGTTCACCATCCCATGGGGTACCTTTTTGTATGATAAAATGCCATTCGGTTTGATGAACGTAGGAGCCACTTTTCAACGAGCTATGGATATTGCCTTTTTCAGTGAAAGAGATAATTTTGTTGTCATTTATCTTGATGATCTAACTGTTTTTTTCTAAATCTAACGCAAAGCACCTGGTACACCTCAAACAAACATTTGAGAAATGTCAAAAATTCGGTTTGTCTCTGAATCCCAAGAAATCTCATTTTTCAATGCAGGAAGGTAAACTCTTGGGACATATAGTATCTTGAGATGGAATTAAAATTGACCCGAAAAGGGTTGAAGCTATAGATATTATCAATATTCCTAGGAACAGAAAGGAAATATAGTCATTTTTAGGAAAACATAATTTTTTAAGAAGATTCATCCAAAACTTCGCTGAAATTGTAAAATTAATTACAGATATGATAAAAAAGGACAGCGAGGTCAAATGGAAAACTGAAGTGTTATTTCAACGCATCAATAAAGTTATAGGTGAAGAATCGGTGCTGGCCAACCCAAATTATATGAAAGAATTCTTGATTTTCTCATTCACCTCCGAGCACACTATCGCGACCATGCTCTTACAAAAAAATGATCAAGGTTTCGAGCATCCAGTAACATTTTTTAGTAAAATTCTCAGAGATGCTAAGCAAAAATATGATATATTGGAAAAACAAGCATATGAAATGGTAAAGACCCTCAAAGCTTTCAGGACTTATGTGCTCCATTCTAAGATAAGTTCCTATGTACCAACCAATGCTGTCAAAGATATATTAGTTCAACTAGATAATGATGGAAAAAGGGGCCGATGGTTAGCCAAGATTCAGGAATTTGATCTAGAAGTAAAACCGACCAAACTTGTTAAAGGTCAGGGCTTGGCTAAACTATTAGTTGAATCAAATTTCCAGGAACTTGGGATAAATCATCTACAAGCTTACAGAGATTTTCCAGACATAGACGAATTTGATGTTACTATACCTACAACTGAGATACTAGAAAAATTCTCTTCCTCTGTCTGGTATAAAGAAATAGTTTCTTACCTACTAACTCTGTAATGCCCAAGCGATATGATCCATTCCAAAGCTAGAACGTTGAAGTTGCACGCAAAAAAATATTGTGTCATGGATAGTCAACTATATTGGAAGGATCCTCTGGGTTTCTTACTGATCCGTTTAGTAGAATTAGACATTGAAAGAGTCATAAATGAATTTCACGAAGGGGTGTGTGGAGGGCATCACGCCTGGATGGAAACATCCTATAAAATCCTAAGAGTTGGATATTATTGGCTGAAAATTCACTGACGTGAATGCTAAAGTCAGAGCCTATAACCCGTACCAATTATTCTCAGGCAAGCAGAAGCTTCCAACCTTACCTTTGGTCCCAGTCAAAACATAAGCTCCATTTCAGCAATGGGGCTAAATTTCATCGGTGAAATACATCCGCATTCAAGCGCTCAAGATAAGTGGATTTTGACTGTTACTAACTATTTCACTAAATGGGTGGAGGCCATTCTGATGTGAAATGCAACAGATGCAGTGGTGATCAATTTCTTAGAGGAGAAAATTTTATCAAGATTTGACTTTCCTCGGAAGATAGTCACTGATAATGCCCAATCCTTCAAATCCATGGCTATGATAAGTTTTTTTCAAAAGTACAATATCGTACTAGGACATTCAACAACCTACTATCCACAGGGAAACAAATTAGTTGAGTTCTCGAATAAGATCCTTATCACCATAATTAAAAAAGTGATGACTGAGAATAAGAAAGCCTAGCATGTGCATTTGAAATATGCTTTGTGAGCCAATAGAATACGCACTAAGAAATCAATCGGAATGTCACCCTTTCAAATGGTGTATGGTATTGATGTGGTTCTACCCATAAATATTTCTCTGCCCGTAATGAAACTTTGGCAAGATGCAAAGGAAGCGCCAAATGACATCACTGGAAGAATAAATCAATTGATTGAAGTCCAACAAAATAGGTGTGAAGTGGATGAGAAACTCCATAAATATCAAGACAATATGAAAGCTTTGTTTGATAAAAAAACCAAAGATAGGGAATTTCTCCCAGGTGACCTAGTTTTAAAGTGGGATGCTAGGAAGGAATATTCAGGGAAACACAAAAAATTTGACCATATCTGGTGTGGACCTTTCAAAATCACAGCTTTTGAATGAAGAAATTCATTTTTGTTAGAAAATATTGATGGGAAAGTCCTTAACACCCCTATCAATGGGAGTTACCTGAAGCATTTCAAGTAATAATCAGATTTCCAAACTCTCATTGTACATACCGGTTTGATTTTCATATTTTGTTTGCAATTCTTCATTTCTTCGGCAAGTCTTTACTTTCACTGTAAATAAAAGCAGGTTTGTTGATTTCATAAAAACAAAAATAAAAAATAGGTAACGCTTAGAGTTACGATTTGCAGAAATTCTTGACAACTCTCATGTTTATTTTCAAGCAGGACCCTTGCTGATAGTCAAGAGATAGGAGGTATCATAAATCGATACTCACGTTACATAACAACAACTTTCTCTCAAAACATGTGACAAATAAATAATTTACTTGGTTGAAATATAGAAGAAATCTAAGGTATGAGCTTCTGCCCGATCAACATAAATTAAATTTTTGATGAGATATCACTAATTATGACATAGGTCTCATCTGTGCAAATATTGTCACCTAATTTACAACCAGAGGAATATAAAATCACAGTTTAAATTCTCAAGAGTTTTTCCCTAGATAAAATAAAATTAAAATTAAAATTAAAATTAAAAATAAAAAATGAAATAAGATTTATAATAAGGAAGTAAGCAATAAAAAGACCTTAAACAAAAATAATTCGAGAATCAATAAACAAGTCGCATAGGCATGATCATGTTCACAAAAGAACATCTAAACTCTTTTTCTGTCTTTCCTTCTTATCTTCAAGTTATATTTTCTTGTGATTCTCAATATCATCCCATGGTCTTCATAGAGGAAAAAGGGCTTCACCTTAACTTTGAAAACTCCGAAACAGGTCTTCAAACGAGAATAAGAAAAAATCCTTATGATTCCTTTGATTTTAATTGAAACAAAGTATGTCTAGGCTAATCCTGACTATCTTATCCCTTCTAGTAGACTTAAACTAATTAGTTTTGCTCAAGCATATTCCCTAGAAATTAAAATCTCCCCGTAAGAACTTCCCTGTAGGCGAAGGTGTTTTCAAGGTCAGAGGAGGATTAATCTAGAGTAATCAAAGTGATTTGACAGACCTCTGTTGATAAATTATAAACATATATCATCCCTGGTATATTATATACAAATTGATTGCCCCCACTTCATGTTTTAAAGATATAAGACAGATGGTGAAAGGAAATTCATAAAATGATTGCCCCCATCTAGTCCAAAAAAGAGATGATGAAAGGACATTCATTAAATGATTGCCCTCATCTCAACATTTAAATGAAAAATTGCTAATTGAAGTGGTGAAAGGAAATTCAATGAGGGAATTAGATTACTTCACCGGGGTACTAAACAGGCTCGCTGGTAGTGAAACAATGTCTATGATATCTGCAAGGATGTTATACATGTATTATAATATACTCTGGTAACTAATTCTTTTTCGATTAGATCTACATTCTAAGCTAACACATGACTCCTTGACTAAAATATTAAAATTATTTTGCCTTGATGCGAACAAAATCGAACAAAGTATGATAGATCGATTAAGGTTGTTTTGATTATATTAAGCAAATCTGAAATCAGGTTTAAGAAAAGAAAGTCATTAATAAGTCTAACCTCAAGATCAATGAATGATTAAGTTTTGAAAGTTTTTGGAGTTATGGATGAAGTCCAAAGTCCTTCTGTGTGTCCTTTTTTAGAATGTGTTTCACAAAAATGAAATAATGACTCCATTTACCCAATAAAGGAACTTCGTATATTGTTCTTCCGCGTCTCACAGGGAAACATGATCCCTAGATGGAGACTATGTTGGAACACTTATATATTTATAAACTTTAGACTTTAAATAGTTTTCATTCTCATTTACAGAAACACAACGCGCATTTGATTTTCACCATGGATGAAATATTCCATCGAATCTAATGATCCTAATCTCTTAAGAGTCATGGATCTGCCTACCCATTAACGATTCAAATCACTAAATACTACATTCGAAAGGTCGGTTTTTGGAGTTTCGCGATGCAGACATTTCAACATGCAACAACTCCAAGGTCCCGATAGCTGAAATCGCGAAAACCGTCTCAAGCACTAAACCAAATTAATTAAGGATTAATAATGATCAAAGTTTAATTGATCATATCGTGATTTCACGTTTCGGGAATTCTGCATGTAACGACTATCAAAGTCCTGATACCCAAAATCGCGAAGCTGTCTTAGGTTAATCACGATTATTTAAAAGGGTTAAACATGATTAAAATTAATTAATTATATCGCGATTTCACGTTTCAGGGATTATACCTTGAAATGTTATAGAGCATCCAGATATCCGAAATTTTGAAGTTTACTTAATGATAAGTGCAATTAACTGATGCATTAATGATGATTATCACATAATTAATCCTTCGCTAAATAATGACTCGGATAGATTCAAATTTCATTTGTGCTTCTAGCGAAATTTAATGACATTAATATTGATTTACGAAAATCATTCCAAATAAGATCTTGAACCACTGCCTAAATCTTATTCATTAAAGACAATAAATGTTTCGTCAGTAGAGGTATTGGTTAATCAATGCAATTAAAGGAAAATGATATTGAATTTTGAATTTCATTGTGCGTTTTTATTGAGCAATAAGTTTTCATGGTAATGAACTTTGCGCATTTCCTGTGATAGATAACAGAGTTCTAAGACTTTATACCATGTCTCCTTGAAAAGAAACTAAATCACTCGGTGAAGGATCGAGCCAGAACATAGATATCCTTTTCGACACTTCGCCTAGAAGCATAAACACCACTAAATCCTGGACACAAGTATTCAATATTCTACAATATGAATTATTCAATTGCCCAGATGACTCAGGTGATGATGAGATGAAGGACATAGCCACCAAATAAAAAATTGTTTCTCAATCAGAGCTACATACGATAGCAGACTGGTACGTTGAAGAACATTTCTCCTATATCAGGGTTTTCGATTGTTCAATTCCTCCACATGCTTTGCCTCAATTTTTACCAGATCGGTTGGTGTGTCATGAAGTAGCACATCAAACTGTGCATGGGGGCATTAGCAAGGAACTGAAAGTAGTGAAAAAGAAGGTATGTTCATTTTTCGAGTACAAATTGGTATGTTTTCTCTATTGGACTTCGACCATTTGAAAGTGGAAGCCGCGGCCCTGGAAGAAATAAAGTTGGTCAATATCGAATTTAAGAATCAGGATCCATAGAAGATCATAAGTAATCACATGGCCCTTTGCAACTTAAAAATATATGAACATGAATATTCTCCTCAAGACGAAATATTCCGAGGAGCAAGGTCTTATCAGGAGGTCTTGAATCGAGTTCAAGCTCTAGTGCCAGATAAATTGGCCGAGTTTTATAGCTTCCAAAAACATTGGAAGAATAGCCTCCCCAAAGTATTATAAGGGGAAACCCCGATGCCTCCAGCCACACAACAAATAGAGACTCAAGGGTTAGAAACATGGATCTCTAGTGGACAGTATGCTCAAGAAAATTTAGAGGAAACCAAGGTTTTGGTAAAGAAGGAAAAAGAACAACCACAATCCACACCGGGTAAACCAACAACCAACGTAGCTGGGAAGCAACCCTCCACTGAGATAGGCAGTCCTATCCAATCTGTCACATCTCTACAGTTCAGTAGAGGGATCCTGATTTCCAAAGTTGTATTCATAGGAGACCTTACACCTATTTTGGCTGAAGAGATGCCTCCTTCAAAATTCTTTTTCAGTAAGAAAAGAAAGGCGATGGTGAGAAGAGAAACACACAAAAAGGATGGTGCGACTGTCAAGAAGCACATGATTCTATTGGATGGATGGGCCCTAGAAGAAGAAGACTTTGCTATAGAGGTCATGGTCTTGCTAGGATATTTTGCGACAACAAACCAGTTTTCAGTGAGCAACCTGAAGGAGAAGTTGACACAGAACGATATACTTATCAACCAATTGAAAAATCAAGTGAAAACGGTGGAAAAGAATGTCAGGAGTGAGATCAATAAGGGTTTTGAGAAAATTAGAGCCAATGTTAAGAAGGAAATCCAAAAACTCAAATCTAGTCTAGATGAAATGCAGAAAAAATCACAGACAAGCAATGAACTAGTGAGACAACTACAAGCGAAGGTAAGCTTAACTAAAAAAGTGTTGGGTATGTGTTATATTCTTTGCATGTGTGTGTGTGGGCGTGTCAGATTCAACAACTGCGTCTGATGATCCCTCTAGTAGTTTCTATTGTGTCATGTGCGTCAGGCACTTTCGTAAGGGGGTCCCAGGTATGCCCCCCTGGTTACGCGCAACGTTCAGGGCAACGCCCCAAATTATTTTTTTGGGCAGTTTTTACTATTTTTAGCGGTTTTTTAAATTAATCCTGGATTAAGGGATTAGGGTTTTGGTATCTATGGAATACCTAAAAACATTGTATATATTGTATGGTGAATGGTGAAATTCGAGATAATGAATATAAGAAAGGTTTTCCCAGTTGAGGGTTTCCAGTATAAAATATTTGTGTACTTTGTGTATGAGCCATTGATTAAATTATGTTTTGCTTAAGAATATATATGCATTTCTTTACTTCACATGTTTAAAACTTACAAAAAGCAGTAGTGTATTTAGTTACTTTCCACAACCAAACTCTAGAGGTACATAAGGAACTGGAATCAACACAACTAAGCATTTTCAATAAGGTGGGAGCTATCCAAAACCATTTTCGGGTGGTAAACCAATCCTTAGATAATATTTGTTTAAAGGAAAGAGAGGCTATTTCCGCTCAGAACACTTTCTAAGAAGCAATTGTGTCATAGTCCAGAGAAGGAGTATCTATGGTTTCCAGGTTATCTGTTTCAGAGCGAATAAGAGGAGATATAATATTGAATACCTAGGAAACTAACACAACTGAAAGTAAAAGAATGGATAAAGAAGTTAAGGAGGCTTGTGAAGAAGATTTTCATTCACTCGAGAAAGGGTCATTAGGCCTCAGGAAAGATAATATCTCTGAAGTACTAGGACAAGTTGATATAGTGAAGCATCAACTTGACATCAAGACAAACATTGAAGAGGCTCATGCTGAAATATTACAAATAAAACAGATTGATATTACTCAGATAAATAAGTGGCTAGTGAAGCCCAGTTTGCAACTACAGTCTATAGCTTCAGAAGACAGGAAAATGGAAAATATATTGCCTCAATTAGAAAACAAATTATATGTTTTTGAGGCAAACGACTTAACAAAACCCTCTAGGCTAGTGATACAATTTGTGAGAAAATGTGTCAAATGTATCGAGCAAGGAAAAGGAAACACTTCCAGGAATAAATGAGGTAATCTATACACATCATCTATATAGATCATGATTACAGACTATTTTTTTTTGAGCTAGACAAAAGGAAATAAAAACACTTCTTCCAGCATGACGCAAAGACAGAAGAAATACAAGTGAAGCGTTTCAAATTTCACATTTTGTAACCTTTACTAGTTTAGAAATAAGAAGAATTCGAACCGTTTGGGGTTGAGAACCTTTTGTATAAGTACACATTTAGAAGAATGAAAAAATAATGCTTCTTGTCGTATTGTAACTAAGAAAACTCATCCTTTGTGAGTATTAATACAAGTGCAGACATGGATTCCAAATTTTATGTAGTTTGAGTTATGTGCTCTTCTTGTATTTCTTATTTACAATTTCCTTTATGTTACTCCTTTAGAAGTGAATGATTGCAATTTAGTATAACATCTACTGTAATCATATTTCATTTAGTTATTTGATAAGCAAACAATGTTTCCTTTGTATTTTCTACCAACAAATACAAGACCTGTAAGCTACTTGGATAACTACATCATATATCCTTTCAAGGGTGCATTCCACCTTTTCTTCTACTATAAACAAGGTAAGATCCTTTTGTTATTTATGCCTTAGTTTGTTTAATAATTTTATAATTTTCTTCATCACCATTCGATTTGATTAATTGACTTTGATGACAAAACACGACCTCTATTCTGTTTAACTATTAATTTCATTTGAGGATTTCATTCTTACATAACTAACGA
Organism: Picea engelmannii; assembly: GCA_009831015.1. Taxonomy (NCBI): domain Eukaryota; kingdom Viridiplantae; phylum Streptophyta; class Pinopsida; order Pinales; family Pinaceae; genus Picea; species Picea engelmannii. The sequence goes on along the minus strand of ML781616.1, from coordinate 359,651 downwards.
AAGAAAAATCACTCTTAAAATAAAACATTTCTTAAATTCCTGATGCCTGACATTATGCTTTGAGCCTTAAGTTTAATCTCAGGAACAACAAAAGTTAAGGAAGGTTTGTAGGTTGAGGTACAGGTTGGTGCATGGTTGATGCACTTGTTTATGGTACATGTTGATTACATATTGTTTGGTGTAGGTTGGTGCATGGTTTATGCACTTGTTTATGGTACAGGTTGATTATAGGTTGAGGTACAGGGAGATGCATGGTTGATGCATGGTTTAGGTTATTGGTACAGGTCGGCTGCAGGTCAGTGGTACAAGTTGGTACAATTGTAGAGTGACATATCTCAAAGTGATACTGTGACAGTGGTTCTATCATTCTACTTATACATCAGGGAAGTTGGATGGGGCAAGGAGAGGTGGTTGTAGCCACCTTCTAGTTGTAGCCAAAAAACATAGGGGGTTGTAGCCTCCTTCTGGTTGTAGCCAGAGAATAGAGGAATTGAAGCTTCCCTCAAGTTGTAGCCTAAGAAACTAGTGGGTTGGAGCCTCCTTCCAGTTGCAGCTAGAAAATAAAGGAAGTTGGTGCTTCCAATGAATGTAATTCTTCAAGACATATAATAAAAATCATTCCATGGTTTTCTCCTGCTTTGGGTTTCCATGTAAAACACTGGTGTACTATGTATGTGTATGATTGTTCATTTCTTATTTACTTTGCAGTTATTGGATGATAATGCTACATTGATATTTCACTTGGATTATATGGTTAAAAAGGATTATATTTCTCTATTAATGATTCACCCCCCCCTCAGTAATCCAAAAATTGGAATCAGAGAAGGTTTCTTCAGAAATCAGTTTAACCAAAGGTAGATCACGAAGAGAAACAACTTGTGTAAAAATGGAATACCACAGTTTGTTGGACAAAAGTATGATTTTTGGAGCATAAGGATGAAGACATATATACAGGCAGAGGTATTTGAAATTTGGAAATCAATTGTAGATGGATACATAGTACCAATAGTACCACCAACAAATGAAAAAGCAGTGAAAATCGGTCAGAATAATTCCAAAGCCACAAATTCACTTCTAAATGGTCTTGGTGAAATGATATTAACCAAAGTTGTACATTGGAAATCCGCTAAAGAGATTTGGGACAAGCTTCAAAATATTTATGAAGGAGATTTAAAAGTCAAAGCAACAAATCTTGAAACTTACAGAGGTCAGTTCGAACAACTAAAGATGAAGGGAGATGAGAATATTGCAGCTTACTTCTTACGAGTCAATGAAACAGTAAATGCAATCATAGGATTGGGAGAAGAAATCAAAGAATCATTAATTGTTCAAAAGGTACTGAGATCTCTTCCTATGATATTTAATCCTAAGATATCAACACTAGAAGAAATATCAGATCTAAACTCAATAAGCATAGACAAACTACATGGGATCTTCACAACATATGAAATGAGAATTGAACAGGAAAATCCAGATGTAAAAGAAGAAACCTTCAAAGAATCCAAAATATCAAAGAAAAATGGAAAGAAACAAGAAAAATAACATAGCAACAATAGTGACGTCTCAGAAGATGATGAAGCAGTGGCCAACTTTGTCAGAAGACTGAACAAGGGAAACGATGGTAGGTATAGAGGTAAGATTCCTTTAATTTGTTTTAATTGTGATGGTATTGTTCATTTTGTTAACAAATGTACTCATAATAGAAAGACAAATGATGAAGGTGACTAAAAAAATATACAAACATATAAAGGCAAAATAACCACAAAGATTTTTTTCAAGAAAATATTATGCACCAAAGAAGACATCTCATCATCAGATGAAGATGAAATCAGTGACAGTGAGACAAAAAGGGTTCTATTCATGGAAGTACAAGAATCTGATAAAGAAGTCTCTAAAGTAGAATATGAAGAAGTCGAAGAAGAAATTGAAGAGGCAGAAGTTGACTACCGAGAGGAATTGATGAGTTCCATAGAAGTTATCATAAGAGAAAAGAGGAAAAACAAGAATCTACAAGCGGAACTAGACAAGAAAGAAGCCGCTCAGGAATTAAAACAAATGATCACAAATTTGAAGGTTCAAATTGAATAAGATAAAAGAATTGAAGATGCAGTCAAAGAACAACTAGAAGAAAGAGACAGGATCATTGAAAATTTGGAAGCAAAGATTGTCACATTAAGAAAGGATCTTCAAAAGAAAAATATGCAGAACAATTAAAAAGTTTTGAATGTCATTATCAGTAGTCAAAGGACTAATCATGACAAGTGAAGACTTGGATACAATCAGACAGAAAAAGGATCAAGCTCTAAAAAAACATAACAATAAACATATCCAAAAAGTTATGCAGAAACAATAAAAGGGGATAGGAAGGTCTACGGAGAAAATTACAGGGACAATCCTCCACTAAGAAGATTCATATTTCGGAATCAACAACCAACATAAACATATAGGTCTCAGGAAGACAAAGGATTCATAAGAGAACCTCCTTTCAAAATATCTTCAACTCCCAGGTATCAAACTATTTTTTTTGGTTTATGTTATGCATGAAATAATTTTGGACATAAAGCTATGAATTGCAGAGCTAACAACACGAACATAAACAACTTTGAAAGTCATACACAAAAGGGTTATCCAAGAAGGCCTAGTGAAACATAAAGAATAAGTTACAATAGGTTTGAATCATTGAGCACTGAAGTGGAATGCTACAAGTGTAATAACTTTGGACACATGGCCAAAGATTGCAGAATGACAATCCCTCCTAGAGAACCACAATCGAACAAAAACAATCACAGACATGAACCTCAGAAAAAGACATGGATAAGAAATCAAAATCAATACAACAATGAAGAATGCACACTCTCTTTACAAGCTAAGAAAAAGAAACGTGGTTGGTATGTTGATAGTGGCTGTTCAAAATGCATGACAGGTGATAGAGACAAGTTTGTTACATTAAGAAAGGAAAGAGATGGACAGTCTCCTTCAGAAATGATGATTCAGCTAAAATTATTGGAAAAGGCACAGTCATAATTGGGAAGAAGAATACAAAATCATAAAATGTTCTACTAGTACAAAATATGAAAAATAATCTTCTAAGTGTGAGTCAAATGTGTGACCAAGGTCATAAAGTTACTTTCAATTCACAAAAGTGCGAGATAAGTAAATAGGGTTTAGAAAAATTGATTGCTACAACTGCGAGAACTTCAAGCAACATATATGTGTTAAGTGAAATTGGAAATGAAAAGTGTTGTGTAGGAAAGGAAGATGAAAGTTGGCTATGGCACAAAATAATGGGTTACATACATTTTGATAACCTTGTCAAAGTCAACAAAAGAAAAAAAATTAGAGAAATGCCCCAGATCACGAAACCAACCAACACTTTATGCAAGCATTGTCAACAAGGAAAGAAAACAAAGACCAGGTTCAAATCAAAAGAATATTCAATGACAATACCATTAGAAATTGTGCACACTGATCTAGTTGGACCAACTACAACAAAGGGTTTAAAAGGTGATAAATACTTTATGTTATTAATTGATGATTATACAAGAATGACTACAGTTTTCTTTCTCAAGAATAAGTCAGAAGCTTTTGAAAACTTCAATATCTACAAAGAAATGGTTGAAAATTAAATGGATTAAAAAATCAAATGCTTGAGATCTGATAATGGAGGAGAGTTCACTTCAAGGGAGTTTATGGACTACTGCAACAGTCATGGAATAAAAATACAATTCTCCATTTCTAGGACATGACCTCAACATAATGGAGTTGTTGAAAGAAAGAACAGACAATACAGGAAATGACTCGAACAATGCTAGTGGATTCCAAATTGACAGATATTTTTTGGACACAGGTAGTGCATACAATAGTTCACATTCAAAATAGAGTAATTCTTAGAAACAACGCTGAAAAAACTCCCTACGAACTATGGAAAGGAAGACCAACAAATGTGAATCACTTCAGACATTTTGGAAGCAAAATGTTACATCAAAAGAGAAGATGGCAAAATGGGAAAGTTTGATTCTTGTGTGGAAAAATGAGTACTTGTTGGTTACTCAAGTACAAGAAAATCATACAAGTGTTACAACCTAAGATTAAACAAAGTTGTGTAAAGTATCAATGTAACAATTGATGAAACAAGTAGAAAATAATTAAAGGAAGAAGAAAATGAATCAATGGAACAACTTTACAAAGAAGAAACAAAATATGAAAAAGAAGGGGAAGACGAAGAGAATCCAACAGAAGCAAAAGAACAAGTTCAATAAGTGACTCCAAAGACACCTAGAAGATGAGTAAAAAAGAATCATCTTTTAGATCAGATCATCAGAAACAAAGATGCAGGAGTTGAGACTAGAAGAAGAATGCATTCACCAGAACAAACACACCTAGCGCTCACATCTACGATTGAACTAACCTGTTTTGCACAGACCAACAAGGATGGATTTTGGAATAAGGCCATGAATGAAAAATTGGATCAAATAGAGAAAAACGACACTTGGGAATTGGTTCCAAGACCAAAGGATAAGTATGTGAGAGACATAAAGTGGGTTTACAAAAATAAATTGAATGAAGATGGACATGTTACAAGGAACAAATCTAGATTGGTATGTAAAGGATATGCAAAGGTTGAAAGAATCGACTTTGAAGAGACATTTGCTCCAATTTTGAGAATGGAAGAAATCTGATTTCTTTTAGCTTATGCATGCTCCAAAAATATTAAATTGTATTAGATGGACATAAAAACAACTTTTTGGAATGGGGAACTTGAAGAATAAGTCTACATTGAACAACCAGAAGGATTTCAGTTGTCAGAGAATGCAGATTATGTGTGTAAATTAAAGAAGGCCTTGTATGGTCTAAAACGTGCTCCTAGAGAATGGTACTCTAGACTGGATAAATATCTACAATAGACAGGGTTTAGAAAAGGAAGTGCAGACAACAACCTTTACATTAAGGTAAGTCAAGATAGTATTTTATTAATTGAAGTTTATGTTGATGATATTATTTTTGGTAGCGATGACGATAGGTTAAGACAAAAATTTGCAAAGGATATGTAAAATGAATTTGAAAAGTCATTACTTGGAGAACCATCCTTCTGTCTAGGACTTCAGATATTTCAAAGCAACCAAGGGAGTTTTATTTCTCAAACCAAGTATATAAGAGAAATGCTAAACATGTTCAAAATGGAAGATTGCAAACCAGTTATCACTCCCATGCAAACCAGTTGCAAGTTGAAAAAATATGATGATTCAAAGTCTACAAATCAGAGGAAATACATGTCAATGATTGGTATCCTACTATATGTGACAACATCCAGACCAGATGTAATGCAGACAGTTGGACAGGTGGCATGATTTGAAGCAACACCAAAGGAATCACATGTATTAGCAGTGAAGAGGATTTTGAGATATCTCAAAGGAACATAAGAGTTTGGATTATGGTATCCAAAATGAAAGGATCTATCACTTATTTCCTACACAGATGCAGATTGGGCAGGTTGTATTGATGACCGACGAAGCACCAGTGGAGCAAACTTCTACTTAGGTGAGTGTTTAGTATCATGACTAAGCAAGAAATAATCATCAATATCTTTATCTATAGTCGAGGTAGAGAATATTACAATAGCAACATGTTGTACACAGGTTCTATGGATGAAACACTATGACAGATATGCAGGTTGAGTATGATGAGCCCATTCCAATCAATTGTGATAATACAAGCGCCATCAGTATCTCAAAAAACCTAGTGATGCACTCCAATACAAAGCAAATTCCAATCAAGTATCACTTTCTACGGGAATAGGTTGAAGAAAAGAACATCAGAGTTGAGTATGTGGGAACAAAAGAACAAGTGGCAGACATATTTACAAAACCGCTTCCATGAGAAGCCTTTGAGTATCTTCGCCAGATACTTGGAGTTATTTCTACTAAAAAATGAATTCTTTTGAATGATTATCTTATATGTATTATATGTACACGAGGAAGAACCATAAATAGGATAGTTCAAGTTGGGAGATCAGATAGTCCAGTTAGGGGGAGAAACCCTGGATGAAAAGATACCTTTTCCATTGATGACAGAGGGGGAGACATTTATCATATGTAGAGGATAGAGGCATAGTTCCAGGGGGAGCATGAGCGATATAAATTCAGTATTTCATGACACCATTTCAATATTTCATCAAAGTGTTTCCATCAATGCCAAAGGGGGAGATTTTTTATTAAGGTTGGTTGTCATTGATGTCAACCCTTGAAGGAAGTTGGAGAACCCGGGTTTCGGTAATGGACCCAAGTTTGTTTGATGGATAATGGTATGAGTTTTGATAGATTTTTAGGTAATACTATTCTATATGGATAGAACATGTCATTCCATTTCCATTGGTATGTGAAATGTCACATAATTTCTCACAGTTAGAGAGTTATGGCCATGTGAAGTTGGAGAACCCTCACGAGTCATCTAGAAACCCTAAAAAGTCAAAGTAGTCAAAGTGGTTTAAGAGACTTTTAAAAGGTAAATAATAAAGTGAAGTCATGAGTGTACTATAATTCAAAGTGTATACAAAATAAATTATTTAAATAATAAATTTAATGGAGAAATTACTAAGTTGACAAGTGGTTAGAAGTGGGTTAGCCCTAAACTAAGGAAAGTGGTTTAAGATGGTTAGAAGTTAACACCTTGAGGTAAATTAAAGCGATGAATGTACTATAAGTCAAAGTGGATACAAAATAAATTATTTAGATAATAGATTTCATGGATAAATTACTAATTGGACAAGTGGTTAGAAGTTGGTTAACCCTAAAATAAGGAAAGTGGGTTAAGATGGTTAAAAGGTAACCCCTTGAGGAAGCTACATGAAAGTATAAATAAGAGGCAATGATCTCTCATTATATATCACACTTGAGCATATTGAATATATAAAAGTGACTGAGGTAACCAAATGATATCTAAGATGAATTTTAGAGAGAAGGTGAAGTAAAGAAGGCCAGAATTCAAGGGAGGATAAATTCTTTTGATGATGCTGTATAAGGTAGGTTATTTATATGTCATCTCACCATTTTCGCCATAATTTTTTTTATAGAATGATTTAGACCGTGAAATTGATAGGCCATTGAGGAAACATATCCAAGTATCTATGGTAAAAATTTCAGCTTGTGGTTCATTTTATTTTTGGAGTTACACGCCATGGAAAATAGGGTTTGTGGCTAGTCCTGAAACTAGTCTAAAACAAGTGTTTTAGGTGAAAACGTCATAAATTCTTCATAACAGATCCAAATACAGTAAGAAAAAATGTGTCGGTTAGAGAACAATCTATAGTATGCTATGTAAAAGTTTCATATCCATACAACAAATATTTCGTGTGGGGCACACAACCAAAATTCAACAAGGTATGCCATTTTTTCTATAACTCATTTTCTGAGAGGTTCCAAGTAGTGAAACCTGGAGGAATTGCAAAAAACACACTAAAGAAAATTGTGTACTATTTTTCAGATCTTTATTCATTAGAGGTACATAGTTATGATTATTTCAAGTTAGGATTGTTGACTAATCCAAAACTAGTAATGTGAGACTAAATTAAAGTTTGATGAAAATTCTAGTCTCTTGTTGTTAAAGTTAAGGAAGGTTTGCAGGTTGAGGTACAGGTTCGTACATGGTTGATGCTTGTTTTTATGGTACAGGTTGATTATAGGTTGTTTGGTATAGGGTGGTGCATGGTTGATGCACTTGTTTATGGTACAGGTTGAGGTACAGGTAGATGCATGGTTTAGGTTATTGGTACATGTTGGTATAGTTGTACATTGTTATATCTCACAGTGATAGTGTGACAGTGGTTCCATCATTCTACTTATATGCTAGGGAAGTTCGATGAGGCAAGGAAAGGTGTTTGTAGCCACCTTCTATTTGTAGCTAGAGAACATAGGGGCTTGTAGCCTCCTTCTGGTTGTAGCAAGAGAATAGGGTAGTTGAAGATTCCCTCAGGTTGTAGCCTGAGAAACTAGGGGGTTGGAGCCTCCTTCCAGTTGTGACTGGAAAACAAAGGAAGTTGATGCTTCCAATGAATGTAATTCTTCAAGATATATAAGAAAAATCATTCTGTGGTTTTCTCCCGCTTTGGGTTTCCACGTAAAACACTAGTGTACCGTGTATGTGTATGATTGTTCATTTGTTCATTGCTTGTTTACTCTGTAGTTATTGGATGATAATGCTACATTAATATTTCCCTTGGATTATATGGTTAAAAAATATTATATTTCTCTATTACTGATTCACCCCCCCTCTTAGTAATCCAACGCCTGGAAAACCCAATGCAATATATAGTGTGTGGGGATAATTGTGAAAATAATATAACACATACTGAACACATTTGTTAAATACTTGGTGTGGAACTTACAAGTTACCATATAGCATAGGGATTTTAGGAGAATATCAAAGGTAAAATGTAAATACTCCAGCACAGATAGTGGGAGAGTGTTTCCAAGAATGGACATGAAGACTTGTCATAGTTGACGAACCAAGAATATGACTTGGAGAAGAAGGATGGAGTGGTGAAACAACCTTATATGGGGTGAGTAGGGGCACCTTGTCACATGTCCTGGATGTGTAGAGCCAAGGGGACTTGTTCCCATTACTTTTAGATGATGGTATTGTTAACGCTCTGTAAATTTCCTAGAGGTTGTTGGAAAAGAAGAAATCTACGGGAGGTAACTTTATCCAACCACTTTGAAGATGGGATCTAGCCCTACTAGCTTCAGAGAGGGATCTCTCTGTATGATTTAGATATGTTTCAAATTTTAAAATATTAGGCTAGGTAAATAAAATATGTTTGTTTTGTTTGTTGTAGTTTTTGTTGGGTTGGCTGAGAGAGCTTTACACATCCATTGGGCTATGGGGTCTATATCATGAAACAAAATCTAACCAGAAAATAAAGAAAACTTTCACAGGGCGAGATAATGTAATCATTGGATTCTTTTAGCAACATAAATGAGGAATAACAGAAAAGGAGAGAATGTCAATTACAACAAAGAAGCAGTTAAGAATTTCTTTATCGTAAAATCAGAAGATGAAACACTAAAATCTTTTAAAGTCAGAAACATAGTATACAAAGATAAATCCTGCAACATTCGTTACTTTCAAAGATTAGATTTAGAAAATAGTGTGATAACTAAGCGAGAATAACATTTAACTTAGAAAGGAAAACATCACCAATGAGTACACGCAAGAATCCTATGAAAATGCCTCTTTGTATTAATGGAAGATCTCTTGAAAAAATATTACAGTCTGCTAACTCGCAGGGCGTAAAGATCAACCCTCAATACTTTGAAAAGTGAAGTATTTATAACCCAAAATTACAAACGATCCTGTCATTAAAGATCAGGACGTGGTAAATCTATTTTTATCTTAACTAACTTAACAAATTACAAAAATCTAGGAAACTGTTTGATGATGTGTAGAAACTTCATGCTGTTTTCTGGGTGAACTGTTGGTGAGGCCTCTGCATGACCTCATCTGACTGGATAGCTAACTAGGCTGGGATAGCTCATCGACTACTTGACCAGGTTGCAAATCTCTTCCCATCGAAGATGACTAGGAGCGATGACTTTGAGTAACCTTCGGTAGACTTCATCCATCTCTGTGTACTTGGCAAAAGTAGGCTTGATGATGAAGATGTACCAGATCTCATGCTGTATGCTGATGTCCAACTGTAGTGCATATAGGAATTCCTTGTCAGTGATACTACCTTGAATTCCTGAAAATTTTGAACTATCCTTAGCCACATCGGCTAGTCTCTTTTTGTAATCGGGGAGCGTCATCAATTTTTCATTTATCACCTTCAAACCAGGAAGACCTTTCTTCTGTAGAGCCTCGATCTTGATGAAAAACCTTTGTACCCCTAGGTCCATAGCCTGAACCTTTTCTTCCAGCTGTAGCATCAGTCCTCTCTTGGTCAAGACTCTCTTGACCTCAAGGATGGTCTCCGTTCTATCCTCAATTATCATCTCTTCCAGCTCCTCTCTGGTTTTAGAATTTAGGAATTTGATGATTTCATTAGCCTCTGTGGGCATCTCTCCAGGGATGATTTTAAGGATGAAAATTTATTTAAAAATGTAGAAACCTTGGCGAATCTTACTAATCCTTCATATGTCAACTATAAATGTTTGGCGATATTTTTATAAAAATATTCAAATTTCTAAGTATTTTATATATATTTTTATAAATTTTTGGTGATTTTTAAGGTAAAATAATTTTATCCTATAGAATTTGGGTGAATCATTTTTAAAATAGCGAATCTCGTTTTTGGAAAAAACATGAAAAATTAGCCCATGAGCGAAATTTAGCCCCTAAAATCATCCCTGCATCTCACCTAGTTCCGATCTAATATTCTCGATGGCATGTTTACTTCTCTGTACCAATTCATTTTTCTCAAACATAATCTGTATCATTGGCCATATTTCATTCATAGACTTGGTGATGTCTGTCTAGACACTTTCTTTGACTTCGGCCAGTGTTTTGCCTGCCACTGTTTGCTTCCGAAGCTATTGTAACTCTTGTTTGAGTTGGTCTGACACTTTTTTTTCCTTGGAGTAGTTGGTTTGGTAAGAATATTTGAGTTTCCAAAGGTTCTCAATCTCCTTTTTGAGCCTACTAATCTCTGTCTCCTGCAGATTCATCTCTTCCATAGATTTAGCCAATTCAACCATCTTTTCTAGCGACGTCAGTGGATTCGCCAATGGAACTTCTGCTAGTGATGTTGTGCTCACTCTTGAGAGTGGAACTGTGCTCAATGGAATGACTTCCATGGTTTTTGACTGTTCTTTCGCTTTCACTAGCTTCTCCATTTTAGCTTCCATTTTCTTCAATTGTGCATTCTGCTCCATGATCAACTTAAGCATCTCATATTTTTCTCCTTTTGTCTCTGTTATTTCCTTTTCCTGCGAGTCTACTGTTGGTGGTAGCTTCAATTGTTTCCTCAAAGACGTTATGTTGGAATTTTTCTTCTTGATCATCTCCTCGAATTCTTTCACATTCGAGGGATCATACCCGATCTTGAGGACCAGTTCCTCCAACATCTTAATCCTGTTATCCTTGGAAAAGGATGATATTTTCTCCAACTTCAATTGTGTTTGGACGTTATTTAGAGACAGTTGTAACCTGGAGGCAGTAGTGGAAGCATGTGCCAACGTGGAGAAAACCATTTCTCCATTTTTCCTGTGCAGATCCATTCGATCAGCTGGATGCACGTCCTTAGTCTGGAATTCAAAAGTTTCCCTTTTGTAATCGGTGATTACCTTTGGGTTTAGCACCTGTGGTTGGAGAAATTCCATGTGCATTATGCCCTTCTTAGTGTCAAATGTCAATAGCAGCCTGTGTTGTGCATTCGACGTCTGCTTCTAGAACTTGGCGTATGTTATGCTAGTTAGAGTCTGATCTTTTTCTTGATCAAATCACATTTCTCAAAGATACTCAGCTTCGGTCCTATCTTGCCGGGCTGGTTGATTGGTGGAGTATCTATAGGCTTCTTTGGTAATACTGAGGTTATAATCTTCTTTCTACTTGTACTGAGGAGTGACTGATCAACCTCCGTCATTGTAGTGGATGGAAACACCTTTTCTCCAGCCGAGTTAGGAGCCGGATTGGCTTTTGGCCTCTTGGTATGTATTCAAAATTCTTCAGATGATACTTCAGTGACAGGAGGTGATAGATCCTTCCTAGGCCTTTTCTCCTTTGGAGCCTGTGGTGTGGTCTTCTGTGATACAGTGAACGGGAGGTCCTGTTGTTCTGTCTCAACCAAAGTATTTGGCCCCCATTCTGTCTGGTTGGAAATTTTTTCTACGTCAGGCCTAGATATGTGAAAATACGAGATATTCTTATTTTTTATCCTCATCTCGGAAATTATCCCGCACGGATCATAGTGCCATGTGAAACTAACAAATAATTTCATTTCCTTTAGCAGTCTGTCTGCTTCCTCCCCGGTGCCTCGACTGTTGCAGATGAAAGACCCAATCTACCCTTTGATTCTGAGCTGTTGCTTCTTCTTCAAAGACACAAAATGTATATCGTCTGAGTTTATCATCTGCCTCATGTATTCTAGGGAAAAAATTCTGATAGGTAAGTACTTGGGTAGTTTATATGGGGCCAACTCGCACCCATAGACTCTGATCTCAGTGTAATTTTGGTACAGGTACCAATCACCAGTCTTTGTATGCTCCGAGAGATGTAGGATCCTTTGAACTTCATCATTAATTCTGGGTTCAGGTCTGCCACTGAGCATGCTCACCACTGGGTGGTAGAACTTCTCGATGAACTGATTGAAACTGAATTCTATGGAGTTATGTCTGAGCAGAGAAGTCCATGCGGTTACTGCCTGGTCTCTACCATCTTCGTCCATCTTCTGCATAGAAAAATAAAATTTGTCCGCTTGGAAGAAAACGAACAGGTATGCCAGTATTGAAGAATACCGGAACATGCCTTCTGTGGAAAAAAATATGAATTTCTCATGAATGTTGTCCGCCAGGAACGTGATGAAGTCGAACTGTGTAGTGGGTTTCTCATCGGTGGAGAAAATAAACAGAAATCCCAAAATGGGTTCATCTACCCATTGATCTGAAAAATAACCAAGCAAGGCGCATAGTGACGTGATAACCTGGTTTCCTTTTGTTGAGAACATGGAAGAAGGATAAGGGGGGTTTGTAGTGGGGAGCTGAGTGGATTGTGGAAGAAAAAGCTAAAAATATGAGCTCTTTGAGGAAATGACAACTTCTGGTATAGCTTTGTGATGATCTCGAGGTTAAAAGGTGAGGCGGAGTCAACTCAGGATATTTGCATCATTTGGTCAATGGTTTCTGGCATGATGAGGAAAAGAATTTCCCTGGACAAGGACACGATGACTCTTTGCTTGGGGATGTAGTGGGCTTGGCACTTGAGGGTGAATTTTGGGAAGTGGTGAATCTGGGGGAAAAGATACAAGGGTAGGTTGGACTCCTAGAGTCCAATTTCGTCACTCTGGTCCAGGAAGAATTCTTTAAGCCATGACTGTAGGTCTACAAAGTCGAAATCGCATTTTGTGTCTGCGATTAAGTAGTCTTTGTCGGCCAGAGGAATCTTGTCGAGGTCGACAGGAGGCGGGAGAAACAGATTCTCCTCACCTTCTGTTTGTTTTGACTTTGGAGCCATTACTATAACAATACCTGCAAATAAAACAAAAGTTAGTGGGGACGACTGTATATGTGGGAGACTGATTGTCATGGAGAGGAAAACGGGGTAAATTCTCTGGTGTGATGAGTGGGTAAATGGTGAAGGAATGAAGAGTGAGGGTATTTTTGAGTAAACGGGTATCTGTTGGGCACAGGAGACAGGTCAACTGGTTAACGGATAAGTTAGCCAGTAATAAATGGCTAACAGGTCATTTAGAACGTGAGATGGCAGGTGACAATGACTGAGGCATACGAATGAGTGATGTGGCAGTTATCGATTGGGGGAAAAGACCATGGTGAAAGGACTTTACATGGGTGAACGAGGGATAAGGACTGACGAGGTTACAAGATGTGACTCTTATGGAAAAGGTGGATAATGATGTCACGAGGTGACGAGGTATGTCAAACAGTAATAGGCGATGGGATT